>CM076581.1:1171795915-1172298531 GCA_034641835.2 Pinus albicaulis
GGCGAATCCCCATGATACATAGGAAAAATGGAAGGCGATTTTATTAATAATATAATATGTATATATAATTTTTTGGCGAATCTCTCACGAGATTATATTATCCTGTAAAATCATGGCGAATCACCAGTAAAAATGGCGAATCACTACTACAAAATGGTGAATCGTTGTCTAGTGGAGTTCGGAGTGTTGGTTCCAATGAAGATATGGTAATTGAACCAGGAGTAGAAGGAAGAGAACCACCGAGACCAAGCATGGCACATGGTGACTCGTGAGGGAAGTAGTTCTCGGGTAGTTTGGAAAACATGTTCTTCTAGTTCTGCTAAGCGTAGTGTTGTTTGTCATGCTACTACTAGCACTGATATTGAGGTTGGAGAGGAGTTTGAGGAAAGGTAGCAGTGGTGGAGAATTACAAAGAGTACCCCATGATGGGCTCCATTTTTCCCTTTGGTATTTGTGCCTGCAAGACCTTCTGTCCATTGAACCAACAATTAGCCATTCAACCAACAATCAACTTGACTAAGTTGATTAGGTACGAGTCAACTTAGACTAATCTTCAAAACTATGCTTTGCACTATCCCATATTTATCACACTAATGCTACACAACATTGTGCATTTGCACCTAACTCTCAATAATTCTTTTCTAAGAAAAATCTATAATAAGAAAAATATTTTACTATATTCTAAAAGGTGAAGATGTCGAAATCATGCCACAAAGTGAAAGGAAATAAAATATCTTTTCTCAAACCACCAAATATATAAAGAAAACAATAATGATTATAATAATAGAACTGGATCTATCGATCTATCGATATATGCATGATATGAGAACCATAAGCATTCAAGAGACTAATTTCAAACTCAACAAAATCCTCTAAACAAGCAACAAACAAACCACTAAAATTTTCAAAGATATCAAGGCTAGATATTAACACAATTTCATGTACTTGAATAAGCCCATTGTTGCTTAGCGTTAGACTTCTTAAATTAGTTCTTTATCATTTAATACTATGACACTATCTATGTGAAAAGAAATAGGTCCCAACTTCATCAAATCTGATTTCATTTCCAATCAAAGATCAAAAATAGCTTCGTTTCCAATACCAATATAAAATCACACATTTTCCAAATATCAATAATTATTTTCCAAGAAAATATAAAACTCGAAACTCAGCAAAATTCCCCAAACACAAGCAACATATATACCATTAAAATTTTCTAAGATGTCAAAGCTTGACATCAAGGTAGTTTCATGTACTTGAATGAGCCCATTTATGCTTTGCATTAGTCTTGTTAAATTAGTTATTTATCATTTAATACTAGTCAAACGCTATCTATGTGAAAATAGGTCCCAAAATCATCAAATCCAGCTTCATTTCCTGTCACAAATAAGAATAAGCAAGACATTGTAAAAGGAAGTGTTTTTCATCCTTCACATTTCTAACATCGCAATGACATTTACTTGCATCCTATGAAATTCTATGTCTTGCTCAATTCCTAAGCTCCTCAAAGTTCATTTTTATTCTGGTAATGATGTTTTTCTTCTTAAAACTAGCTACAAGAATATGACACTTCATCCTTTGGATTATGGTTAATGACCAATTTTTAATATTTTGTTTTTCTCTTATTCTCTACTGCATTATCACACCATGATTTCAACTTTAATTTATATGCGATAGTAATTTTATTGGTGTTCACGTTTTAGAGTGGCCTCCTCTATTCTCCACTAGTTTGACTAAGATTGAGAATCTTTATGCTAACCAATTTTATGCCACACCAAATTTTGACTGCATTTTGAAGCAATATTAGGGAGCCACTTGTTTTCATGTTACTTGTCTTGTCCTTCTATATTAGGTACTTAGTCATAGGAAAACTCTCAATGGGTGAAAGACTAGCTTCTATAAGATAGGATAGGGTATATTGCATTTAATAAGATCATAAACTATAAAAACTTTTGGATTTTCTCAATTTCCCTCTATGATTCTATAGAGATGATGCAACAGCAAAATTCATCTCCATATAAGATAAAAAGATGAAGAGGTGTCTAAAATATGAGCTTCTTCTTCTTTTTTCCAAAACCAAAAATTTGTTGACCTACAATTGCACCTAAGACAAAATTTGGTTTTCCACTTTCTATTAATCATTTTCCCAACATTGTATTTCTAGTTAAGATTGTGATGAAGGTTGACTTCAAGACCTTATTGTATAACTTTCTTTGATTTTTTATTATCACTCACAATTCACATAAATTACCTTTTTGTAATTGATTATGGAGCTGTCTTTAGTGCGACTTTTTGAAGTTTCAGGTGCCGAAATCCGGTGAAAAATTTTGAGGTAAAATCTTGGTTTTTGTTATTCAAACTGGTTTTTTGACTCTATATATGGATTCAGCGCCCTCAAAAACCTGTAAGGCACTTCGATTGTGCAAAGTTAGCAATCAAACTTCTCTTTTCAATAAATGCCTGCCATAATTTAGAGAAATTACACCGTAAAAAGTCACCGTAAAAGCCTTCAAAAAGTTGCACTAAAGACTACTCGATTGATTATTACAACCTTTTTTTATTAGCGTTTACTCGCATAGCTATGCTAGAACAAAAATCCTTAATAATCCTCGCTTCTCAAACTGAGGTGGAGTCATGTCCGTAAGAACAATATCACTAATGTAAAGAAGAAAGGGGATGATTAATCTAGCTGAGGTTATGCAACCACAAGGCTACTTCTTTCAAACATGCCTCTAATTTGTCAATGTGAATGTCAATAAAGGTAGGGATAGGGGAGAATCTTTCTTAATTTCTATATTGCAATTAATTCCTTTTTATCAACCCTTAATATTCCTAGACATAACAATATCATTCTCATATAACCTTATCACAATAACTCTAAATGCAAAAGAAACCTTACACTTTTCTAATATATTCCAAAGCTTATCTCTATAATAATAACTTATAAAAATAATTTAGCTATTAATCCTTTTTCTATATTATTTTAATATTGATATATAATAAAATTCCTTTTAAATGTTTTTCAAAATTAAAAAAAAAAACAGAAAGTATGGAATGATTAATTTATATTAATATGATTTTATTTTCATAAATAAGACTAATTTATATTTAAAAATAAATTATATATATAGATAGATTAATAAAATAAATTAAAATACACTTTATTAATTAAAAAATAATGTTGAAACTTTTAATAATAATATGATACTTTCGAATCTGATTTAATAAAGTTTAATCTTATTAAGATATAATTTCTTCAGCATAAACTTATGATAACCATGACAACAAGGTTCACTTTATCTTAATCTTGTTATTATTGATTGTCTCATTTTTTTTAAAGCAATTTGATATATTTAAAATGAGGTTAACACAATCACTTTCCCACCTTCTGCTACCAACTTTGATCCATGCAGTAGAAATGAATGTGGAAGCATAGAAAAATGGTGGGAGAGATGTAGTTATCACAAACCTCATAATCCAAACACGAAAATTTTGGCATACCAGTAAATTATTGCAATACTTGAAGACATTGAAGGTTGATTGGGTAGATGGACTTATCACAGACTTCAGAATCCAAAAGAGAATTTTTGGTACACCAATAAAGTATTGCAATAATTGAAGGCATTGACTCTTGAGTGGGCACATTTTCTCCAATGATGTTTATAACCAAGTAAACACTGAGAAGAAGAATGGGAGGAGAGCAGCACTTTTCAAATCCAACCTCCTTGTCTACAAGTGTAAAGAATTTTAGGTAGGCCAGTATGGTTGGTGGAAGAGATGCACTTATCAAAGACCTCAGAATCCAAACGAGAGAATTTTTGGTACAGCGATAAAGTACTCCAATAATTGAAGACATTGAATGTTGATGGGGCTCATGTTGTCAATCTGAACACTGTGAAGAGTCTGGTAGAGATGCACTCATGAAATCTAAGCCTCCTTGAGAATTTTATGTAGGCCACTATGGTTTAGAAATGATTGAAGGCATGATATGTTTAAAGTACAAATGAGTACTAAATGATCAGAGAAATAGCATTCAAAATGAGATTACAATTGTTTGTGCTAGTAACCATTGAAAAATTAATTACAATTGTTTGTGCTAGGAGAAGAGTTGACCACACATCCTGACCAAAATTATAAAATAAGGGCTACATAAATGTCTGCTTTATCATTTTCTTTTCTAAGATCAATCTGTTGAATATGTCCTCTTACCTTGTAACTTGTACTGTGTATAATTATGAGTTCATTCATTCACAACTTCTAACCTCTACAGAAATTACAAGAATTCTTATCACTTCTGCAACAGAACTGGATTCAAGTCAGATTCCCTCAACCTCTATGTCTCTTAGAAGTCAACAATCCAACCTCTGATGAAGGCACTGAGAGAAGAAGCTACCCTTTACAAATCAGTTTTCACTGAGCTGCTATTTGGTCTCATCCAGTGCTAGACATAAGTCCATAGAAATTATTAATCTACTGTAGACCTACACATCTGAAACACAGACAACTGCTACCTACAACCAGTATCACCTAATTACACATTGGCATTGCTTCGGAACGATCCCAAGGCCTTGATGGCTGCTGCTCTCAGAATGTACTGGTGGTAGGCAGCAGCTAATGCAGCTCCAGCAAAAGGTCCCACCCAAAAAATCCACTGCACAAACAAAATCATATTCATCAAGCTTGTGTATCAACTTTAGCAAATACTTGCTCTGTTGAAGTCAGTCAAACTCCTAAGGTTCGTGTATCATCTTTAGCAAATACTAGTTCCATTGAATTACCCTAATGTTAATACTGGAGCAATCCAACTGGTTTTAATGAAAAAGGAGCATAACAATTTTTCAAAAATTACAAGCAATATACTCTTCATTATGGAATCTACTAGTGTGTCTTTCATAACACTTTAAAATTACAAACAAGATCGTGTACATAGATCTAATGCATAACAGAAAAACACTACATCCACCAGAAAACCCTAACCAGGAAAAAAAATAAGCCTTGTCATAATAATATGGCTCTGTGAAAGGAAGCATGCTCTGCACAATGAGATGTGGAGGAAAGAGGGAGCCATGGAAGCTGAGAGCTGCTACTTTTATGAAAGGACTTGTGGATGTGACTTCTATAAGGAAGTTGGGAATCTCCTCTATGTTGGAGAGGGAGTAAAAGGAGTCTCCTTGAATAGGAGCATGATCTATTCTTTGATTAAAAGGAGAATAGGGATATCCTCCCTGATTAAGAGAGAGTTTTGGTTGGACTTTGGTTCTCCCTGTGTCATGTACTAGACCGGGACTAACAACCACAAGTCTAGTGAATGCATCATGGATAGGGAGAATGTTGATTTGTTCGGTTCTCCATGTGTCAAGTACTTTGATGGATTAGGGATAATGTGATAGGTCAAGTAAATGGACATGGATAAGGAGAATGATGGATTGGATAAGTGTCTTGGACTAACATGCCCGGAATTTCCACTATTTTTCGAGCAAAAATGTGGCCCCGTTAGACTACTCTATATTTAAGTTGTAAGTCATAAATTCTAATGAGTGAGGTCAAATTAGACAATCTCTGTAGCTGCGATACCTATTTCTTGTCACTGTTACTTGGTCAATGGGCTGGAAATGTGACTGTTATAGGCACAAAAAGGAACACAATTGGCATACATTTAATAAACAATTTTTGGTGTCATAGAGCTGATGACTTATTGTAACTACCTTCAAGCCTACCTCCCAATTGTTATAAAAAAAAATTCACTCGTTAATTTACATAAAACATAAGGTTATATGCATGAAAAAAACAAATTACCATCATCAAATTTCCATTTGGAAAGTTAGATAAATTTGAAATTCCAATAAATCTCAAGTTAATATTACATTTGTTTTTATTTAATTATTAAATATAATGATATAAACATTGCTGAAATCGACCAAGTAAAGACAAGACAAAGATGCACAATTTTGATAACTCAAAACCATATCAAATCCACCAAAAAAATCATACTTCTAACAACTTAGTAAATGCAAGGACTGAACAACATTCTCTAATAATTATACTTGCAGCAACTTTCAAGATGCAAGGACATTCTGTAATATTCAGATGAAACCAAATAAAGACAAAGATGTACAATTTGAATAATGCAGAGCCATATCAAATTTACTTTTAACAACGTAAATGCAAGGTCCGAACAACATTCTCTAATAATTATACTTGCAACAACTTTCAAGATGCAAGGACATTCTGTAATAGCCAAATGAAAATTGCAGCATAATGTTATTTTTCTCCAAGACAACATGTTTGTTTGGTTCGATACACTCTTGTCGTTTTCTCTTTACACCATTCTTAAATATTTAAACATCTGATCTTATTGTCTAATCCAACTGATGACAATAAATCTTTAAACATCTGATTTTATGATCCGATACCACTTATGACAATGATGACCTATATCAACACTCATGGATCTAAGCAAAGCTCCTAAATACAGAGTGAGGAAGGAAAAATCAGTACTACGTATATGAGATCAATCTATGGGTGAAATGACAATTTTCCCTTTGGCTCTTCCACTTTCAAGATGCTTGAAATCCTCTCTAACATTTGAAAATGCATATGGGCAAATGGGATCAATCACTGGCTTCAACTTCTCGCACTCTATGTAGCCTCTAAGCTTCTCCAAGTTGCAACCACTCGGAGTCACAACGTAAGATTCTGCCCTCGGATGAGGTGAGGGGTGGGCAATATCTATAATTTTTGCTTTCTCTTTGGCAACCACATAAGATCTGTGCGAGTCTCCTGCAAAATTCAATTCATACTTCTAATCAATATTTTGTCCAGAACAAAGACATAAATCAGGAAAAGTGCTCAAAGGAAGTCCGGAATCACCATTGGATCCTTTTAGCCAAAATCTGCTTTTTGGCTTTTATAAAGAAGGAAATGTCAATGAAAAATGAAGATACACCTTACTTTTTACAAAGAAAAATGGAAAATGGTATATTATGAAGAATACAGATATGCAGGAGTAGATTCCTAATTTGATTTTGGCTTTCAAGGTTTTGAGCTCAAGAATAACTTTTGTTAAGCATCCTCATTCCCACCAGGTATGGGTGCTCTCCATCAGACATAAAAGATGCAGACCAGGACGACATCAGACATAAAAGATGCAGACCAGGGTGAATATGTGGATTCCAGTCAGCAGCCAGTAAGCTTTGCCGCTATACCAGAATCCAACTTTGTCCATTCTACATGATTAGTATTAGTGCGATTGTTATTTTTGCATTGTTGATAATGATTAAGACTTGTCTGGTAACGTTAAGTCTTAAAAGAAATAGAATTTGATCATAAATATTATGTGGCAACTTGGTAGGAGTGGTTGTTGACATGTATGGAAGATATAACAAAATGATTAACATAATTTGATTATCACAACTTGCAAAATAGCACGAATTTGAGTTAAACTTCTCCACACCATCACAATTTTGTGTAAAGGGGAGACTGAAACTGTATTAATTTTCCAAGATACTGATTTTGAATGTGAACTGGGAAAGCAAGACTGAAAGTTAAACTCCATGCTTATTAGGCATCCAAACTACCAAAAAGCAGTCAGTGGGATTGCCAAAGACAGCAAGTTTTTATATAAAATTAGGATAAATTAAAAAGGAGGTAAAAGCCAGTGGAACCTACCAATGGTGTAAAAAAAAAAGTCAAACTTTTGTGGTATTTGATCATAGCTTTGCTTCGTATAATCAATCACCATATCAGCTCCTAATTGTCTCAAAAAATCCACATTCCCAGTGCGTGTAGTAGTTGCTATTTTTGAAGCTCCATATACATACTTGGCAAGCTGAACAACACAAATATTATTAC
Organism: Pinus albicaulis; assembly: GCA_034641835.2. Taxonomy (NCBI): domain Eukaryota; kingdom Viridiplantae; phylum Streptophyta; class Pinopsida; order Pinales; family Pinaceae; genus Pinus; species Pinus albicaulis. The sequence continues at coordinate 1,171,803,767 of CM076581.1, forward strand.
AACTTCTGACTTGATCATATACAGAGGAAGAAGATTATCAGAGGTTTTTAAAAGAAAAATATAGTATTCACTTTTACCTGAATAGCCAGGCTACCAACACCTCCTGCTCCACCTACAACAAACACAGTCTGACCCCTTTGAAAATTTACTCTATCAAAACCTTCCTGGGCAGTTTGAAGAGCTAGAGGAAAGCTGGCTGCTTCTTCAAAGGACATGTTTTCAGGCTTCAAAGCAATCAGACTCTCTTCTAGTGCTATGTATTGTGTTAAAGTTCCACATTGTTTTGGCCTGCCTGTGTTGAAGTTTTGGATATTTCCATATACTTCATCACCCTTGCTAAATTTTGAGACATTACCTCCTTCATCAACTATTACTCCTGCCACATCACAACCTGGCACTACCTGAAAAAAAATTCAAAGAGACATGTAGTTCTGAAAATCCTAATTGTCTAAAAAAATCCACATTCCCAGTGCTTGTAGTAGTTGCTATTTTTTAAGCTCCATATACATACTTGGCAAGCTGAACAACACATACTTTAGCAGTTTGAAGAGCTAGAGGAAAGTTGGCTGCTTCTTCAAAGGACATGTTTTCAGGCTTCAAAGCAATCAGACTCTCTTCCAGTGCTGTGTATTGTGTTAAAGTTCCACATTGTTTTGGCCTGCCTGTGTTGAAGTTTTGGATATTGCCATATACTTCATCACCCTTCCTCCAGCAAAATTCCAGATCAGTTATAGTTGGTCTTTTGTACAAGTGCTATTTTCATGAGTTGCATTGATATGTTGGTTTAGTCATTTTTTATTAAAGCAGCTAAGCTTTGTCCTATTAACTGCCCAGAGTCAGTCTGTAAGTTAGTTTACAATCATAATTTTTGGTTAAATTGCTAGCTAATGGCATAGACGTACTGCCTTTATACACATAGATACAAAGGAAAATAGTCTTAGATCAAATTTTGGGACTGATGACTATGTATTGCCTACAGGTACAGCTGGAGTGATTTTGTAAATCCTTGTATATTTAAGTTTAGCTGTCCTTGTTGGTGTTAAGAAAAAAAAAAAAAAACAAACAAACAAACAAACAACTTTGTATGGCAAAAGCATGTGCTTGGGGCCAAGAAATGGTTATATCCAGCCTACTCGTCCAGCAGAAAGTGATTCTGAATAAAGATGCAGTGGGAAAGATCACTTTAATCATCCATATTAGTCCCCTAGTATCATGTCTACCCCAGTGTTTTGTGCAAGTGATGATTTTGTATGGCTTTCTATGAGTGAATTTTGATGTTGATGTTGGAGAGTAAATCTTCTTCCACCAAGTATCACATGCAGTTTTACACCAAATATGGCATGCAACATTCTAGAACCACTCTAATATTTTCTTAGTCCAGTTGAGGATCCATATACACAGGTAGATGGTCATGAGTTTACTACCGTAGTTCTGGCCTCACATAGTCTGCATTTGCTGTCACTGCTATATCAACAGTAGGACGCAATTTTTCACAGGTCTCTATAGCATTGTGCACAGGGTCAAAAAGGAAGTTACTTATCAGATCTCTGTTAATGGGTGAGCCCGTATCAACAGCCACAAAAGCCTACAGAGAGAATGTCTTGTCAGCCATACATAAAAACATCAACCATGCAATGATACAACGAAGAAATAGAAAGGAAGTCTGCATGCAAAGTTAAAAAACTGGCCTGTTGAGTTAAAATATAGTCAAATCGAGGGGCCCATTTTCTCGACCCAAGCCATGCTGTTGTTGAGCAATTGTCAACCATAAAGGAAACACCACGCGCATGCATGAAAGGATTTAACGAGTCCACAACTTCAATAACACTCTCATTAATAATCTCTGAGTACGAATGACCCTTCTTCCTCAAGATCTCAATCTGCAACCACAAATTCAATTGATGGATAATCTCTGCAAGGTTAGATACAAAATAAAAATAAAAATGGTTGTTACAAATTATACCCTAGACTTCTTTCCAGCAGAATTACTTTGAATTGAGGACAGACGGTAAAATTTGTTGGCAGATTAAAGACATACTCATACATATTGCCAGAAATGAATAATTCATACCAGATTTATATATATTATAGACACATTAACTTAAACATCCAATGCCAATGTCAGTGGAAAAAACAGAAAATATAGCACAATCAGTAATGCTCAGCAGCTTATAGTTATCACAGAGAAAAACATTAATAGGAGCTGCCCATGTTGAGAAAAGAAGCTCAAGATGACAAGTCAATGGAAGCAAAATCCCATAATAGTAATCTCAAGACAGAAAAGCCCCGATGAATTTTTAGACAGACTGAAATGCCTTGGAGATGAACATGACGATGACCAGAAAAATAAAATTGATGATTCCATTTAGGAAGGCTTTATAATCTTTAACCATGGGTCAATGCAAGTATTGAAATCTGAAACCCTATTATATAGTTTTTCCTGAAAGGTACAATAATGTAAAACAAATTCTATTTGTCATATGTTCCAGAAAAGAACCATAAATAAATCAGTAAAGCTTTCTACCTATGCCATCATCAATGCCACATAAACACCAGCAATAATGGATAAAGAGGACCCAAGTCACCAGCAAGCCGTACTGCACGAACACGTTCACCAACTTTCCACATTCTCGTTTCATCAATCTTACCCATGGGAAATGCTGGGAGCCCATCCTTTTCCTGTAGGATGAATTTGAGCAATTAGAAGCTCTGGTTCAATAGATAATTTGCTCAAGTAAATTAAAAGACCAAAAAATCAGTGAAGTTGCAGCCACGCAAAAATCTTACAAGAAACTGACGCCCTGCCATGACAACACTTCGGATCTCATTGCCAGAAGCTACATCCTCGTAGCACTCATACAAAATTTCCATGTAGGGATAATATGAAGCGTTGTATGCCATCTCAAAATCCCTCCTTCCTCCTTCATTCAGAGAATTGTATATAGCTAACAATCCCTGCAAATTGTATAATAAGTTCAAATTTAGAATAACCATAAGAAATTCAAACCATTTCAAGAGAAATAAAAATGAAAATCAGTGTATGACAAATTGTATGTCCAATGTGCCATAGTAGAAAACAACATCCTATGATCATTCTATAACCAATGAAAAGAGATCCCTAAAATCTGCTTTTAGTTTCACCAAAATCAGAAAACACCTTTGTCGAGATAGTTTTTGATATGATCCCAGTTATTCCTTCCACGATATTTTTGTAAGAAAGTTTTTCATCCATTCCACCCTCGGTATATCGTCTGAACAATGCTTCAACTATACCATGTACAGCTCCCAACAAGATCCCTGTAAATCATAAATGACCAACTCAATCCTAGCATGCCAATTATAAATAAAACAGAACAAAAGGTCCTTAAAATAATAGTTACCACGCTCCCCAAAAATATCACTCTTGTACTCATCCTCCAGGGTCGTTGCAAATGTAAATGGTGAACCCAAAGCAACTGACCATCCCAAAGCAACATATGTTGCTCTCCCATCAACATCTTGGACAAACACACATAAGAAAACTCCATAACTTATTGAAATAGCAATGAGTTTGTGATTTCATTGAAAGCATAAGTAGCAAAGAACTTTTAAACAAAATTGAAAATGTGAATATATATTTTCAAGGTACAAACACCTGATGCACAGCAAAACTAGATTTTATTCCTGCACCATTAATCTCCTGGCCCTGGACATACAACCGTCTCACAGATGGTCCCATGCCCTTTGGACAGACAGCTATCACACTAATGTTCTTGGGGAAGTCATCCCCACAGGACTGCAAATGCCCCAGTAAAAATCCATGAGAGAGACCAAGTATGCTGTTTGGTTTCATTGCAGAAAATATTTGCTGGTAATTGTCTGCCTGCAAGATCAGAAATCAAATTAGAGGGGGTTTGCTTTAATTGTACAAAATGCCCACCAATCAATAGCATTCACAACAATAGAAACTGCAGTATTATCTCTCCAATGGAAAGATTCTATATAAAATGTGCCACCGTAAGATAGAGAATGTTGTGCCAACCTGTGCAGCATCAGATATCAAAAGTAACACAAGGTCACTGCCACACAAAGTCTCTGTCATTTCACCAAGTGTTCCATTTTCCTCTGAAAATCCTGTTGCACGTGCTTCAGCAAAAGATTTGGAGCCTTTCCTCAAGCCAACCTATAAACAAGTCAAACCCTACAACTGTGATCTCCGACCATACCAGAATTACAGACAATGATTACAAACAAAAGATGTATTTTCAATCAAAATAATATTGTAAACCAAAAACCAATAGACCTATTATTCATGGGAATCCTACCACAATCCTAGCTATCACGAGTTGATTGCATGAAATCAGACTAGAGAAACATAACAAATCAGGGCATAGTTCAAATAATTAATGTACCTTAGAGCAGAAACTTTAAACCTGAATTTCACCTATGTTGCACCAGGATTCCGGCAAACAGGAACATGGGAGCAGGGAAACACATTAAGGGGGCATATGGAAGCAAAAATTATCCCTGAACTTAAATCGTAAATCTGAGGCCGCAGGCGTACGCAACCCCAGCATCATCAAAGGGCGAATGCAGATCCAAAACCCTCCAACTTAGTAAATCGGGGGCAAATACAACCCCATAAAATCACAGACCGGTGAATCGAAGGCAAATGCAACATTTCATGTTTATCCGCCCTTATTTTTCTTGGCTAAACCATAATAATTATTTATTTTTAAAATAATTTTGGGGCTATTTATACAAAACTACACAAAATAGGTTCTATATAAAAAAATCGCCCCTCTAAAATCTAAAACCCCTTAAATTTCTCCTTTGGGCTAAAATTCGCCCCTAAAATTATCCCTGATGAGGTGAGATCTAATAAAAGATCTCCCAAGATAATTAATACAGTCTTAATGGCTTCTCGGCCTTTGAGGGGCTCGATGAAGAAGTTTACAGATGTTCTATCTGTATTAATTGTTTTACACTTAAGATTAAGCTCGGTGGGAGCTTTTGTTGACTTTTGAGGCTCTGTGTCATGAATGTAATAACTCTGCTGATATTTTTACATTAAATTCCTTTGGCAAAATTAATTCTTCGGCTGCGTTGAGGCAAATATCTGATTTTGATCAATAACTTCGGCCTCTGTTTGAATGCTTTGAGGCAACAAGTGGCTTTGTGGTAGCTGAGAGGAATCAATTTGCCTCAGATGTGGCGATGGAGGCCTTTCTGTCTAATAAAACACTTACGATTTTCTTTAACTGTGTTCTAATTTGGAAGATTACACTTTTGATAATCAATCTTAGCCGTAATCCCCCAAATTGTCTTCAATATTCTATTCTGGTATGTTTTGTCTTCGACACTGATACTCTTTGATTGTGATTTTATTCACTGTGTCTTGTTGATGTGCAGTGCTGCACAGGGCTCGTGAGGCATCAATTCCCATGAAGCATTGACGAGACGTGGAAATTGAACCCATGGATGGCTTCCCTTTAATGAATCGAAGGCGTGAGAATCGTCATTCCCAGCCTTCAGCTTTTCTTTAACATAATGGGTAAACCATTAAACACCTGCAAAATACAAAACTAATTAAAAAATCCTGCATTATTGGGTTTTACTGCTTCAGAGGGTGTGGGGAAGAGCGTGGCCGTTGGATGGCATCATCCAACGGTGTAGATCCGTTAGAGGAGGTTAAAAGAAGAGTAGAGCGAGAAATAAGTCAGAACCGTTGATCGCGCAGAGATCAACGATCGGGATTACACATTAAAATCCTCTTGGTGGAAGGCGGAGGGCGATGAAACCATGAGGGAAAAGATATGGGACCGTCCAATCTGGACATGTGGACGGTCCAGATCCAATCGGAGGATCGCAATTGGCAGGGGGGAAAAACAAATGTTAAAAACGCACCCGATGAAAAGATCTAATGCGATCAAATGTAGACCGTTGATCTGCAGATCAGATCGACGATGCGAGATGCATCGGGAGATCGCAATCGGCGATTGTGAATAAAACTTTTTTAAACGAGCCAACAGAAAAAACTCCGATGCGATGATTTTGGGGCCGTCGATCTGCAGATCAGATCGATGGTGGAGGATAGATTGGGGACCGCTGATCGGAGGTGGCATAAAAAGGGAAACGCGCTTAAAAAATGTTTGCGATGCGATATTGCGCAAGCCATTTGATCGGCCCAATGATCAACGGCGGAGATGGTTTGAGATATGCGCCGGCGGAAAAACTCTTCAAACCATATGAAAAACCCAAAAATTTAATATATACAAAGTTTATATGCATTGGGACGAGATATATAAAGGGCCAATCACACCGGAAGGTCGGGCCCGGTCTTTCAATCTAACCATTTGAAATTTGCAGTGTGATTAGCGCCTTGGGACTTAAACTCTTGGTCCCGAGTGCAGGCTATATGGAATGAAAAGCGGAGGGGGCGGGGTTTAAACAATAGGGATTTAATCGCATCGAAATTTTTAAAACATGGCAAATAAACTTGCGCGCTGGGATTTTGCGATGCGATTAGCGCTGAGAGGGGTTAGCGCTTCGTCTTAGCACCATGGGCATACGGTGGGGGAGTGGTTTGGATTTAGCCCATAGTCAAAATACTTGTTTTTTATGATATTTTCAAGATGTTTAGATGGATTTGGGGGTTTCGACAGAGTTTAAAAAATGAGTTTTAAACTCTGTAAAAAGCATTTTATGAAGGGGGAAAAGGGGAAAATGAGAAAATAGATGATTTTCATGAGAATGAAAGGGGTAGAAAATGAGGTTAGTTTTGAAGTGGAAGGAGGGGAAAATGGTGTTTGCAGCAGTATTTTCTCTCATGGAATCAGCAGAATTTCTGAGTATAGAATGGGAACAACAGTGAAGATTGAGGCAAGGGCATGATGTCTTCAAGAGTCTTCAAGAGATAACATTTTTAGCAATAAAAGTGTTTCTTGGAGGCTCCAACAAATGTTTTGGCCACATTTTGATATGACAAATTTTATAGATGGCCAACAGTGGCTCCACTTGGAGATGGTGCCTTCTTGAAGGCATCAAGAACTTTAGACTTGCATTCTCTGGGAGGCTGACCTGTGCCTCATCCATTGGATTCTCTGGGGGCTGACCTGTGCCTCATTCATTGGGTTACCTTTCTTTACTTGAATGATCTTCTTTTGGTCTGAAATCATATTAGTAGCCATGGAAAAGAATGGAACTTCATCAATACAAGCTTTCTTCCTACCCAATCCTACTGATCTAACATTTTTTATTCATTAGAGTCCACTTGGATTGGCGAACTCTTTACAACATTTTATTCTTTTGAAAGCAAAAATCTAATCTAATTCTACTTATTTCTCCCTGAACTCAGATTAGGTAGTTGAGTTCAAATGCTTCTCTACCTAATCTACTAATATGTTAGGATTAAACAGTCTAACAGATTGTTATTTCTCTAAATTCTACAACAAAAATTTAAAATCAGTCAAGTCAAGTTTAAGTTGTTTGACTTGTTCTGATCTATGGCATGAAAAACAAGCTGCACATAGATATTATTTTGCAGAAATTTAAATCAAAATGGAAGCATTAAGATCTGAAAGTTCAAGCACTTCCTTCACCTTTTTACAACTTCGTTTTGACTCTTGTTTGAGCTATTTCTTTCTTTGTTTCCCTGGTTCAGATTTTGAGCTGATTAGAACCAATTTTTCCTCTGTTTTGACTCAGAAATTTAAACAGATTTGAGTCATTCTTGTTTGGAAACTTAGGTTCATATTTTGAGCATTTTTTAACCTTTAATTTCTAGCCTAATCTACCTACTGATAACTCAAGATTAAACAGTTTGGTAAATCGAATTCACTATCCTATCAGTAGTAAATTTAAAACTAATTAGTCAAGATTAGGTTGTTTGACTAACTAGAAGTGTGTTTTTCAGGAGTGGTATTTAAGCTTGCACACTTTCAGAATTTATTTCTCTTTTTTTGGTATGGGGTTGTACCTTTATTGTTTTTACAATCTGTCCTCTTTTCTTTCTCTATTGTTTTTGTATTTTTTATTTTTATAACTTTGAATGCAATGGTGGATGAGATATTTATAATGGAAAAAAGATAAAAAGGCTTTCAGAACATGACATGGATCAAGAAAAGTATTGCTTGAGCATCCTGCCATTGACAGGACCCCCAAACAGTTCAACTCCATTCAACTCTTGTAAGAAAAATGCATTGTTACCAGCGGCTGAATGAATGAGATAAGGGCCCAACCATAAGTTGTCAAATTTTCCATGCTTGCCCTTGTCTTCCCTCCTTGAGTCCCACTTTAAAACTTTATCCCAAAAATTGAAAATGTTCGCCTTTTTTCTTCTCTCAAAAAGCTTTTTGATGTTGTCTTGCTTCTATAATGCTCTATTATAGACCTCCTCTCTGGTTTGTTGAAGATGAATTGTTTGATTAATCCTTATGATCATGTCATTATCTTCAGTTTGCAACTCTTGAATCAACTTCATCACTGGTACACCAAGGCTAGTAGGAAAGATTGCATCAGTGCCATACACAAGCTGATAGGGTGACATACCAATAGATTTCTTCAATTTCAATCTGTCAGCCCAAAGCGCATGAAAAAGCTTTGTGTGCCAAGACTTCTTGTTGTCCTCCAACAACTTCTTGATTATGTTCACTAAACTCTTGTTTGAAGATTCTACAAGTCCATTACCTTGAGGGTAATAGGTTGTGGAATGCCCCAATGTTATCTTATACTTGTGACATAATTCAACCATCTTCTTTGACCCAAATGTTGTTGCATTATCAGTGATGATCTTGGTAGGAAAGCCAAATCTAGAGAGGATATTAGTCTCTATGAATTTTATAATGACAGAATCATTGGCTTGCCTACAAGGGATGGCTTCTATCCATTTAGTGAAGTAGTCTATGGCAGTGAGAATCCATGTATGATGAGTTGAAGATGATGGATGGATTTCACCTATGAAGTCAAGTCCCCACTATTGGAAAGGGGCTTCAACAGTGATTGGATGCAGAGGTAGGGGTAGCAGCTTTTTTTTGCCTTCAAAAAGTTGACATTTATGAAAGGAAATTATCATCTTGTGTACATCAAGAAGAAGAGTAGGCCAATAGTAACCAGCCCTCAAGATTTTGTTGGCTGTTGTTTTCCGGTATAAATGGCCTCCACACTCCCCTTCATGGAACTCGTGCTTAACCTTCTCTACATCATACTCAGGCAAACATTTAAGCAATATACCACTTGAATTTTTCCAATAAAGACATCTATCTATAATGCAATATTTTACAGCTTTCAATTTCAAAAACCTTGCCTTTGTTTTTGTCAAACCAGGAGGTGTATTTAAATTAAGCAAAACGTAAATAATATCAGCATACCAAGAGGAATTCATAAAATTATCTTTAACAATGGGAGTTGAGATTTCCTCTTCTTCATCCAAAGCATTAATCATATTAATATCAAGAACTTCAAAATTGGATTTGGCCATTAATCTAGCTAGACCTCGGCCTTTGATGAGTTTAGTGGGTTTTATCTCTAAATCCTATTCAAGAATAACAGCAATCCACTTACCTCTCTTACCATCTGGGTCCTGTGTTAGAATGTCTTTCACAACTGAATTTGGGACAAAGGCAATGATGTGCGAGTGCAAGATGTATACTCTGAAGTATTTTAAAGCCTTAACCAAAGCAAAAGCTTGTTTTTCCATAATGTTATACTTCAGAGGGGTATCCCTTAATGCCTTATTAAAGAATGCAATAGGCTGCTCTTGTCCTTGTGGATTTTTCTGTAGAAGGACAGCAGCTATTGTATGTTCTGATGCAAATGAAAAAATATAAAAATCTTTTGAAAAATCAGGACTTATTAGAACCGGTGTTTTGGTTAACACCTGTTTCACTAGCTCAAAGGACTTATTTGCTTCCAAGGTCCATTTTACCCCTTACTCCTTTTTCAACATGTTTGTTATATTCCTAAGGAGCTCAGCCAAGTTGGGTATGAACCTTCTCAAAAAGTTAATCTTTCCAATGAAAGACTGCAACTCTTTGATGTTTCAAGGATGAGAGATTTGCAATATGGCCTCAATCCTCTTTGGATCTATCTTTATACCCTCCTCAGAAATCATGTGCCCAAGAAGTTTACCTTCTTGGAGACTGAATAGTGTCTTCTTAGGGTTTAAATATATTCCAAACTTTCTGCATTTCTCGAAAACTTTTCTTAAATGTTCTAAGTTCTCTTCATCTGTCTTTGAAAACACAGTAACATCATCGAGGTATATAATGATGAAGTAGCCCAGTTCTTCCGAAAATGCTATGTCCATGGCTCTCTGAAAATTTGCTTCAGCATTCATTAGAACAAAGGGCATTTTTACATACATGAAAGTGCCCCATGGTGTTGTAAAAGTTGTCTTTAATTGATCATCAGGGTGAACTAAGATCTGATTGTACCCTGAATAGCCATCAAGCAAAGAAATTCTTCTAGACCCTACCACCCTTTGTAAAATATGGTCCATCTTGGGCAAAGGGTAGTTGTCTTTCAATGAAGCTTTGTTTAAGTCTCTAAAGTCTATACAAAGCCTGATCTCTCCAGTTTTCTTCCTAACTGACACCAGATTAGACACCCACTCATAATATCTAATAGGGACAATAATACCAGCTTCAAACATCTTTTTAATCTCCTTCTCAACCAAAGGGAGCTGCACAAGGTTTATTCTACGCAGTTTCTGTTTGAATGGTTTTTGGTTTTCCTTGAGAGGGATTTTGTGCTGTATTATTTCATTGTCATAAGATTTAAGATCTTCGTAACTCCACGCAAAAACATCAGAAAATTATTTAAACATCTCTATGTATTTGAGTTTAATGTGAGCTGGTAAAGTCTTAGACAGTTTGATCATCATTGGTTTAATTTTACTGCCTATATTGCACTCCTCAACTTCAATCTCTACAGGTTCCAGTTTTGGCATCTTGGCCACATCGTTAAAATCAAACAACTCTTCTAAAGGGGCCAGACCCTTAGGCAAACTTTCATCTTTGGACTGCAGGGTTTCTAACTCTTTTGTTTCTAACTCTGCAATCAGTTCTGTTTTGTTTTTTTTAGCCACCTATAAAATTTGTTATGGCAAAAGGTGGCTAAAACTTTTCGGAGCCTTCAAGGAACAAATTTAATTACTAAAAAGTGTGTTATCTCTTGAAGAATTTTGAAGGCCTCATGCCTCTGTTTCAATCTTCATTGTTGTTTCCATTTCAAAGCTCAGAAATTCTGTTGTTTTCAAAGAGAAAAAATTGCTTCAAAATCACCATTTTCCGCTCCTTCCGCATCAAAACTAACCTCATTTTCTACCCCTTACATTCTCATCAAAATCCTTCATTTTCATATTTTCCCCCTTTCCCCTCCATCAAAACCCCTTTTGATAAGGTTTAGGACTCTTTATTTGCCTTATCGAAACCCTCAAAATCCTTTGAAAAACATTGAAAATCCATAAAAATCCATGTTTTATGTTTCAGGTTTAGCCCCCTTTGGTTAAGCCCCCTAACCACTTCCCCACATATGCCCGTGCCCTAAGAACCAGGCATTAGTCCCCTCAGCGCTTATCGCATCAGAAGTATTGAATGGGTAGATTAAAAAGCCCAAGCTCGAAGGCCGGATTCTGATTGGCCCATATATGCATAAGCCTCGAGCCTATTAATGTTCCATATAGACCAGGCCCCGCGACCGGGTGCTTTTCATATGTATAAAACCCATCCCCAAAGCCAAAACCTTCGCATCATATTAAACTTTGGGTTTTATAAAGTTTTAAAGGGTTTTCCGCTGGGGCATAAATTAAAACAAAATCCACCGTTGATCTTAAGCCGATCGAACGGCCCGTGCAACATCGCATCGCAAATTTTCACCAGGTGCATTTTTCCCCCTTCCTATTAACTACCCCCGACCAATCCTTAGTATTTGATCTCCTCCCCGCCTTCCTCAGATCCGACGGCCCTTATTTGCTCCGATTGCGAACCGTTCCCCCACCTTTGAACCCCTCTGATTCCCTCTCCACCATCGATCTGATCTGCAGATCGATGTTGAGCGCTTAATCGCGTCGGCGACTTTCAAGTTTTTCTCCCCCGCCATAATCACCTCCTGATTCATTTTCCCCCGTCGACCTGATCTGCAGATCGACGGTCCACATTTGATCGCATCGGATCTTTCATCGGGTGCATTTTTAACATTTTTTTTTCCCTGCCGATTGCGATTCTCCGATTAGATCTGGACCGTCCACGTGTCCAGATCGAACGATCCCAGATCTTTCCTCAAGGTTTCATCACCCTTCGCCTTCCACCAAGAGGATTTTAAGCATGTAATCCCCACCGTCGATCTTTGTGCGATCGACGGTTCTGACATATTTTCCTCCTCTGCTCTCCTTTAACCTCCTCTAAATATATCTACACCGTTGGATGATGCCATCCAACAGCCACGCTCTCTCCCTACACCCTTTGAAGTAGTTAAACCCACAACGCAGGATTTCTCAATATTTTGTGTATTTTGCAGGATTAATGGTTTATCCATTATAATTAAAGAAAGGCCAAAGGCCGGGAAAGACGTTTCCCATGCCTTTGATTCATCAGAGGAAACCATTCGCGGGGTTCGAAGTCCACGTTTCGTCAATGTTTCATGAGGCATTGATGCCATATGCGCGGCCTGCACATCAACAAGACACAGTGAGTGAAATCATGAATCAAAGAGTATCAGTGTCGAAGACAAAACATACCAGAACAGAAGATTGAAGACAAATTTGTGGGGATTACGACTAAAAATGAAAATCATAAGCCTAATCCTCCAAATTAAAACACAGTTAAAGGTAAATCATAAAGTGTTTATCAGACAGAAGGCCTCCACCGCCACATCTAAGGTAAATTGATTCCTCCCAGCTACCACAAAGCCACATGTGCCTCAAAGAATTCAAATAGAGGCCGAAGTTATTGAGCAGAGAAAAGATATTTACCTCAGCGCAGCCAAAGATTTAATTCTGCTAAAGGAACTTAATGCAAAAAGTATCAGCAGAGTTATTACATCCTGAAACAGAGCCTAAAAGTCAACAAAAGCTCCCATCGAGCTTAAATCTTAATGTAAAACATTTAATACAGAGGATACATATGTAAGCATCTTCATCGAGCCCCTCAAAGGCCGAGAAGCCTTCAGTCTGTATTAATTAACTGGGGAGATATTTTTATTAGATCTCACCTCCTCATTCTTCTATAAATACTTCTGTAGAAGATGAGAGATTGGTTGGTTGATCACTAGTTGTAATACTGAAACTCTCTGAAATAATACATAGTCTGTTGAAGTTGAAGAAGAAATTGAAGTCTTGGAAGCCCTAATGATGTTGTTGCATGCTTGTTTCTGAGAAGGCTCTATCTTTAGATCCATGAGCTTCGCTATTGGTGAAGAATTCTGAACTGTTTAATTTTTTCTTCTGTTTTCATTTTGTTCCACAATTTCTTACTAGAGTAGGTTGAAAATTTTAGGCTAGGAAATGACTCCTGGAAGCACCTCAGACCTGTTCATCCTTCACTGTTTCATGTTTTCTTCTGCTGAGGTGTTTTAGAGTCTTTAATCTCTCTCTTTAGTCCTCATGCTTGTTTATTTCTATGATAGTTCGAATAAGTTAGTTTCAGCATGATTTATGGTTCTCCCTGCTTGTCTGCTGCCACTTAAAGGTTGTTATTGAAGTCTCCCTTTGAACTATTTCTATTTATAGTGAGCCAAGGAGGCTTGTTCTGATGTAGCCCTTTGTCCTTTCTTGAATAGTTGTCTTAAAGGTCTTTATAATTGTAATCATAGATGTGTTAGGTGTTCCTTCTTCTATGACTAAAATTATCAGTGAATCTTTTATGTTTTCTAAGTCATTTGAAATAAAATATTTGAGGAAATAGGGTGTTCCCCGAATCTTAGATTTCATTTTGAAAGTTGTCTTGAAGTCATTATTTGCTTAAAGAATGTTTGTAGAATTTATGGTTAGCCCTATCTATCAAATATTTCTTTATTGTTCAAGTTATGTTTTCAAGTTCCCTTCGTTGAGAATCAAATTTCTCTTTCCAAATCATTTATGTCCATCTCATTCCAAAACCAAAGGATCCTGCAGCCAAGTTAGATTTGCCCTCTGATATCCCATATCCATTGATGAGCATGTTATGACTTCTTCTTGACTCCATTTCCCAATGAACCAGATATTTTTCCATTCTATATATATTTCCTAGACCTTTCATGTTCTGTTGTATCAATTCAACCAAACAAATAAACAAACACCTGCACTTAATAACTAGTCTAAAACCAATACTCAAAGCACACAAGATAAACCTTTGCAAACAAACATTTGAGATATCCCTCTCTGAGAACAGGAGGACTAGATCCTTTAACTCTAAAGATTGGTTCTGATGTTGCCTTGTCTTTTTATTTGCCAAACTATCAAAACACGGGACACCAACAATTTTCAAGTTTTCCATTCAGTGGATTAATATTAACAAGTTCAGGAGACGGTTCTTCTTCACCAAGAAAATTTTCTTCACTGCAGTTTGTATCATAATCTGAGTCCAAACTGTGTAGTTTGAATTCATTTCTGAATTGCATGAAGTCTTCTATTTGTTTGTCTCCGTCGAACACTTGCCAATATTTTTCGTTATTAGGAACGGCTGGTCTGAATTTTATCTAAGTTGTGCAGTCTTTGGTTTCATATGGCGTTAAGCATGTTCTAGCTACAAAAGCTAAGTTGTGGGCCCTGATATTCCTTTTTCTTGGGACAAAAATCAATTGGGACTCTTCAAACATTTTTAATAAATCCACGACATCATTTCGATAGGTCCTAAGTCTGGGGTGATTAGTGTTGTATTCCCCATTGACCTACCTAATGATTAATTCTGAATCCCCATAAACTTCAATTCTTCTGGCTCCTAACTTTTTTAACAAATGTAAGCCTAAGAGAATGGATTCATATTCCACTATGTTATTCAAACACAAAAATTTTAATCTATAGGAATGACCTTCTGTGTGATTATTTTCAGTGTTATGTATCCAGACCCCTGCACTAGCATTATTCTTAGTGCACGACCCGTCAAAGTTCATACTCCACAGAGGATTAGTCTCGGGTTTAACTGTTTGACTATCCTCCTCGACTAAAGTGCCTTCGGATGTTTCTTGAAGATCGGCACTTGGTTGGGCTTGTTTTAATTCCTCAAGTTTTTCAATATGTTGAGGAACGATTTCTTGACTGCTAAGGTTAAACAGCGATGGACGCATGATTTGTAGCTCAAGACCTATGTTTGGTTCGCTATAATTTAGAGGTTCAACAAATTGTTTTGGCAGTTCTGTGTCATTCTCCTCCTCTCTATCCGCCATTAACTCTGTTAAAGTTACTTGTTCATCTAATATTTCTTCATTAAAGAGGATAAATGAATCAAGGCCTGTGTTTACAGAGTATAAAGGAGAATTTTGCGGTATGTCTTGACTAGTAACCATGTATTGCATATGGGACTCCCTATACAGTCTTCTTGTCTGATTGAAAACATGGATGGTCGCGTAGGTCATGTCCATCTGCATAGTCCCTTGTAACTTAGCCCCCCAAGATCTAGATAATAGCATTACATACTTTGGGGGCACATCAGCCACAACTATATCCATAACCAAACATTTGGCTGGAATCTGGGCTAAGTTAACGTAGAGGTCCTTTATCAATCCTAAACATTTTACTCTGCTTGAGTCAAAGGAGTAAAGGTCTTTATAAGGTCTGGTGATTTCTAGACCAAGGCTCTCCATTACAGCTTTAGGCATTAAATTATGAGAAGCCCCGGAATCATGCATAGCGTTATGCAAAATCTTGTCATGAACGTTTAAACTCGCATAAAAGGGAGGAACATGTCCCTCTTGATACTTACCTTCAATCTTAGGACCAAAAATAAGCTCTGGTTGGTCATCATTAAGATTGACTGTGTCATTATTCTCTTCAATGTTTAAAGCCTTCAAAATTTGGGTCCTATATACATTTTGGGCAGCTAACTCAGTTAAGGGAACATAGATTTTAATTCTTGAAATTTCATGCTCCAAGCTGAAAGGAATCTTAGTCTTTGAAATGCTTGTTTCAGCCTTATTAACTGCCACCCTATCAGCAACATATGTTTGCTGACTGGTTCTATTTACATGTGACAAAATTGTTTTCACAGGAGTACCAACTGAAGTGTTAGTACTGCTAAGCTCTACACTCTGTTTTGTAATGTTTTGAGTGCCTTTCTCTTTACCTTTATCAGAATTTTCAGCTACTGTTTTGTCCTTCTGTTTGACAATTTTAGGCTTGTTTACAGTGCTGTTTTGAGAAGATTTGTCAGAGGTCTTGGTGTTGGGAGTTTGTTGATTGGTTTTACTTCTAATGTCATATTCCCTTTGAGGTTCTATGATGACATTCTCCATGTCTTGATAATAACTTTCATCATCGTCTCTTTTGTCATCATAGGGTGTATAAAGACCTTGTTTTCTATCATAATGAACCTCAAAGTCATCATTATCTACTCCCAGCATATTTACATCATCATCCTCTATTATTTCATTTGTTTCCTCAACCTCGCTTACATAGTTTTGATGAAAGGGAGGAGTGATCTGTTGATCATATTCCCTAGGTCTGTTTGGAGGTTGGTTCCTTCTAAAATTATGATTTTGGTTCTGGTGTCTATTTTGAGGAGCAGTTTGGTTTTGATTTTTTTGTGCTTTCTCAAAGATGCTCATTCTCTTCATCATCTCCTCCATCATTTTTTCCATTTTTGAGCTGGAAGTGGAAGGGTAGATTCCTCTCTAAAGGACACTCTCTTCTCATTTCTCATTCTTGCTCTCTTCTCCATTAAGTTCACTTCCACAGCAAGAGCTCCTTTTTTCATCTCTTCAAGAGTTACAGGATCTCTCTCTCTCAGCTGATAGGCCATCTCAGGGTCGAACCCTTCAGGAAACTTGTTTAGAGTTGAGCCTTGTGGAGGTTTTAGATCTGGAGAAAGGGCATTATACACACTTTTAAATCTGGTGCAGTAAGCTTGAACACTTTCCCCAGTGTTTCTATGGAGGTTTTTGTAATCAGAAAGGACTTGGAGAGGATTCTTCTTCACTTCCAATTTGTTTAAGAACGTCTGATGGAAGGCTTGAAGATCGTTGATACTATGGGGGGTTAAGCCTTTAAACCATTTTCTTACTTCTCCCCCTAGACTCTAAGCAAATAATATAAGCTTGACAGAATCATCGTCTATTTCATTTCTGTCAAAGTAGTCATCCATCTTATCCACATGTTGTGATGCAGTTGTAGCATTGCTAGCACCATATAATGGAACTTTGGACTGATAGTCCTGTGGAAGATTGACTAATGGTACAAGAAGGACTAAGGGAGCATACCATGTTGCCATGATATGTGGTGGAGGTGGATTTACAAGAGGTGGATTAACAAAAGGGAAAGTGGGTTGAAGTGGAGTGGTTTGGACAGTGGATGATTGGTGAGCAGATGTGGATGGAACAACAGTAGATTGCTGAGCTGATCTTGGATGAGAGACACCTAAATTGTGAAGGAAATTTAAATCAGGTGGTGTTGTTTCTCTACTGCCAGGATGTTCACTTGCTTCCAGGGATGAAAGTGAAGACTCAGAGTCTAGCTGAATTATATCATCATATGACCTAGTTCTAAAGGGATTTAGTAAGTCAACTTTT
Source organism: Pinus albicaulis (assembly GCA_034641835.2). Classification (NCBI taxonomy): domain Eukaryota; kingdom Viridiplantae; phylum Streptophyta; class Pinopsida; order Pinales; family Pinaceae; genus Pinus; species Pinus albicaulis. The sequence continues at coordinate 1,171,821,443 of CM076581.1, forward strand.
GATTGTTGTAGAGCTGAAAGATTTTCAAGAACTGAATTAGCTCTCAAGGGTGATCTGAAAACAGTTGAAAATTTTATCTTAGGAGACTTCCTAAGGATACTTTCTGGGTTATCAACTATCTCAGGTGGGTTTGGGTCAGGGTAGGCTCTAGTATGAATCTTTCTAGGAGACACTATGTTGTGTTTTTCAGACCCAAATAAACAAGAAAAGTTCAACCAGGTATGGCAGTCTTTAAAAGGTCAACTAATCTGTTTACACAAATTTTAATCCTACAGTCCTCTAACTGAGTTTGAATGATATTACAATGATAAGGGTTCTTCCCAATGGAGTCTTAAGGTATGTTGAGGATTGTGGAGTCGCCAAGTGGAATTTTTTAGCTCTTTTGGAGGTAAAAGGTTTTATGGTCCACCACCATGTTTATTGAATTCCAATCTGAAATATTTTTGGGTTTTCTAAGTTATTTTTCAGTTGTGTGGTTTCTAAGAGTGTCCCAGATCTGTTTCACAACTTAGCTACGGTTATGAGACAAAGACAGTCTACTCTTATGGCTAATCCAGCTGATTTTTCAAGGTTAGATAAAGACTTATGAGAATCCTAGGGTTTGCCTAGCTTGTCACAGATTCAAACAAGTTTTACCATGATTACCATTACTTGGTAGTGCTTGAAAAGGCTACTTTTACTCACAAGGTTTTATGAAGTGTTTAAGGGAACCTAAGATGAAAATTCAACTCATTTCCCCAGTGGAGTCGCCAGAAATGTTAGTTCTGGTGGCTCAGCTAGCTAACAGAACAAATGTCACTAAATCAAGGGGTTTCTGGTATCTTATGATTGCTTTAAACTAAAAAATACTCAGAATTTCCCCAGTGGAGTCGCCATAAATGTTAGCTCCCTGTAATCAGCAAGATTGGCAAAGTCCGACAGCAGGGAGAACACCGTTTCAACCACTTTGGGATTCTAGGATCTAGCCCTCCTGAATCCGGAGAGGGATCTCTCCAATAAGTGTAAAGATGGATTTATCTTTAAGGTTTTGGGTAATGATATTAGGCTACTTATGAAGGCCAAGGGTTTTGTTTTTCTTTGGATGCTTGAGCATGATTATTGTTTGAGGGAAAATCCTAAATGGAAAGAGTTTCAAAGGTGAGAAGTTTCAAGCAATCAGAGTAAGCTTTGGCTAAAAATATCGATATAACGTTGGTTTTTAGTCCATTGGGATATGGCGTTATAACAGGGTTTTAATTGAGCAACAACATCAAGAGTGATCCAAGGGGCAAGTCATCTATATCACAATATTATCGAGATTAAAATGATGGAAATGGAAACAATAAAGTGTTGGAGGGGTGGAAACTGATAATAATTTCAACAAGGATTTATAGTCAGTCCAAACAAGAAAAGCCTCTTAAGTAACTATTTAAAACCAACCAAGGACAAGGCTAACCATAGACTTCTTGGACAAGTTTGTATTAAAGAAGCTTAATTAACAAACAATCTAGTAATCCACATAATTACCTTCAGAAAGTATGAAAACACATAAGAGAAACAAAGTGCACCTTAAGATCAGATAAGGTACTTTTAAACCTAGTCTGCTTTCAACCAACACCAAGGGAAACCTTCAGAATCTGCCTTTGGAGCAAGAAGCTAGAAAACAAGGCTCACCATCACTTTTCTAGTCCAACTTTAATAAGCAAACAATGGAAATCACATTCAAGAACAATTTTTAAAGCAAACAGTAGGACGAGGGAACGCCAGCATTCCTAACTGCTTAAACTATATTGAATCATTCTTAAATAAACAAATTTGAGGAAAACATTGAGATAAAGCTTATCAGTCAGATAAGGGTACTGGTAAACAGTAAATCCTAAATCTATAATTGATGTTCTTTATCAAAGAATAGTGAACAATATGGCATACATAGAAGGAAAGAACAATAACAAAGAAAGGGGCACTTCACCAGTGATATAGACTAGGATCCCAAGAAACAGCTTGTTATTGATGTCAAACCAATTACAGTCTTCAGGTCCAATGTTTCAGTTCAGCAATCATCTTCACTTTTCTCAGCCTAACTTATCTAATCACAAACAGAGCTTCAAGAGCCAGTGAACACTATTTACAAGTAGGAGTTTCGAGCTCAAATGTATTTCAAAGTTCAGCAACCAAAAATTTCTCATCTTCTACAGAAGTATTTATAGAAGAATGATGAGGTGAGATCTAATAAAATATCTCCCAAGATAATTAATATAGTCTTAATGGCCTCTCGGCCTTTGAGGGGCTCGATGAAGAAGTTTACAGATGTTATGTCTATATTAATTGTTTTACACTTAAGATTAAGCTCGGTGGGAGATTTTTTGACTTTTGAGGCTCTGTGTCATGAATGTAATAACTCTGCTAATATTTTTACATTAAATTCCTTTGGCAGAATTAATTCTTCGGCTGCATTGAGGAAAATATCTAATTTTGATCAATAACTTCGACCTCTGTTTGAATGCTTTGAGGCAACAGGTGGCTTTGTGGTAGCTAAGAGGAATCAATTTGCCTCAGATGTGGCGGTGGAGGCCTTTTTGTCTGATAAAACACTTATGATTTTCTTTAACTATGTTCTAATTTGGAAGATTAGGCTTTTGATAATCAATCTTAGCCGTAATCCCCCAAATTTTCTTCAATCTTCTGTTCTGGTATGTTTTTTCTTCGACATTGATACTCTTTGACTGTGATTTTATTCACTGTGTCTTGTTGATGTGCAGTGCTGCGCAGGGCTCGTGAGGCATCAATGCCCATGAAGCATTGACGAGACGTGGAAATTGAACCCATGGATGGCTTCCCTTTAATGAATCGAAGGTGTGAGAATCGTCATTCCCAGCCTTCGGCTTTTCTCTAACATAATGGATAAACCATTAAACACCTGCAAAATACAAAACTAATTAAAAAATCTGCGTTATTGGGTTTTACTGCTTCAGAGCGTGTGGGGAAGAGCGTGGCCGTTGGATGGCATCATCCAACGATGTAGATCCATTAGAGGAGGTTAAAAGAAGAGTAGAGGGAGAAATAAGTCAGAATCGTTGATCGCGCAGAGATCAACGATGGGGATTATGCGTTAAAATCCTCTTGGTGGAAGGCGGAGGGCGATGAAACCATGAGGGAAAATATCTGGGACCGTCCGATTTGGACACGTGGACGGTCCAGATCCAATCGGAGGATCGCAATCGGCGAGGGGGAAAACAAATGTTAAAAACGCACCCGATAAAAAGATCTGATGCGATCAAATGTAGACCATCGATCTGCAGATCAGATCGACAGTGGGAGATGCATCGGGAGATCGCAATCAGCGATTGTGAATAAAAAATTTTAAACGAGGCAATAGAAAAAAACTCTGATGCGATGATTTTGGGGTCATCGATCTGCAGATCAGATCGACGGTGGAGGATAGATCGGGGACCGCTGATCGGAGGTGGCATAAAAAGGGAAACGCGCTTAATAAAAATTTTTGATGTGATATTGCGCGGGCCGTTTGATCGGCTCAATGATCAACGGCGGAGATGGTTTGAGATATGCGCCGGCTGAAAAACTCTTCAAACCATATGAAAAACCCAAAAATTTAATATATACAAAGTTTATATGCATCGAGGCGGGAGATATAAAGGGCCAATCGCATCGGAAGGTCGGGCTCGGTCTTTCAATCTAACCATTTGAAATTTGCGATGCGATTAGCGCCTTGGGACTTAAACTCTTGGTCCCGGGTGCAGGCTATATGGAATGAAAAGCGAAGGGGGCGGGGTTTAAACAATAGGGATTTAATAGCATCGGAATTTTTAAAACATGGAAAATAAACTTGCGTGTTGGGATTTTGCGATGCGATTAGCGCTGAGAGGAGTTAGCAGTTGGTCTTAGAACCATGGGCATACAGTGGGGGAGTGCTTTGGATTTAGCCCAAAGGGGCTTAAACCCATAGTCAAAATACTTGTTTTTTATGATATTTTCAAGATGTTTAGATGGATTTGGGGGTTTCGGCAGAGTTAAAAAAATGAGTTTTAAACTCTGTAAAAAGGATTTTATGAAAGGGGAAAAGGGGAAAATGAGAAAATAGAGGATTTTCATGAGAATGAAAGGGGTAGAAAATGAGGTTAGTTTTGAAGTGGAAGGAGGGGAAAATGGTGTTTGCAGCAGTATTTTATCTCATGGAATCAGCAGAATTTCTGAGTATAGAATGGGAACAGCAGTGAAGATTGAGGCAAGGTCATGATGTCTTCAAGAGTCTTCAAGAGATAACATTTTTAGCAATAAAAGTGTTTCTTGAAGGCTCCAAAAAATGTTTTGGCCACCTTTTGATATGACAAATTTTATAGGTGGCCAACAGGTTAACATATAACACATCGATTCTCCTTGTTGATGGAGACCACCGTACGATGTTTCTACTGTTTTGGCAGTGCGTTTATAAAACACGTTGCACCGACGTCGGTGCATACTTTTTGAAAGGCGCACCATTTTATTTTCTTTTTTTTTACCTGAAAATTTTGTGATTTATTTATAAAATATATTAATGAATGGTATGGTATGGGTTTCGTATTGATAAAAAATGGCTGACAAGAGATCAAGTAACAAAAATACTAATAAAACATCAAGAAAAGTAAAAAAAGGCAAGTTTTTTGTAAATTCTTTACAAAATTATTATTTTTGAACTATATGTAAGTTTAACTAATATGTATTGTTTATTGTGTATCATGGAGAGCCACAAAATGACGAAGCTCGATAAGATTATTTCTAATCTAGGACCAAAAGAGCATAAAAGCTTAATGGACAAATAGTAGAAGGAAGAATCAGGGAATGAAAAAATATTATCGATCCAATATCAGTTTCTTTTTTTAATTTTGATTAATAATATACTTAAAAATATTAGATAACATGTTTCAAAAAATCTATTAATTCGCATATGTTTAATGTTCTATAAGGACAACAACTCAGAAAAAGAAAGTTGTTCTAAGAAAGAAAAAAAATAGAACATGCAAATAAAAATGAATTGCTCTGTAGCTCATCTAGAGTGGTGTTGGAGGTTAACGAAAGGGGGAAAAAATTTTACAAAACTTTGAGGGATCTAGTGGAACGAATGTATAGATATTCTTTCCACTTACAATACAAAAATCAATCCAATGATTCTAAGAACCAGATTTTATCTAAACTACAAGATGAGTTTCCAAAGAATTGGTCAATGAGACATGTCAGACTTTTAATAGAAAAAATATATAACGACAAAAAATAAGGAATGAAAAAGTAAAATTCCTTTAAATGTTTTTCTAGAATTATATGGATATATTACTAGAAATAAATCATTTATAAATATCACTTTTGTTATATTTATTTTTCATATATCAATATAAAAATTAAATAGTTTATTGTCATGTTACATTTTCACGAAGGTTATGAAAATCTCAAAGGATGAACGAGCTGATATAAAAAAATATGCCAATAGGAATGTCCAAAAAGGTGTACAAGGGGATGGTCAAAGAAATGGACATAATTTCATCGCACGAGGAGCCATCTAAACAACAACGTGATTCAAATGTAATATGTAGTCATTGAATTTTTCGATTAGGTACAATAAATAAATAATTTAGCATTAAATATTAATTTTCAAGCATTTTCTTGCAGAAAAGAAAAGAAAACGGAACCTATTCAGCACATAAAACAAGACGACAAGGAAAAAAAGTGTTGATATCTAATTTTGTGAATAATTGTTACTTCCTTATAACAACTTAACTAGATTTCATTTTTGTATATTTTAAGTTGTTTTACAACAATCATCATTGAAAGTCTTCAAACAGGGGCTAACATACAAAGAAGAACCATTAGACGAATTGATTGACATTGGGTTAAGTATGGGTTGTTAGTATATGTCGGCATATCAGAATTAATTATGGAATTTGTAAGCATCTATCTATCTTGTTTTACTTAGCTCCATCTATAATAAATATATGATCTGTTATGGAGTATAAAACTTGCAAGAAACAAAGTGTGGAACTGCACCAACAAATGAAATGTTGAAAGATGGCATGAATTTTGGTTTTGAAAGAATGTGTATAATTCATGAGTCAATTATTGCTATGGTACGTCATTTCTTTTCGATTTACATTGATGTATATTATTTGATATTGCAAATTTCATTATTCTCAACAATGTATATACACTCATTACAATTTATTTTTATGTTTGTAGATAGAAGTTGAAGAAGAAGAAAACAATCAACACCGTGAAAAAAACATTCCTCAAAATAACCCAAGTCATGGAAGTAGCTCAAGTAGTGACAATAGTTCAAGCGAAGAATGATGATCAATATGTTTGCATATCAAAGCAAGGCATTGTATTTTTTGAAATATTTTTTTGTGAAATGATACATTTTTTTTAATGTAATGGACATAGTGTCCCAATTGAAAGACAAAGGGATACCATTAACTATCCCATTTTGTATGACAAAGAGTGTCTTATTCAAATATATATAATAAAATACGTTTTAATTTATTCTATTGCGTTCTCCATTATCATTGTGAAATGTTACACCACTAATTAAATATATGGATGCTTAAATATTATAATGAAGAGATGTGAAATCTGATGATATGATATAACAAATTAACCCAAATATCACATTCAAATGCACTAATAAAAACTTAATTGATATGAATATTGTTATAAGATATATGTCGACTTTTGATGAATAATGAATTTTTAAAAATCACAATAATTGCACTATCGCAGGTCGACGTTTCTAAAAAATACAAAATTAACACTGGTGCGTGTTATTTACTGTGCATCGGTGTGTTTGTATGCTAATGTGCACCGGTGTGTTTCTATGACCTACGGGCACTGCGTAAATACCAATACCAATTAGAACACTTGGTGCGTTTGTGTGATATTGCACACCAGTACATTTCTATGACCTATGGGCACCGCACAAATACTAATACCAATTAGAACGCTCGGTGCATTTGCGTGATACTATGAACCAGTACGTTTGTAAAATACTGTGCACCGATGTGTTTATACGACCTATGGGCACCGCACAAATACCAATACCAATTAGAATGGCTCGGTGTGTTGTATCACATATAGTGCGCCCGGTGCGGTTTTACACCTTAACGGCTCGGTGCATGCACCTTCGACCGCCTTGGTGCAACTTTTTGGTTGACACGCACCGAGACATTTCTAAACGCCCTAGGGCGTCCTAAATTTGTTTTCCATCCCAATAATTGGTAGGTTTACAGTACTGATGCATTCACCGTACAACGCACCGGTGCGTTTACCCCTGATTAACGCACCGATGAGAAAAACATCCGTAACAACCTTCATCCGCACAATTTTTTTTAGTTGTGTTGAAATTCCATTAGAAGCTCCGCCAAAACCTCTGTTACCAAAAACAGATGTTGTAGAAAATGTGTTTTTGATAATTTTGGCCAATTTTATAACACTAAAAACCTTCGTTATAACCTCTGCTAGAGGGACTTTTCCTTGTAGTGTATTTAACCATACTTAATCGCAAAGGCATTGGTCAAAAACGATAATTGAAGTGACGCATTACCAAAACCCAATTGTCGAATATTAAGGATTTGATAGAGTCACCCTTCTTGACCTTAGCACCAGTCGGCCTCATGAAAATAGGGCACGTTTTTTACGTGATTATGTGAGAAACCCGACCCCAACCAACTGGAGGTCAGGCCTTAGTGCCAAGTCGCAGTGGAAGCATGATAAGAGTCCCTGACTCCTGACATATAATGGGTCTCGAGCTATGTTTATTTTACTATTTGGCTACATGACAAGGAGCGACCGGAGATTGGTTTATGATTTAATTTGAAGAGATTAGGAAGGTTTTTTAAAATTTAATTCATTTATGTGGAAGACAATAAGGACGAGAGTATATTTAACAGTGAGTTTGCATGACGTGGGAAGAGGAATATGTGGAGGATTGGACAGAAAAATAGGGAAAGAAGTCCTACCTGTTGTTGGGACAACCAACATAAATATTGGTGACAAGGATAGAGGTCCTACTCTGACTAGTCTTGTGAATAGTGTGAGAGCTATCTCAATCTCTTTTTGTAAGAACAATGAATGATATTTCCAGATTTGGAGAAGCGCTTGATCTATGGTTGTGTTTTATGTGAAGGACCTAAATCTTACAGTTAAAAGGAATACCACCATAAAGTGGGTTATGTTATGATTTGGCGTCGATTAAAAGATAGGATAGGTACAAGTGAAATACCACCATAGACAGGAAGAATCCTAGGCACAGTAGCAAGCCAACGAAGGGGTCTGATATCAATATGGTATCATAACATTATCATATAAATATTGCAGCCAACAGATGTTGCAACTAGTGAAGAGGAGAATATGTTGGGCCATAAGGTAATAAATTCTATGTTTACTTTAATATTGACTGACATTTTAATGTTGAAAGGACATGACATAGAATAAAGGAGATAGACAAAGGAAGCTACCCAAGAGGAGGAAAACAATACTAGATTCTGAATAGGAATGAGTCTGGGAGTAGACATTAAAACAAACTAATAGGAAGTGGAAGAGTTAAAAAGGAAGAAATTTCCAACAAAGGGAAAATTTGGAAGGAGAAAAGGAAACCCCAACCAAGTGAAGAGTTGGAAGAGATACTGAGAAGAAACCCTGGCAGGTAATTGGTCATTAAATTATTTAAAATTTTGGCAAGCTAATAAATACAGGTAGAAGCAATTGTGGATAGCATAATTACAACCAATAGAGAGTTGTAAAGAGTTAGTAGAGTTCTCAGAAGAAGTGGCCAATAATAATTGCAACAACAGAGGTTGAAAAAGAAAACTCACTTGTGGTTGAAGAGTGAAGAGGATAAAGGAGGTCCTCAAGAGAAGAGAACCAGAAGAATTATCCAGACGTGAGCAAGGTACAACATAATCCAGAGAAGAGAAAGGAATTATTAATAGGTTCCAGAGGATGACACTAAGGGACACCAATATCCAGGAGGAGGTGAAGGGTTCAGGTAACAAGAAATGGAGATGACTTGTTACAAGGGCTTGTCTGCAGCTCACAGTGGGCAGGTGAAATCTTACAAGAGTGGAAGAAAAGAGATGGCTATTGATGGCCATAATTAGGGTTCAAATAAAATCCACAACATAAGAGAAAAGGATTCCAAGAGAGATGACATGCAGAAGAAATTAAGCCAAGAAGAAATTGATAAGGAGATAGTTGAGATGAAAGAGATGCTCAAATTTGTGGAGATGATGCTAGAACAAGAAGACCAGAGATGGAGATTGGACTTGAGGAATAGGTTCAAGTTTTTTGTCAAACATAAGGGCTTTAAGAAGAAGATCCCCAAGATTTTAGGGGAGGAGTTCAAGCACCTATTGAATGCTTCAATAAGAGAGGAATAGCTCAAAGCAGCTAAGCTTAAGACTGGAGTAGTTCACACTTGTGAACCAAAGATAAGTGACATCCTCAGAGAAGAGAGTAATGAGAGATTGTCTGATAGTTTCATGGGTTGTGTGCAAAGTCCAAAGTAGTAAAGAGGTCTGTTAATAAAGAATGTTGGTGAAACATTGGAGAAATATCAACAAGAGGAGTTAGTAACATAAATACCAGGGGAGGCTAGGTGGAATTTTTTCTTTAAAGTTGGTGAGGTCTATGTAAATGCTAGCCATAGTCATGGACAGGATGTCTAGCAGAAAAGTGAAGGCGCATGGACTACCTCTTAATACCAAAAAAAAGCATAGAAGAAATGTTGAAAGCAATTGTCAGAGATTGTCGTAATGACATATGAGAATAATGATGTTGAAGGGTCCTCAAAATATATTATTCAAGGGAGTGAAGGTGATGATGTGGATGAAAAGAAGAAAACGAAGGGAAGTCTCATGGACTATGGGGAATGTACAAAGAAACAAATCACACTAGGAGCATCTACAGAGGCTCAAAAACCTCACTTTTTAAACTAATGTGTTTTTTTCATGTATGGGTCATGAAGACCATGAAGGGAGACAATCACTGCAAAATTTCATAAAATAAGAGGCGGTTATGGAGTTGCCTTTAGTGACAGAGGCAACAATAGAGTTCCAAGAGGGACATCTCTACAATTTGTGAGATGGATGTTGGACACAATTTAAGCGAAGAGCTCATGGAGCACGATGCAAAAATTGAGTTACTGGAAGAAGTACCTTTAGCATTGGAAAGTGGATTTATGAGTTTGGACTACCTTTTCAAGGTTTTTGTTGTAGTGTATTTGTAGATCCAAACTTCCTCTTATTCCTCTGCTTCAATTTCTATTCAATTTTGAAAACATATTGATAAGTGGCTCCTAGTGAGGAGATGCATAATATATCCTTCTCCATTTGGATCTAGCTATGTAGGCCACTACAACAATTCAGAACTAGGTTCCAGTCAGAGTCTTTTATACCCAGCTTTAAATGAAAGGTATGGAAAATATTGGTGCACTTGGCAATGTCTAGTCTCTCGTGTCATAGAGTTTTCCATCTCATGTATTGGTCATCATAGTTCCTTACAGGGTATATTTCCTCCTTTAAGGCATCAACAAAAGTTGCTCAAGTGGGTCCTACCTTGAATATTAGAGACTCGTCTTCACTATGCCTCTCTCAGTAACCTTCCTACCAATAGTTAACATGGGGAAGGGATTTTAAGGACGTCAAGATGATATTTTCATTGTCAAAAAAAATTGGACGGAGTAATAGCCCTTTAACTTATTTAACCAATTCTTCCAAAGCATTTGCATCTATTTGGCCTTCAAATAAGGGGATATCAAAGCTAACTTGTACCTTGAAGGGAGTATGCCTCCAAAATTTCCACTTACTAAAGGTGCATCGACCATTGTTGGCAATCATCAAACAATCTAGGTGAAACTATCCATCATCTCATTTCGTTGTCTTAAATGCTTTCTCAAGCAATAACTTGATAGGATATTTGCTTCTATCATCTCTCTTTTCTTCCACCATGAAAACCTACTTGGGTTGGAAAGAGTGATCATTCCTAAGTGAAACTAGCTTGAGGCCCGATTCTTTGTACCTTGAACTCATTAGGAACATGCAATGAGAAACAACAAGTAGATTGTTTTAATACCATTGACCTAGATTATATAGGGAATGAAAAGAAAAGAAGAAAAGGAAATAAAACAAATACACATGGCGAAATATAATAGAGAGCATAGTAATATAGTGTAAACACAACTTCTATTAATAAATAAAATAGTAGAATATTGTAGAACACAAATTGGCTAGAATGGTGGTAGTTATCTCTTGAGGGAGAGAGATGGTGGCTATAGGCATTCAAAAAAAGCTATTATAAGAGGCTGAAAGAATTGTATTTTAACATAAAGAAAGAACCCTAGAGATCCAAAACCCTAACCCTAGAAGATAAAGTGCCAAAAGGTTTGTGAGCCTCAAAATGGTTGGTTAGTACATCAACTTCCCAAAGGCACAACTTTTGCATACAATCTTTGTATGGGGCATACAATAGCTTGTTGGAAAGAATTGTCTAGGTATTACAAGTTTTGATTGTGGCTAAAGTACTCCATGACAACCCTTGGCCCCTTGAATGACCATAAACCATTGTTCAAGGCCTTGAAATGGCCCCAAAAGTCTGAGTCCCAAAAAACTATAGAAAAACTACCAAAAAATATAGAGAACCATTGAGTCAATTGAAGAAATGGATGGCCATCAATATCAATCTAAATTAGACTAGAAATTAAGTAATTTTTAGATAGTGAAGAGTTTGCCGGATTATCCAGAGTTTGACAAATGTTTCATAAGACTGTGGATAATCTGGCAAACTCTTCACTAAACAATAACCACAGGAACTTGAAAACCATAATTTTAGATATTTTAAAACTAATTTGAAATATGCTTGTATTAAATTTTTTAATAAATCTAATAAATTATAACTTAATAATTAATTTAAATAAAAAGCATAGTCGATAACTTAATATATAATTATAATCAATAATTTAAATGAAAAAGTGTAGTCTAGTAAATATAGATTGATTCAATCCCGATAACCAAGAAAAGACAATACCACACATCCATTTACAAATAATGAAAATTTTCAAATCAAAACTATAAATCCCATTTCAAATAAAAACCACAAAACCATTGTAAGTACAAATTTGTATTTATTAGTTAATAATGCAAAGAACAATATATATGCTTCTTGACAAAAGATTCAAATGCGTTGAGGGCAATTAAAAACGTGGACCTCCCATGTTTTGTTTTTCCATTTTCTTTTATCGGATTGAAGACCAGACGCATGCGTGTTTTACAGGGATGGTAGGTGAGTAGAAAAAGAAGAGTTGCCATTTAGTCAATGTATGGAGAGATAAAATATAAGATTTCATGTGTGTGGATATAGAAATATTTTGTCCGTATTATGCCCTCTTAAAATATAAATTGGAATAAACTTTGGCATTATTTTCATCTATGATTGAAAAGATTGTTATTATAACTCGTTACATTTTTTAGGTTCACAATCATTACATCTAGGTTCCGTGGAGGGTCGTTGGGATTGAGGTTACTTTTGAGTCGTGTTGATTATTTTTTTAAATAAATTATTTATTTACAAAAGTAATATTATTTTATTTTATTGGGAATAACTAATAATAATTTAATTTTAAATTATAATTTTTTCATTAAGTTGGTATTAGGGTTAGGTTACTTGAATTTGGTTTGAATGTTTTATTTTTGGGCATAATTTAATTCTTTCAAACTATTTTTTCTTTTAGTTTTTTTTTTTCTTTTTAGGTTTGAAGTTGAGATTTAGAGAATTAAATTTTATATAAATGTTATTTTAAGAAGTTATAATTTTGTTTAATGAAGGTGAATTTCTTTTTATTTTAATAAAAAAATTATGTTTAAATTGTTTTTTAATGGTAAAAATAGATTCAGTATAATTAAGATGTTTGATAGTTGTAACTTAAATTTTCAAAAATTTCTACTAAATTTTAACAAAATTATGTAGAAATTTTTATTATTTTTTAAACGAAAATATGACTCATTTAAATTACGTTCTTCCAAACTAACTAATCTCACTTTATAGATAAAATTATAATAATTTTATTATTAAAATATTTTTTTCTTTCAATTAAAACCTATAACTTTTTTGAGGAGAATTTCACCTAAATCTTTTATTATTTCAAATTTAGATATTATTTTTTCGGATTCAACTGAATTTGTGTTAAGTAAGTCATTCATATTCATCGATGATCATTTTTATAAAAGATAAACTTACTTTTCATAATTTTTGAATAATCCACTTAACAATCATTGCATAATAAATCATAGAAAAAAATCAACTAATTTTCTTATTATTATTTCAAATTTCGTAATGATTCCCAGACATTGCTACTCCCAAAGTTGTGACAACTTGCAAGGTGAGAATGTAGCCGTAGTATGACTCATCCCACAAGTTTTAAATCGCCGCTGGCGCCTTCTATATTCCCACGCTTGCGCCTGCTATTTCGGGCAACTCGCCATGACTGTCATTCCTTTTCGTTTATATTTCTTTAATATTGAATAATGCCACTTGTTCATATTGCCCAATTATAATAGTGTAATATTCCCATCGGGCAACCTGCTTTCTGTTGGGTCCAGAGGTATTGTATGTCCATGGAAAGAAATTTTGGAAGTACATGTGGTGGAAATAAAATTTAAAAATAAAATAAATTAATGTGCCATCGTTATTATCAGCGGCTACCAAGTAACATCAATCTCAACAACCCTTGGTGCAATGTGTGGAGTGGGGGCATGTTTTATCATTTTCTATTTTAAATGATGCGAAATACAAGATGGCCAGTGATTCCAAAAGTACACATCACGCACAGTCATGTTGATGCAAAAAGTAATTGCAAATTGCTGTAACCAAGCCTGGAATTTGACGTCCCACAGGACGTATTTTTGGTTTACAGACGTATTTGACGGCAGGTAAAAAGTTTTCAACGTCAAACCTGACGTGATGTTTACATCTTCAACCCGTCAAAACGACATCCAATTTCAAAACTAAACCGTAAAAATCTATAATACTTATATAAGCTATATATTTCCATTAAAAATATATAATACCTATATAAATTATATATTTCATGAGATTCGATTCAGAAATACACACAAAAAAAAAAAAAAAAAATTAAGTGAAGGTGATTTAAATTCTCAGCGCGTCTTTAGGTAGTACTTACTACTCATCATTAATGGATGCCCAGCTCAGCCCATGCATGCCAAAGATATACAAATTTGCAAAATTAATCCAAATGATATATTACTTTTCTACCTACCATTAATGGATGCCCAGAGCAAATCTGCAAAATTAATCCAAGTGATATACCACTGATATGCAAATTTAATGCATATCTACTTTCTGATTAACTAGTTTCTACCTTAATCTTTCTACCTTAATTCAAGTGATATACGACTGATATGCAAATTTAATGCATATCTACCATCTGATTAACTAATTTCTACCTGAGTGGAATTGGAGATGAATGCGGAAGGCAGATTTGAATTTTGAATTTTTTCTTTGAAGTTCTGGCCAAGTATGAGTTCTACAAGGCTCTGATGCTCCTCCCTGGGCAGATTGAAGCGCTAAGTCTGAGTTTTGGACGGCTCGGTGCTCCTGCGTGGCTGATTAAAGCATGAAGGGATTGGAATGTGTCAGCGACAACCCAACTGGCCACTTTGAATTCCATTTTTTCGGCATAATTTCAAGTAAGACTCTAGACGTTCACGAATTCTGGAAAAACTGAAAGCAACCACACTATTTACATCAGAATCATCTACTAGTTTTATAAATGGAATGGAAAAATGCAATCAATTAAATAAAATTTAGTTTGTGCGAAGTTATATTTACTTTCTTGTTAAATGAAATTTAGTTTGGACCAAGTTTTTTTATTTTTTTTGGTTTAAAATGTCTTTGGGTCATATGGATAGGAGGACAAGAATGGATTAGAGCTTCTTTAGGCCATATCAATATATTTGAGAATAGTGGTAAGACTATTAAAATAAATTAGAATTTGAAATGTTTTAACTGTTTTGGAAGAATCAAATTTTGAATTTACTGTTTATAATTTGAAATGGCATTCTTTATAACATGCTCACATCTTTATCTAGTTGTTAAAACCAGATTCTAAACACACAAATGCCAAACAATTGAATATAAATTTTTACTTGAGGGAAAACCAAACATAATAGTGTCAATTCATAAATAAGGATATAGATGGGATTCAGTGAGATTTAGAAATATTCAAAGAATTTAATAAATTGTTTGCTTAAATTTTGTAGATTTTGAAATATTTAAAAAAATTTAATAAATTGATTGTTTATTTTTTACAGTGCAAATTTTGAAATATTCCAAAAATTTAATAAATTAATTAGATTTTGAAATATTCTAAAATTTTAAGGTTTGAAATATTTTAAAAATTTAATAAATTAATGGTTTATTTGATAGATGATTGGAGATTTTGAAACATTTTAAAAAATTTAAAAATAGTAAATTGATTATTTCATTTATTATGCCTTACATTAAGTTGACATAATATCCAAGATGACTCAAAGTTGGTGTAAGCATTACATTGCTAGCACATTTAAAGATTGACAAAAAACCCTTCAATGATCAAGGTCATGTATTCTCTCATAGATAAATACTTCTACTCGGCATGCTTCCTTCAAAGTTAATAAAAACTTAAATATACTAATAGCTATTTTTTTTTTTTAATAAATTCTTTAAATTGTTTAAATCAACTTGTAATATATAGATCTCTGTGCCCGAATTATTTTATTGTTTGTCATGATTAAATTGTTGTTAAATCAACTAGTAATATACAAGTCCCTATATTGTGTGCACAACAATTAAACCACACAACAATTTAAACCACATAACAATACTTTAAGAAAATTGGAGTTTAAAAAAAAAGTATTTAGCAATTTTCATAACTTTGTCTTGCATTGACAAATTCATGTGGCATTATTTTATTGTTTGTGATGAAGGAGAAATATTAAATGAACGATGAAAATCTAAAATGAATGTCTATAAATAATAGGCATTATAAACTTGGAATTTGATTATTTATTTTCATAATTTTGGAAATCAGTTAAGATGGACCATGGTTTGTTAAATTTGACTATCACTTGCTAAATTTCGCATTAGTTTGCGGAAAATATCCAAAAAAAATTGAGACATATTTAGATTTGGTAATTACCATTTTTTGAGAGACACTTTTGAATCAAAAGAATTTTCCATTGATATTTTTTGGTTGGATTATATTTTTCCTAAATTACCTTTAGAGCCATTTCTGGCCCTATATAGATATAGACAACCATGTTTTTTTTTTGCAATTTCACTTTTAGATAGCACCAACTTATAATTGAAGTAGTGCAGTACATTTGTTGTTTTCGACATTTTTTCTCAGAATTACACAATTTCTTTGCAATTTCAATTAATTTTCCTCAAATCTAAATTGATTTTTTTTAGGGATAAAAGTTGTGTCGTTTATTTACAAAACATACATCCTCCAATTAGTAAACATTTCTCCAAATTTGCACTGTATTACAACAATCTTCCTAGGGAGTTCCTTATGAATTTCACCTAAATGTGCAAACATCGTTGGTTCTTTATTGTGCTTCTTGATTTTGTTGTTGGAGCCTACACAACTTGCACATCTTTGATGGAGTTGTATTATAAGGGCCACTATAGTAGTTGATTAGTGAATTTACTATGTGATTTCTAATTTTTTGCAGATTAGTTGTACATTTACATATTTGACTTAGTTTTTATTGGATGATTTATTTTGTATTTTAGAACAAATTTGCAAGAGTCATTGAAAGAAAATTTTCATATAAGTGGAGATCTGACACTCCCAAATTTCATTAGAACTTAAAATGAAAGGCATAAAAAATTCAAAAACGTCATCAAATTTTCATTTGACAGGCAGTAAGGATTTGAAATTCCAGGCCTGGCTGTAACACGTCTCTTCTCATTGTCGGCAGGTGCTAACCAGGTCCCATGGTAACCAAGTCAGCACTACATTTTGTCAAATACCTCCACTGGTTCAGCACCCATTTGACATTATATAAAATTTTATTTTTGGTGAGGTCTTAACTAAGGCGAGCCTTTTTTCCACTGCCATAGGTCCAGCGCCCCCATAAATGTGCCCAGGCAGGGAATGCCGGTCGCACAATCATCTACAGCTTTAATCTAACAATGGGCATTCCCTGCCTAGGCACATTTATAACGGCGGGCATTCCCTGCCTAGGCGCATTTATGGGCCTATGGCAGTGGAAATAAGGCTCGCCCTTAACTAAAACCTTGCTTGGCTTGACTAGACTATCTCGATAGATTTCGTGTGTCAGCAAAATTTTGAGATCCACGTTGCCAATTCTCTGCATATCCTTTCAGGTTCTATGTTCTGTATTGGTTATAGCTAATTATAATCTAGCACTTTCATCCCCAACCATTTAACCTCTTTAATTTTAAAGATCAGCATGATTCCTATCACTAATTTCTTCCAGCCCAGATTACTTACAGAGCTCAAATCCAACACTCGCGAGTGCCATATTTAAGCCAAATGGTTAAAGTGCCCTTGCAAAAGCAGGGCCTGGAAGCCAACCCCTGCCACGAATAAGGTCTCAACTGGAAGAAGTGAAAAAAAAAAAAAAAAAAAAAACGCCCTGTTACGCAGCTTTTCAACAATCCTAAACACACAACTCGTAAAAGTTGAAATGAGAAGTGGGCTACTTTTATGTCGACTGCAACAAAATCCCAGGAATGTAGGAAATTTTGAATGCAAATGATTCAGAAGTACGCAGACACTTGGCATTAATGATACATAGATCGAGTTCGAATGTGTTTCCACTTTGTTAAAATTTACAGTGTCAGTGCCATCAATGTCCAACAAGTTACAGAATAAAAAAATATTGAACACATCACAACCTCGTACAACCTAGTTACGGCGTTTATAATAAAAAAATACAGTCTGCTATACCCCACACTTATAAATGTTTTTTATTATAATAAAAAAATACAGTCAGCTATACCCCACACTTATAAATGTTTTTGATTATAATAAAAAAATACAGTCAGCTATACCCCACACTATAAATGTTATTGATATGCAGACTCTTTTTTCAGTCAGAAAAATATCCTGGTTTATATTATGTACCAGGAACAAGACACTAAGGACTTTACATAACATATATTTCATGACTCTCCACTTCCAAAGTCACTGAAAATGTCATGTTGTCACCACAAAGCAAGCACAGACAAAGTGATAATAGAAGCATACCAATTCAAAACACAGAAACTGTTATCCCCGCCCCAGTGACAGTAGAAAGATCTACAGGATAGCACATACAAAAAGGAACAACAAAGTTTTACTGTAGAAATAACAACACATATTAAACCTGTAATCTGAAAACACAGCCTCCCTGAACCCCTTTGTGCTTATATGATGGAGACTGTACCTTCCGCCTGAAGACCCTGCATGTTATATAGCTGATAATTAATCTTTTCAGAAATAGCCTTCAGCCCCTGCTTTGACAAATCATCTGCCACAGTATTCTTTTCACGATATATATGTTGATAAGTAATACCTGCAAAAACAGTTTTTAAATTCTCAATTCTGCAAAGCCAATGTGAAAGAGAACCCAAGTTAATTTTCGCTTTGTGATTTAGATGGTCGATCAAGACCTTTGAATCACCCACAATCCAGATATGTTCTTCACCGAGAAAAGATGCCCACCACATAAGGCCCCATAATGCCATGATTTCGGCTTTCATATTTGTCCCAACTCCACCATTCCAAAACATTTTGTAATGACACCCTGTAGTGATGCGTAGCCATACTCCACATCCACATATAGACTTCTGAGCAGCACCATCAAAATATCCAACTGGATATTGAAACTGAAATGGGGCAAGTCTTTTGGACAGATCTCTGATAGGCTTCTCCTTATGATTTATGCTGGCCCAGTCCATGTGAATTTTATTTACAATGTCTACCGGAGACAAACATCGATCCTCAAAAATTCTCTTGTTTCTACCACACCAGAGATGCCAATGAAACAGGATTGGTATTGGCCACAATCTTTTACCCCTTCGCATCCACCATCACATACATTCCTCCGTGCCTTCAAATAATGGGACATGTATTTTTAAACACTCATACAGTAGTTGTAGGGTCTCTTTTGCAAAAGGACAGGAGTAGAAAAGGTGCTTGTTATCTTCTTCATGTGCGCCACATAGGATACATAGTCCTGGCCCATGCCACCCCCTGCGTTGTAGATTCCTCCAGGTTAGGTTTTTATCATTCTTTACCAACCATAGGAATATAATCATTTTTACAGGAACATCTACTTTCCATAAAATCCCGAACCAGCAGTCTTGTACCAGTTCCAACTTTTGTTCTATAAGAGAGATGTATAATTCCTTTACTCTCGACCCCTTTTCATAGTTAGAGCCTACCCATCTAAGTAGGTCCCCTTCTCGCATTCTGCATATGCCTTGCCTTCTCAGCAAATTTAAATAAGAATCCCATGCTTCTCCCCATCCGCCATAGAGACCTAGGTTTGCCTTTTCCTTCCAATTTGGGATTTCACCCTTCCACTCCACGATTAATTAGCTTAGGTAAAGGATCCATTTTTTATTTAAAAAAAGTTCCATGCCTTCCAGAGACTGAAATTTTTTCCATATTCCCATCATGTTAATGCTCCCACTAGGATTTTGTTTCCATTGCCAAACTGCCAAATCAGGTGTTGTTTTAAAACCGGCCACAGTTTTCCAAAGCCCTTCCAAATAGCAGAACTTCCACTTCCAGATTTCCATCCCAAGACATACAAATCCTCTAAAGAAGCCCCTGCCAAATATTTCTGGTTTATGATGTCCTGCCATGAACGTCCAGAATGAAGACTTCTCCACATAGATTTCAGCAGAAGAGAATTGCCAAAATGTCCCAAGTCCAAAAGACCCCATCCCCCTTTATCATTTGGGCAAGTTAACTGATCCCACCGTGCCAAATGAATGACCTTCTTCTTTTCTCTACCCCCCCAAATGAAGTTAGCCATCATTTTGCGGATCTCATTCATGATCTTCTTTGGAATAATATACAAATAACCCCAGTAAACAGTTAACTGTTGTAACATAGCCTGTGACAATATCAATCTTCCACCCTTTGAGAGCCATTTATTAGACCGCACATTTAATTTCTTGTCATATTTTTGTAGTAACCACCTCCAGTCCTCTGTTGTGTAGCTCAATGCCTTCATTCGGAAACCCGGATATGTTATTCCATCATATAGCGAAGCAATATTAAAACCAAACAGCAAAGCCAACTCTTCCTTATTCCTCTCATTTCCTCCCGCAAAATAGATGCATGATTTCACCTCACTAATCAACATACCTGTGGCCCTACAGAAAACTGAGAAAATCTCTTTCAGAGTCACCCACCCATTATAGACAAGCATGCCAAAAATTAAGATATCATCCACGAATAGACTATGAGTAGGCTTCAGTTGTGGGCTGATCTTTATCCCCCGGAACGAGTTCATATTTCCTGCCCTGCTAATCCTTCGCGCTCAGTGCATCCATAACCAAGATAAAAAGCAAAGGGGAAAATGCGCATCCTTGCCTTAAAGCCCTCCCCGGCATAAAGAATTTGGTAGCTGAGCCATTTATTAAGATGGCCATAGATATCCTGGTGACACAGCCCATAATCCATGCTACAGCATTAGTACCCAGACCGATCCTATGAAGCACCAATCTCAAAAATATCCAGTCCACCCTATCATATGCTTTATTCAAATCGATCTTCATGACAGCAGCATCCATATTTTTGAGCCCAATAGTATGAATTACCTCTTGAGTCATCCCAACTGCATCATGTATATTCCTATCCTTAAGAAATCCAGATTTTTCCGAAGAAATAAACCTAGAAATATTTCCTTTCAATCTTTGTGCTATGACTTTGGATATTATCTTATAAAGTGTGTTACACAGTGAAATAGGTCGGTAATCATCAAAGGATAGCTTCACCGATCTTTTTGGAATAAGAACAATGAAAGTAGAATTAACAGCCCCCTGGATCTGCCCGGTGACCCTGACATCCTCCACCATCTCCGTTAGATCCTGAATGAAGTCATCAATGAAGTGTATAAAGAATTCCGGAGTCCAGCCATCTGGACCCAGGCTTTTGTCAACCGAGAATGAGCTTAGAATACCCCTTACCTCTTCGTATGTCACCGATTCCATGAACCTCCTATTATCTGCCTCATTAAACATCAATGGATATTCTGCAATCATCTCCATATGGTCCTCGGCCAATGCTGTGTCTCTTTTTGCATATAGAGACCGGAAATATTCAACAGCTGCTTTTTAATCTCAGAGTTTCTGTATAGAGTGTCACCCCCTTCTTTAATTTCCCAGATAGCATTATCCCGTCTTCTGCCTGAGGCAAACTTGTGGAAAAATTTGGAATTTTTATCACCCACCTTTAGCCATACTGCCCTACTTTTTAATCTCCATTCTACCTCTTCTTTTATTAGAATATTCCTGTATTAAGTGTCCAGATTTTTCAGGTCCTCCCAGTAGTTGTCATTTTGAATGCCATCTGCCACCTCAGAGTATATTCTTGCCCTTTCTGCAATTATATGTCTGGCTCTTTGCCTGAAAGCCCTTTTCTTCCTGCGATCCCACCCTTGGATCTCCTTTTTTAGTCCATTTAAAGTATTTGTGAGATGTTCTATGGCTGATATACCCGGGCTTCTAAAATGCGTAGCCAAATACCCCTGCACCAACTTAATAAATTCTTCATCTTCAAGCCACAATCTGTTGAATTTAAATGGATAACCATACACTTTCTCCTCCAAGTCCCAGACCAGGAGCAACGGTCTATGATCATAAATCGTGAGGTCTTCTACCTCCGTGTCCAGGTTTCTGATAGCCGTCCTAAGACCCATACTGATCATGATTCTATCAATTCGCTTCCCAATAAATTCCAGACCTTTCCTCCCATTTATCCAAGTTGGACTTTTTGTGGCCATCAGAATATCACATAGATCAGAGTTTAACAACAATTCCTTAATGTCCCTGTCACAAGGATCTGACCGCCCTTTGTCACCCCAAATTTCATCAGGAGAAAATGAACAGTTGTAATCCCCTGCCATAATGATGTTTCTCAACAGAAAAAACCCATAGTCCTCCAAATGTTTCCAGAAGTTCAACTTGTTTAAATACGGAGCATAAATATTTATGATGTGAATCCAAGGTTTGAAACCCCTGCAGAACCTCATTAGAACGATGCCTCCCGAAAACCCAAACGCAGAAAGCGCATAAACACTGGGATTCCACATCACCGCACAACCCCCTGATAATCTGATTGCGTCAGTCGTCACCAGGGACCAATCTGGAAATAGAGGTCGCAAAAAGGCAGTAGCACAAGCCGCATCAGACATGGTTTCTTGAACCAAAAAAATATCAGGCTTAATGCTTAACAAAAAATTCCTAAGGGACTGAAATTTTGCATGCCCCCCTAGACCCCTAATGTTCAGAGAAACCAGCTTCATCATGACACATTGGCAGTGGGAATAATTTCTCTAAGAACCCGCCCAATAGCCTGTGCGAATGGTAACATTTTTACGGGATGGGGGACTGACAAGAATGCTTGACGGGGAAATACCAGTGTTTACGAAAAGTGGTATTAATCCAGCCTCTGGATTTTCTAGCAGATATTCAATGTTGTTTCCCACAGATTTCTTTGGGGAATCAACATCCACTAATGGCACCTCAGGCAAAATATCCCCCTCCAGGTCTCTCCCATCAGGCTCCCCCAATTTTGTCAAATTCTTGGAAGCCGAACCACAAAAACCCCCCTCACCCGGGATAAAGAGTCTAGGTCTGGATATGGACACCAGGGTTCCATCAGGAATCATCGGCTTGTTTTGTATCGGAACAGAGGAAATGTTGTTGAAGTCCCAATCCCCTCCCCCCACAACAACATCCGGTTTGACAGGACTTTGGGTTAAGGACCCACCTGACAACAGACCATTTTCCACAGACAACACCTGAGATCCTAAATCCTTACTCGACTTATGCACAGCTCGAGATCCTAAGTGATCACTATCCGTAACCTTCAATCCATGGACCCCTTCTAAAACATTACACTGAACCCTATCAGACAGATTACAAGTATCCAGAATAATGATACTAGAGGAAGGGATTTGTTACTTACCCGTCGACTTTCCGTCAGCCGAAGGAAAAAAATTGTCAGCAGTCGTCCGCTCTGAAAAATACTGATCGTCCTTTGGCCGCCGACCCATCCTTTTCCAAGCCAAACAGTTCCATCATATGACCTGTCTCATGACACAGGAAGCACCGGAATGGGATATTCCAGTAATCCAGCAGCTGACAGTGCACTGATCCATCCCACTGTAGTTTTATCTCCGACGGCAGGCCTCCAATGAACGGGATCTCAACCAACACCGAGGCAATACGCTTGTTATAGGCCTCGTGGCTCTTTAGGTCAGCATATCTGCAGGTCCCAATACAGTCCCCGATCGCCTTTAAAGCTCTAAAATTCCAAAACATCAAGGGCAGTCCATGCAGCCTAACCCACATCACATGATTCACCAGCGCATTTGTAATTGGATGGAAACTGGCGTCCCACCGATGGAGGGCCAAAAAGCACCTACCGAGCACCCACGTTCGACCCAGAACCACATTAACATCTTCTTCCTTCTTCATAATGAAGCAAAACCACCCCTCTTGAAGCCTACTCACTTCTGGACTGTAACTTATCAGGTTTTCCCATCGCTTTAACAACCACTCCATTTTGTTAGATTTACAATATCTTTCGAATTGCCACCTTCCTATTACAACCCTCCTGGAAAGTGTCACAACCCGCTCCCACAACACGTTTGTGCCAAAAGTTAGAAGACGACATTCCTCAGAGGGTTTAAACGCCTTAGGCACCTTCTTCGGCTTATGGTCTAATCCTGGAACAAATACCGTCGGCAATGCCCCTAGGCTCGAATCCATGTCGAAGTTACCCACAGGGTCCGAAGACTGCACAAAACCCGCCCCACATTCCTTCTCAGCCAACTGTACCGCATGCAAGAGATCCACGTCGTTGAAAGCCGCGTCATGGTTCGTAATAAACTCGGACAAGTCCATTTGCTTATGTGACCCACCCTGCCGAGGAACACAATCCATGTGATTCTATCCACGTTGCATACACGTCGATACCACCACAGCCTTAGAATGTGCATCAATCTTCCCAGAGATTAAAAGGTGATAAATTATTCATTCTAGCTCTTAACTAATATTAAATGGTCTTCAAATAATACCGCAGTACTCACTTCAAAGAGCGAGAGGGGTCTCGTTAATTCGCATCACCATAGAGTGTACCCCACATGAATGGAATGAGTTGCCATTTCATCTGCCCTTATCAAACCACCCCACCCGCCATTGGTCATTTTTAATTATCCACTCCTCCGGCCAAAGCCCACCCCGACGTGTAAATCATCGCAATCATGTATTTGTCCTTTTCCTTGCTACCTCAGATTAATTTAATCGTTTCACAATCACAAGGCAACTGATTCAGTAATGTGATAGTTAGGCTTGTGTGCCGCATTTACTTCAGCGTTTAAAGGTGTCAGCCGATCACCTTGTCATCGCCACACGTAGCCTATCCTACCAGGGCCACCTCCTTAAGCATGACCAGAAATAGAAAAATAATGGTAATGATCCCAAAAAGGCTCCTACCAGCACGTATCAGTTATATACCACACCGCCCACTATCTCCCATGTTAGTACGGGACAATTCTCCGCCTCGCTGCCGATGTCAGATGTTAGAGAAAATTAAACAGAATTCTGGCAGAGCCCTGCCGGTGAACCCCGTCTCCAATTCAGAGAAGCCGAGTCCAAAAACCACCTACCAGCACCTGCATCAACCAGAGTAAGCCCCAAGTCTATAGTCCTACATGATAGTATCGGCCATCAATCCTCAAGGATGTTGTCGATGAAAAAACTTCATACCATAATGGTTCGTATAGACAACCACCACCTATGACTCTGCTGCAAGTTTTCCACCACCTTTAACAGACGTTAATCTTGATACTCTCCCCAGACCTCAAGCTTCGAAAATAACAATCGACGTAGTCTCACAGATAATCCCAAGTAAACTTCTTCCACCTTGGCCACAAGACTCCGGTCCAGGACAACTCTAATGAGATCTCATCAAAAAGAACCCCAGAAAACGTATCCTCTCATTACCCCCTAAACCCGGAAAAAACAACTTATTGTCCTCTGTAATACACAAAGAGCACCACAGTGCCCTCCAGAATACAGTTCGGGATGAGGATAAAACACCAAACTATCATGGACCAAAACCCCGACCAATTCTAACAGCAAAACTCTGACCATCCCATCAGAGCCTATACCAAAATGCCCGACTATAGTACCCCTCTTGTCATCTAAAGACGCAAAAGACATAGGCTGGAACCTAGACCAAAGAAAAACTAAACATCTTTATCAATTCATGTTGAAAGGTAAACCCGACTACATACCAGGAGAAAAACGGAGCCTCTCAGCTAGAGTAGATAACAAGTTCCCCATCCTGCTTGCTCTTGCTGGATGGTTCAGAAGCTGAACCGCACCTTCAAACCTCGACCCTCGGCAGGGACCGGTTCCAGGATCATAGTACAGGTTATCCTTTCCCAATCTAGAAAACGATTTCTCTAAGTTGCCTCAATTACTCAGTGGGTGGTGGGTGCTTCACCCGGGGGATTGGGTGGTGGGATGCAATTTATAGTTTTAGTGGATCAATTGTTGAAGCAGTTGGTAATTAGGCCACATGCCTTTCTCGTCCTGTACGCTTCTTAATCCACCAGAACGCTGGAATCAAACTCTTCTCCTTCAGAAAATCACAGGATTTCCCAAGGATTTCTTCACCAGTTCAAAAGATCATAGGATTTCGTAAGGATTTGTTCACCAGTTCAGAAAATCGCAGGATTTCGCAAGGATTTGTTCACCAATTCAAAAAATCTCAAGATTTCTCAAGGATTTGTTTACCAGTTCAGAAAATCACAGGATTTCACAAGGATTTGTTCACCAGGACGTCGGAATCAAACACAGCCCCAACAGAGCATCACAGGATTTCGCAAGGATTTGTTCACCAGGACACCAGAATCAAACACAGCCCCGGCAGAGCCTCGAATTGATGTCTTCTTTTGATGCTCCATTGACGGCAATGATTTCAATATTTCACTTGAAGATAACACTAGTGTCCAAAATCAGATCATTGTATGAGAAGCCACGGCCATTGGTTCAGTTCTCTGTTGCTCGATGGGCACTTCGGTTTTGACCACGTTCATTGATTGAGCATCCGTAATGGAGGCATCTTGATATGCAGACTCTAACCACAACGCTGTTTAAATTTTTCTCCAAGCACTTGTGTTAGGCCGCTTTCACAGGCAAAACTCTATAATAGCAGGAAAATCTGTAGAGTAAGCAAGAAATTCCTTTCTATGACAACTATAAATAGTCGGATGCATTGGAAAGATAGGCTACGGGTGTGGTTCGTTATATTTTTAGAGAGAAACCATTTAATTTTGAGTATCTAATTACCAAATATCCAAAATTGAAGGTCACACTCACTAACTTCAAGATAAAAACATGGACCCAAATTAACAATACTAGTTGTTTATCCACATCACAGAGTATAACCCTTTGTTTTGAACAACACCCATTAGTATTGAGGCATCATTAATATCCCATTCTATGTTAAAAAGCTATTAGATCATATATGAAAAGTATGATCGCGAGAAAGAATCTTTGAAAATGCCCATAAACTGTAGATTCTGCAAGAAGTGTTGACCAGGCAATTTCTCCTTTGTAGCATGCAGGTTACAAAATAATGGTAACATGAATCACTTTGTTAAGATTCAGGTCTCGATGTGAAAAAATTTGAACATCTGGTTGTAGTATGTTATGTTATAAATCTGAAGAGAGTGAGAGCGAGAGATTGCACGCACAACACAAATCACATTATATTTTTATTGATTATCATAGTTACATATATATTAGATGTAAATCATTCATTTCCACACATCTAGATCCTAAGAAAGTGGATCTACTATTGTGACATGACACAACAACAACTCATACACATGGGAAACAACCACATCTAGAATAACACCTCAAAATACTCACTGACAACCTCTAATACACGTGGCACACATGACATGGAAGCATTACTTCCAACATTTCAATTTTCACACGCAAGAGACGTCATTGGATCCATAGCTAATAGCAGCATGTTGAGAATGCAGCAAGATGATGGAGCTTAGTGAAATGAAGTCGCCTTCACTAAGTGGGCCCGCAGGCAAATTCTGGCGCAAAGTCTATTTTTAGACTATGTCTATTTTTAGACATACGGAGCATAATTTGGGAATTCTACTTGGAGATTCTTGAAGTATGCTACATGTCGGTAAAAATAGATGAGACCCTATTTTTTAGGACCCAGACTATTTTTAGACTGATCTCCTAAAAATATGGAAGTCAAATATTATTTACCCTTAATAATATTTTGACTATAAACAGCAGTTTACTCTCTTGGCGCACTTCAGTTTGAGTCATGGAGGTGGCTCATGCAATTGACACAAGGAATCACGTGGTTCCTAGGGTTTGATGGCATCTTGCATGGTTGGCTTCAGTTAGACTTCAGTGGCAGGAGTTTTGGAGGAGTTAACGGGACAGATAGTGGAGTTGTGTTCGTTTGTTTTAGTTGAACTAGTTGGGATTAGTTAACTAACTAATCAACTAGATATGAGTGGAGTAAATTAAATAATATTTAATTTACTAAATATTAACTCATTAGTCAACTCAAGAACACTACCACCATGTGCATGATCACTTCATGAGTATTTCTGTGAATCATAGAAAGAGGTATTAGAAAGAAAGATAAATGTCATTGAGATTAGTTTGCATGGATTTGCATGTTACACTCAGGAATTATTATGACAATCACAGAAGAACAAGGACAGATCAGAACCTTGATCTCTTTATGCAGACAGGCCATGATTGCGCAACAGGCAAGGTGTCATGCTGAGTTTTTGAACCCGTGACTTGCTCAAAATCGATCGGGCCAAAACTGAGTTAGATCGTGTGTGACTTTATGAGAAAGTACTGAGTACTTGTGAGGAGTATTGTACTTGTTTGGTTACATGATTTCTCCATTATAATATACACAATAGCTGCGGGGTTTTCAGCCATAGGCTTTCCCCATACATACTGAGTTAATGTGTGATTGATTTGATGTGAGATTGCTTCTGTTATTTCCGCATGTGACAATTAATTGTAGAAGAAGGTTATGTGTTATGTATGCAATTCGAAATTGATATGTGACCGGGTTAATCTTCATTGAATAAGTGATTTATTCAGCTAATTTCTACATGGTATCGGAGCGAGATTAATTGTCGAAGTCTATTACGGTGATTGCAAACTTATTTCCTCGGACAGAGTCTGCATGCGGGCCAGGTAGCCTCCTGAATATTCATCCTTCTTTGTAAGGTGAAAGATCTGGTGAATGCCCTTTGCAGTCAATCTCTGATTTGGAAATAATTTGTTTTCAAGTATAGATCGGAAGCGATAGAGCTTGGAGTTTGGAATTCGAATTTTGCAGAAGGTTGTTCTTCTTGGTGCCGGTGTTGGAAGATGTCTTCTTTCAATGGTTTGCGACTCGAATATGCTCTTGAAGGCAGTTCGAACTATATTGCATGGAAAGATCGAATGGAAGCAGTGTTAGAAGATAATGGTCTGAAGGAGTTCGTGGATGTGGATGTCCCAAAGCCCACTGATGCAGCTTTGGTCGATGCATGGCAAAAGAAGATCGCGAAATGTCGAAGGATCCTGTTGGAGGGCGTCAAGGATCATATTGTATCCAGCCTGCATGGAAAGGCTACTCCATATTTAATGTTGAAAGCTTTGACGGATCTATTCCAGAGTAAGAGTGACCAAAGGAAGCTGGCGCTCAAAGACAAGCTCAGGAACATCAAGATGGAGAAGGGCGACAGTATCGCTAAATACCTCACGAAGTTCACTCAATGCAGAGATGAACTGGGAAGTGTGGGAGTTACCGTCGATGAAGAGGATATGGTCGACCTGGCTCTCCTTGGTCTTCCGAAGGCTTGGCACTCATATCAAGATAGTGTCAATGGTCGGGAGAAGCTGCCGGGATGGGAGCGCCTTTGGGCGGATCTCATGCAGGAGGAGATAAAGAGGACTACTCGAGATGGATCTTCATCAAAGGGAGCTGATGAAGAAAACTGCGCTTTGGTGTCCAAAGCTAAGAAAGGGAAGGGTAAGAAAACCTCTCATTCTGGAGCTAAGGGCAAGAAGCAGGATACGGCGAAAGTGAAATGTTTTCACTGCCATGATCACGGACATTATGCTACCAATTGTCCAAAGAAGAAGAAGAACAAGCAAGCGGGAAGATCTGCAGATGGAGAAGCTTTGGCTTCACAGTTTGAGCTTGACTTTTCACTGATTGCATGCTTGGTTTCAAGTGTGATGGGATCGGTGTGGTTCTTGGACAGCGGTGCGTCATTTCATATGACGGGAGATCGGGAGTTGTTCTCAGATCTGGAGGACAAGGATTTGGGTATTCACATCGAGATGGGCGATGACGGTAGATACAGTGCGACTGGTATCGGTACCGTATCCTTTCAGAGGGAGTCTGGTAAACCCTTTGTCTTAAAGGATGTCATGCATGTACCGGGATTGAAGAAGAACCTGATTTCAGTAGCGATGTTGGAGGATAAGGTTTTTCTGCGGTCTTCTGCAATAAGGGAAATCCTTCCCTGCCGCAAGAAGACCACTGGAGAGACTCATAAGACAGGGGTTCTAACCCTTCCCTTTCTCACTATAGATGACCATGTTAATTATGGCATGATATGTGAGATGTGGTGACGATGATGAGGGCGAACTATGGCACAGGAGATTGGGCCATGTTCACCATGGAGCTTTGAAGATTCTGCAGCAGATTTCTACTGGACTTCCTAAGGGCACCCTTGCGCAGTCAGATCAGTGCAAGGGGTGTACTTTAGGGAAGTATGTGAAAGCCACTTTTCACGAGAAGGATAGTCGCGCCACGACGATCCTTGAGAGAGTTCACACAGACGTGTGTGGTCCTTTCTCTGTTGCTTCGACAGCAAAGCACAGGTATTATGTGATCTTTGTCGATGATTTCTCTCGAAAGTGCTGGATCTTCTTCATGCAGAAGAAGAGCGATACATTCGCGAAGTTCTGTGAGTTTAAAGCACTGGTCGAGAAGGAGTCGGGGAAGAAGGTGATTGCTCTATGGAGTGATAACGGTGGTGAATTCATCTCGGCTGAATTCAAGGAGTTCTGCAGCCGTGCATGGGATTCGAGAGAGAGCTCATCGCACCCCATAACCCACAGCGAACCGGGGTGGGTCGAGCGGAAGAACTGAACGATCGTGGGTGCCGCACGGGCGATGTTGCATGATCGGGGGCCTACCCCTTCACTTGTGGGCTGAGGCATGCAATACGAGCGATGTATGTGCAGATTCACCGTTGTCCTCACAAGGTTCTTGGCATGAGTACACCGCGAGGAGGCTTATTCGCAAGAGGCCCGATATTTCCCATTTGCGGATTTTCGGATCTCCCAGTCTACATGCATGTGACGAAGGATGCGAGAAGGAAGGCTGGATCCAACTGCCGAAGTTGGAATATTTGTGGGGTACACCGATACACCTCATAACTATCGAGTGTATGTGCAGAGCAGTCGCGCAAGACCGTCAGTGCGACGGGATATAAAATTCCGAGGAGGAGAAAGCCATGCAGTGTTCGCTTGAGAGGGAGCTACACTTGCATGCGGATGAGGAGTCGTTAGTTCCTAAGGAGGAGCTTCCGGATGTGGATCAGCCACAAGAGGAGGTTCGGGGAGGTGGAAGAAACCACCCGGGCGAGCGCGCCAACCATCGAAGGGCGCATGCGCACTACGAGCCGAGCGACGGCGGCTCGGGATGCAGAGAAGGTTGTAGGACCACCTACGACACAAGCAGACGAGAGACAGATCCACCGGATCGGTACACTTTGGATACATGGCTCTTATGAGTCAATGTGTTGTGACGGAGCCATCCTCTTTTGAGGAAGGCGTGGAGGAACCCGCATGGGTTGATGCCATGATCGAAGAATATGATTCGATCATCGGGGAACGATGCATGGGAGATTGTCCCAAGACCGGTTGGGAAATCGGTTGTAGGTTCGCGATGGATCTACAAGGTGAAGCAGAGCGGGTCGACGGGAGTGTGGAGAAGTACAAGGCGAGATTTGTCGCCCATGGCTTCTTACGGATCGAGGGGATTGACTATGAGGAGACTTTTGCACTGTCGCAAGGTACTCTTCCATACGAGTACGATCCTTGCTCTCTCGGCGCGAGATGGGGTGGCACATTCATCGGATGGATGTGAAGATCGCGTTCCTCAATGGAGTTATTGAGGAAGAGGTGTACATAGAGCAGACTCGAAGGTTTTGAGATCTTCGGCAGTGAGTCGCATGTGTGCCGACTCAAGAGAGCACTCGTACGGGGTCGAAGCAAGCACCTCGTGCTTGGTACACTCGGATAGATAGCTACTTCACCGGGCTTGGATTCTCCAAGAGTGAGGCGGATCCAAACACGTACCCGATTGTGGTGGAGGGGAAGGCACTGATCATCGTACATTGTATGTGGATGATCTGATTTTGACCTGGCGACGAGCGAGCTGATACTTTCATGCAAGGATGATCTTGCACGAGAGTTTGAGATGAAGGACACGGGCATCCTTCATTATTTCCGGGATTGGAGATTTGGCGACAGCGGTGGAGGACTGTTTGTTTCTCGGGGCAAGTATGCTCGGGAGATTTCTGGAGAGGTTCAACATGCAAGGTCGCAAGCTCGTTGATACCCCTCTTCCCGGTGGATGGAGGAAGGGGAGATGCTACTTCGGAGGAGGTAGTGGATGCCACGCGTTCTATCGACAGTTGGTGGGGTCGTTGATGTATCCGGTCGAATACTCGACCGATATATGCTATGCGATTAACCGACTTTTCGCAAGCTATGGTTAAGCCTACCAAGCTCTTTTGGAAGGCGGGCAAGCATGTATTGCGCTATATCGGAGGCACATCGGGATATGGTCTATGGTACGGACGAGGGAGGATGGAGTGAAGCTTTATGGCTTCACCGATGCGGATGGGCGGGGAGTCCAACGGACCGGGAAGAGCACTTCCGGAGGAGTTTTCGACATTGGGTCGACAACGCTTTCTCGGGTACAGGCAGAAAGCGAGAGATCCGTGGCACTCCGACTCCGAGAGGCCGAGTACATGGCGGCAAGCTTGGTCGCATGTGAGGCTATTTGGATGAGGAAGATCCTCGCGAGCTTGTTCGAAAGTTGCATTTGGAGCCTACGAGTGATCTCTCGTGATAACGGAGCCGCATCAAGCTCTCGGCTAATCCAAGTATTTCATGATAGGTCCAAACATATCGACATCGGTACCATCACATCGGAGATTGTGTTCAGCGGAGGATCATGATGCTTTCATATGTTCCCACGAAGGATCGGGATGCCGACATCCTCGACGAAGGCGCTCACCGAGAGCAAGTTCGAATTCCACAGAGGCGAGGATAGGGATTGCGGATAATCCATATCTTGCTCGAGAGGGAGTGTTGAGAATGTAGCAAGATGATGGAGCTTAGTGAAATGAAGTCGCCTTCACTAAGTGGGCCCGCGGTAGGCAAATTCGGCGCAAAGTCTATTTTTTAGACTATGTCTATTTTTAGACATACGGAGCATAATTTGGGAATTCTACTTGGAGATTCTTGAAGTATGCGACATGTCGGTAAAAAATAGATGAGACCCTAATTTTTAGGACCCCGAGGCTATTTTTTAGACCGATCTCCCTAAAAATATGGAAGTCAAATATTATTTACCCTTAATAATATTTTGACTATAAACAATAGTTTACTCTCTTGGCGCACTTCAGTTTGAGTCATGGAGGTGGCTCATGCAACCGACACAAGGAATCACGTGGTTCCTAGGGTTTGATGGCATCTTGCATGGTTGGCTTCGGCTTAGACTTCGGTAGCGTAGAAGTTTTGGAGGAGTTAACGGGACAGATAGTGGAGTTGTGTTCTGTTTGTTTTAGTTGAACTAGTTGGGATTAGTTAACTAACTAATCAACTAGATATGAGTGGAGTAAATTAAATAATATTTAATTCACTAAATATTAACTCATTAGTCAACTCAAGAACACTTCAGTTCACTACGAGTGCATGATCGGTCTGGTGGAGACCAGATGAAAGAGGTAGATGAAAGGGTGAGTAAAGCTATCAGTTGGAGGATTAGTTTTGCATGGGATTTGCATTACACTTGGAGGAATTGTCCATGACAATTGCGCGATCAAGCCAAGGGGATTCGAACCTTGGATCTCTTCATATACGAGCCATGATTGCGCAATAGAGGCAAGGCGGTCAGCGGTGAGTTTTGAACCCGTGACTTGTTCAAAAGCGAGTTAGATTGTGTGTGACTTTTATGAGAAAGTACTGAGTACTTGTGAGGAGTATTGTACTTGTTTGGTTACATGATTTATCCATTATAATATACACAATAGCTGTGGGGTTTTCAGCTATAGGCTTTCCCCATACATATTGTGATTGATTTGATGTGAGATTGCTTCTGTTATTTCCGCATGTGACAATTAATTGTAGAAGAAGGTTATGTGTTATGTATGAAATTCGAAATTGATATATGACCGGGTTAATCTTCAGTGAATAAGTGATTTATTCAGCTAATTTCTACACAGCAAGGCTCAAATCTAACATATTGGTCGCTCATCTCTTAGGTCCTCCTGTTGGTCACCCCTCTCTTAGGTCTCTGTGGGCCTTCAATATCGTAAGCATAAGAATCCATAGTTACACCTTCACAATACCTGCCCCTATTCATTCTCATGGTCCTCTACAACACTGAGACTCAAAAATGTGAAAATTTATTCCCCACAAAGTTATTACCCTGTAGGCATACTTCATAATCAATTGCAGATTGGATGAGATAAAGATACTTTGATTAAATATCCACCACACCCAATTTCTTCTTTTCATAAAGGCCTAAGAAACCATTCCATCTCTCCAACAATGTCTTGTCCTCCTAGGATCATCGACAGCTGTCAGACAAACAACATATGGCTTCTCCAATCCAGGAATGTTAGCCAAAAAGTATTATTCAAGGCCTCAAAATGGTTCTAAAAGCTTGGGACCCAAAAAGCAATAGAAACACTGCTAAAAAGATAGAGAATCAAAGTTTGGGACCCAAAAAAACAATAGAAACACTAGTAAAACGATTGAGAATCGTGGAGTCAGTAAAAGACCCAAAAAACAATAGAAACACTGTTAAAAAAATAGAGAATCGTTGAGTCGGTAGAAGAGGTGAATGGCCATCAATATCAACCTGGATTAATCTAAGAATTAATCGACCTACACACAGGAACTTGGCAAGTGTCTAAGGCATGTCGAAGGTGGATTAAAACTATTGCATAAGATAAAAGGGAAATGCATGAGGTAGATCCATGAATGTTTCAAGAGTTAAATTGTAAAAATTGTGTGACTATAAATAGTTGTGTGGAACATTTGTATATTTGTAAAAGAGTAGCAAGTAGAAGGGCAAACTCTCTTATATCTTTGTAAGAATCTTTATAACAAAAATTAAGGCATCCACATTAAGAGCCATCCCACTTTTGTATTTTGATATGTTTACTTATTAAATGTTATTGTCCCTTACATTATTTTATAGAGATAAATAATAACTAAATGTTAAAATATCATTGGAATACCAAGACCACTTGAAAATGTGATAAAGGTTAATTGTAATGAAATGTTTCAAGAAAAAATATTTTTCTTTATTTTGCACCTAAGCTAGCTTGAAGCAGCTCTTGCGAGCTGGTACCAGTGTTGAACTATTATCTTTTATTTTTTTCATGTAATCAGTTTATCGGTTTAAGAATATTGGAGAATGATGAATGAGCAAACTAAGGTTGTATATATTAATGAGAAAATTAAGCTTGTATAGATGAATGAGTAAACTGAAGTTGTGAATTGAAATATGAAGAGGCTACAATCAAAAGCATATGAAGACATGGATAAAATATCCCATAATAATTACCATAATAAACACAAATAGAGATGAAGCATTAAAATCTACCATACATAAATACAACAAGAGATGGAGCTCCTACTTGTAGAGTAACTGAGAGAACCAAGAACATAGAATAACCAGGTCACACCAAAAAGGCATACATAAGACCATGAGAGAAACGTGAATAGTTAATAACGAGTTAGCAAGTTACACTAGAAAGAGAGGTATAGACCCCAACATAAGCTTCATTATCGTAGCACTGCCTTAATAGTGTTGAAAATGCAACAAGATGATGGATCTTAGTGAAAAGAAGTCGCCTTCACTAAGTGGGCCCGTAGGCTATTTTTGGCGCAAAGTCTATTTTTAGACTATGTCTATTTTTAGACATATGGATCATGGTCTATGAGTTGCAGCATGCTATTTATGGATGATTGGTCAAGTTGGTAAAAATAGATGGACCCTTTTTTAGATATTAGCGGAATCTATTTTAGACTACCTACAAAATAGAAAATGTTTAATATTATTAACCCTTAATAATATTTAGACTATAAACATTATCTTATCCTTGAGCACTTCGGCTTGATGCTTGTATGTGGCACATGCAGCCGACAGAAGGAAATACGCTTTTCCTATGGGTTAGTTGAGCTATTGCATGGTTGACTTCAGTTAGAACTCATGTGGCAAAGTTTAGTGGAGTTGATGAGACAGTTGGTGGAGTTGTGTTCGGTTTAACTTAGTTGAACTAGTTGTATTTAGTCTAACTGATAAATATACTAGTGATGAGTGGTAAGAATTAATTATTAATTAATTCACTAATTATTAACTCATAAATCAACTAAAGAATACATCAGTGAACTGCAATGCATGGACAGTTCAGTGGAGACCAGTGTTAGAGGTGGGTGAAAGGGTGAGTCTACTATTAGTTGTGACTATGGCTGTGCATGGGATTTGCACACACACATTGATTGAGATTTCCAATGAGGATTGCGCAGTACAAGCCAGTGGGATTCGAACTTGGATCTCATCATTATTCATCTTGGATTGCGTAGTAGAGGCAGGAAGACTTGTGGAGGAGATTTGAACTTGTGACTTGTTCTATATCTGAGCTAGTTTGTGTGTAGCATGTGAGATAGTGCTGAGAGCTGTGAGGAGCTTTGTGCTATGTATTGTTACATGTTCTCTATCATTATAATATGCAGATAGTTGGGGGTTTTCAGCTGTAATCTTTCCCCATTACATACTGTGTTATATGTGTGCTTGATTATGTTTTAATGTGCGCATGCGACTACTTCTATTTCCGCATATTGATGATCAATTGTAGAAGAGGTTATGTATTATGCATGAAGCTTAAATAGTGTGTAATCAGGATAATATCGGTGAATAATTCAGCTATTATTCAATTTTCTACATGGTATCGGAGCTAAATTAATCATCGGATCTATTACAGTTATTACAATTTATTTCGGTAAACAGAGTCTGTAAGCGGGCCAGGTAGCCTCTGGATCCATCCTTTCTTTGAAAGGTGATATATCCAGTAAATGCCCCTACATTCGATCTTTGTGCTAGAAATAATTTGTTCTCACAGATTAGAAGCGGTTGAGTTTTGAGATGGTGGAATTCGAATTTGCAAAAGAGTTTTCTTGGTGTCGAAGTTGAAATGTCTTTCAACGGATTGCGATTGGAGTATGCCCTTGAGGGCAGCTTGAATTATGTTGCATGGAAGGACAAGATGGAGGTGGTGTTAGATGACAATGGGTTGAAGGAGTTCATAGATGCTGAAGTCCCAAAGCCTACTGATGCTGCTCAAGTTGAGGATTGGAAAAAGAATACAACAAAATGTCGAAGGATTCTGTTGGAGGGCGTGAAGGATCACATTGTATCCAACCTGCATGGAAAAAATTCTCCATACTTGATGTGGAAAGCGTTGACAGATTTATTCCAAAGCAAGAGCGACCAGAGGAAGTTGGCGCTCAAGGATAAACTCAGAAACATAAAGATGGAGAAAGGCGACAGTATGCCCAAGTACCTCACGAAGTTCACCTAATGCAGGGATGAGCTGGGAAGTGTGGGGGTGACTGTTGATGATGAGGAATTGGTGAGCTTGGCTCTCCTTGGGCTTCCGAAGAGTTGGCACTCCTATCAGGACTCTGTCAATGGTTGGGAGAAATTTCCAGGATGGGAGCGACTTTGGTCGGATCTCATGCAAGAGGAGATAAGGCGGAGTACCAGGGACGGACCTTCATCAAAGGCATCTGATGAAGAAAATTGATCTTTGGCTGCCAAAGCAAAGAAGGGGAAGAGCAAGAAAGCTTCTCATTTCGGTGCGAAAGGAAAGAAGCAAGACATGTCCAAGGTGAAGTGCTTTCACTGTCACCAGCACGGACATTATGCCACAAATTGTCCGCAAAAGAAGAAAAATAAGCATGTTGCTGGATTTGCGGCGGGAGAGGCCTTAGCCTCACAGTTTGAGCTGGATTTTTCGCTGATCGCATGCTTGGTATCAAGTGTGATGGGTTCAGTTTGGTTCTTGGACAGTGGTGCATCTTTTCACATGACAGGAGATCGAGATTTGTTTTCAGATATGAATGAGAAAGATATTGGAGTGCACATCGAGATGGGCGACGATGGTAGATACAGTGCGACCGGTATCGGTACCATTTCCTTTGAGAGGGAGTCTGGTAAACCCTTCGTATTGAAGGAAGTGATGCATGTTCCAGGATTGAAGAAGAATCTTATCTCTGTGGCGATGTTAGAAGACAAAGGATATGATGTTGTCTTTAGTGAGGGAAAGGGTTGCTGCTAGCAAAGACTACTGGAGAGACCGTGAAGATAGGGGTTCAAACCAAGAACCTTTATCAGTTGCAAGTAGATGGCTGCGCAGCAATGGCATGCAAGGCGGGAGAAGTGGTGAGCCGGGATGATGAGGGCGAACTGTGGCACAGGAGATTGGGCCACCTTCACCATGGAGTTTTGAAGATCCTACAGCAGATTTCTACTAGGCTTCCTAAGGGCACTCTTGCGCAGTCAGATCAGTGCAAGGGGTGTACTTTAGGGAAGTATGTGAAAGCCACCTTTCACGAGAAGGACAGTCGCGCCACGACGATCCTTGAGAGAGTTCACACAGACGTGTGTGGTCCTTTCTCAGTTGCTTCGACAGCAAAGCACAAGTATTATGTGATCTTTGTTGATGATTTCTCTCGAGTGCTGGATCTTCTTCATGCAGAAGAAGAGAGAGACATACTCAAAGTTATGTGAGTTCAAGGTGCTGGTTGAGAAGGAATCGGGGAAGCATGTGAAGGCTCTTAGGAGCGACAATGGTGGTGAATTCATCTCTGCCAAATTCAAGGACTTTTGCAGCGCAGAAGGAATTCGGAGAGAGCTCATAACACCTCATAACCCACAACAGAACAGGGTTGCTGAGTGGAAGAACAGAACGATCGTGGGTGCTGCACGGGCGATGTTGCATGATCAGGGCCTACCCATTCACTTCTGGGCGAAGGCATGCAATACTGCAGTATATGTGCAGAACCGTTGTCCTCACAAGATACTTGGTATGAGTACACCCGAGGAGGCGTTTTCTGGTAAGAGGCCTGATATTTCCCATTTGAGGATTTTTGGTTCACCTGTCTACATGCATGTGACGAAGGATGCTAGGAAGAAGCTGGAGCTGACCGCAGAGGTTGGGATATTTGTGGGGTACACTGATACGCCCCACAACTATCGTGTGTATTTTCCAGACAGTCACAAGACTGTTGTGCGACGAGATATCAAATTTCAGGAGGAGAAAGCCATGAAATGTTCGCTTGAGAGGAAGCCACACTTGCATGTAGATGAGGAGCTATTAGTTCCTAAGGATGAGCTTCAGGATGTGGATCAGCCACAAGATGAGGTTCATGGAGTGGAAGAGACCACTCATGAAGCGCCAACCATCAGAGGGCAGAAGCGCACTACAGAAGCTGAGCGACTGGCTCAATATGCAGAGAAGGTTGTAGG
This sequence comes from Pinus albicaulis, assembly GCA_034641835.2. Lineage (NCBI taxonomy): Eukaryota > Viridiplantae > Streptophyta > Pinopsida > Pinales > Pinaceae > Pinus > Pinus albicaulis. The sequence goes on from CM076581.1 coordinate 1,171,860,618, forward strand.
ACCACCTACTGCACAACGCAGATAGAGATAGTCACCGGACCGGTACACTGGATACATGGCTCTTGTGAGCAAATGTGTCATGACAGAGCCATCCTCTTTCAAGGAAGTTGTGGAGGACCCCACATGGGTAGATGCCATGGTGGAATAGTATGATTCGATTGTCAGAAACAGTGCATGGGAGATTGTCCCAAGACCGGAAGGGAAATCAGTGGTGGGTTCGAGATGGATCTACAAACTGAAGCAGGCGGCTGATGGGAGTGTGGTGAAGTACAAGGCAATATTTGTTGCCCGAGGCTTCTCACAGATAGAGGGGATCGATTATGAGGAGACCTTTGCACCTGTCGCAAGGTATTCTTCCATACGGACGATCCTAGCTCTCTCAGCGCAGATGGCGTGGCACATTCATCAGATGGATGTGAAGACTGTGTTCCTCAACGGAGTCATTGAGGAGGAGGTGTACATAGAGCAGCCCGAAGGTTTCGAGATCTTCAGCAGTGAGTCGCATGTGTGTAGGCTCAAGAGAGCAATGTATGGATTGAAACAAGCACCTCGTGCTTGGTACACACGGATTGATAGTTATTTCACCAGACTTCAATTCTCCAAGAGTGAGGCGGATCCTAACCTGTACCAGATTGTGGTGGAGGATAAGTTGTTGATCATTGTACTTTATGTAGATGATTTGATTTTGACGGGTGATGAGCTGTTGATACTTTCATGCAAGGAGGATCTTGCTAGAGAGTTTGAGATGAAGGACTTGGTCCTCCTTCATTATTTCCTGGGATTGGAAATTTGGCAGCTCGCAGTGATGGACTGTTTGTTTCTCAGGGTAAGTATGCCCGGGAGATACTGGAGAAGTTCAACATGCATGGCTGCAAGCCTGTTGATACTCCTCTTCCTGGAGGTTGGAGGAAGGAGGATGCTACTTCAGCGGAGGTAGTGGATGCCACTGTTTATCGATAGTTGGTGGGGTCGCTTATGTATCTGGTCAATACACGACCCGATATATGCTGTGCTGTTAACTAGCTTTCACAAGCTATGGTTAAGCCAACCAAGCTCTTCTGGAAGGCAGGCAAGCATGTATTGCGTTATCTTAGAGGCACATAGGGATATGGTATGTGGTACAAACATGAGGATGAGGTGAAGCTGTGTGGCTTCATGGATGCAGATTGGGCAGGGAGCCCAACGGATAGAAAGAGCACATCTGGAGGGATCTTTAGTATCGGGTCGACAACAGTTTCTTGGTACAGCAGGAAGCAGAGATCCGTGGCACCCGCCCGGCCAGGCCGAGCATATGGCAAAACAAGCTTTCCCCCGCACAGGCCACATGGATGAGGAAGATCCTCGGCTCACTGTCGGCCACACTTGGAGCCTACTGTGATTTATTGTGATAACCAGAGTTGCATTAAACTCTCGGCTAATCCAGTATTTCATGATAGATCCAAACACATCGACATCAGGTACCATCATATCAGAGATTGTGTGCGGCGGAGAATCATGTTACTTTCATACATTCCCACGGAGGATCAGGATGCTGATATCTTGACGAAGGCGCTCACCAGGAGAAAATTCGAATACCACAGAGGCAGGATAGGGGTTGCATATAATCCATATCTTGTTGAGAGGGAGTGTTGAAAATGCAACAAGATGATGGAGCTTAGTGAAATGAAGTCGCCTTCACTAAGTGGGCCCGCAGGCTATTTTTGGCGCAAAGTTTATTTTTAGACTATGTCTATTTTTAGACATATGGATCATGGTCTATGAGTTGCAGGATGCTATTTATGGATGATTGGTCGAGTTGGTAAAAATAGATGGACTTCTATTTTTAGACATTGGGCGGTTTCTATTTTTAGACTGCCGGGCTAAAAATAGAACAGTCAAATATTATTAACCCTTAATAATATTTAGACTATAAACATTATCTTATCCTCTTGGAGCACTTCAGTTTGATGCTCGGATGTGGCACATGCAGCTGACAGAAGGAAATACGCTTTTCCTAAGGGTTAGTTGAGCTATTGCATGGTTGACTTCAGTTAGAACTCATGTGGCAGAGTTTGGTGGAGTTGATGAGACAGTTGGTGGAGTTGTGTTCGGTTTAACTTAGTTGAACTAGTTGTATTTAGTCTAACTGATAAATACACTAGTGATGACTGGTGTGAATTAATTATTAATTAATTCACTAATTATTAACTCATAAATCAACCAAAGAATACATCAGTTAACTGCAATGCATGGACAGTTCAGTGGAGACCAGTGTTAGAGGTGGGTGAAAGGGTGAGTCTACTATCAGTTGTGACTATAGTTGTGCATGAGATTTGCACACACATTGATCGAGATTGCCAATGAGGATTGCACAGTACAAGCCAGTGGGATTCGAACTTGGATCTCATCATTATTCATCTTGGATTGCGCAGTAGAGGCAGGCAGACAGGTGGAAGAGATTTGAACTTGTGACTTGTTCATATCTGAGCTAGTTTGTGTGTAGCATGAGAGATAGTGCTGAGAGCTGTGAGGAGCTTTGTGCTATGTATTGTTACATGTTCTCTATCATTATGATATACAGATAGTTGGGGGTTTTCAGCTGTAAGCTTTCCCCATTACATACTGTGTTATATGTGTGCTTGATTATGTTTTAATGTGCGCATGCGACTGCTTCTAATTCCGCACATTGATGATCAATGGTAGAAGAGGTTATGTATTATGCATGAAGCTCAAATAGTGTGTAATCAGGATAATCTCGGTGAATAATTCATCTATTATTCAATTTTCTACAAATAGAGCATAGAAAATATTTTAGTTGGGTTTCCTCAAGAGGTTTGAAGAGGATAATCCCAACCTATAGAGAGAGTGTTATACTTTGCCCTAGCCTCAAGCCTTTTTCACAACCCAGGCACCATGAAAACGCTGAGGTGATAGGTGAAATGGCATGGATTTACTCAAGCAAAAGGACCATCAATAACAAAACGCCCCACAACAATATAAGTGACAAGCAAAAAGACTATCATAAATTTAAAGAAGGGGACTTGGTATGGATTTACTTTAGCCAAATAAGGGTAAAAAATGAAGGCAAAAAACTAAAGCCAATATGATATGGGTACTTCAAAATTTTGAAGAAAATCATGGTACTCTGTAATAAACATAAAATATAAAGTTGTTGAAAACTTCATTGCTAGATGAAGAGGAATTGTCGATGTTGAAACCTTCATTGCTAGAGGAACTACCACGCTAATGCAGGTTGCATTCAGTGGAAAATATGTAGGTTAGATAGCAAACGAAGATGAAAAAATACTCTATTGTGTAGATAAAAACGAGGGAAACCCATCAAACTGCAAAAAGTATACACAAATGCATCAATCCCAGAGAAAACATCAAGTTGTTTCAGATTTAGCTAAAAAGAAAAATACTCAATAATGTGAGGTGGGTAGATGAATTTCCTCACCAGTAGAAGCAACTCACGCCTTCGTCTTGCTGTCCCTTCTCCACCGCCAGTTTGCAATCTAGCTAGGCAACGAGCAATCTGTGTCAAGTGAATAGTCTCTTGTTTGCAAGAATCAAGATCCGGGTATGAATCAATCATATCCCAGGGAGTTATTGATGGAGAAAATACCAGTATCAATAGATCATATCCCAGGTATCCGATTTGGCCTTATTGTTGAGCAAATCATCATCTTCAGATTGTATTATCTATCCACACGTTGTAGCTTCCCAGGTTCGACCAACCAGTGTCTTAAACCATCCAGCCATCAACGACCACTATAAGTAATGATGCATGCAAGTAACAGTGCCAGTAAGCGGTCGAGTTGATCTCTCTATAAAGCAAGGAAGCAAATCCAAGTTTAATCTCTTAATTCTATCTTGGCAGGTGGGTCTTCATGATCAATCTCATTGCATTGCTAGACTGGATAAGATTTCTTTTGTCCTCACCTTTGTAATTAACAACAATCATGTCGACAAACAAAGGGAGATTGTAGCGATATGCCACACGAAGTAGGGAGAAATGGCAGCAATATATCGTCATGTTGCTATGCATAGCAGTTATATGCTCCAATTATTTCACATTTAACATAAAATGTTAAGAATTAATGTTAGCCTTAAAACTAGCATTAATCAACCTCCATGTCCTCTAGTTTTGAATTTTTTATCGATATCTTAAGTTTATATAAAATAATGATGTTTGTGTTGAAATTACTTGTAATAAGACCAAAGTATATGAAAGGCTAATTAAAATAGATATCAATATTTAATAAGCATAGAAAATATTTAATAAAAAATAAATCCAAAAACTATATTAAATTCATATTTAATAAAGAAATGAATCTAAAAAATGCTTATATTAAGCTTATTGTCTTAATTGAAAGTAATGCTAGATATAGATGGCTATATACCATACCGTGGGCAGGTATAATAAGGGTAGGTTGATCCAATCTCTATAAACCAAGAAAAAACAATACCGCACATTCCAGATAAAGAAAAATGGGATATTCATATAAAAGCTACAAATCCGTTATAAGTACCAAAGTTATAGTTATTAGCGAATAATATAAGGGCAATTAAAAACAAGGGCGTCTATATTCTTCTATGTTTCATTTTTCCATTTATTTTATGGGAACGAGGACGAGACACATACTTGTTTTGGAAGGGTGGTAGGTGACTAAAGAGAAAAAGTTGATGGAAAATTTAGAGGGAAGGTAGGTGAGCGGAGATAAAAAGTTCAGATCAGAAGAGCTGTGTAGGAAGAAGAGAAAATATAAGTTTTAATGTGTGTCCCATATAGAGATATTTTATCCATATTGTGTCCTCTTACAACATAAAATGGGACAATTAGCCATTATCTCCACGCATTATTGAACGGATTTTTATTAAATGGGGCTCGTTACGTTTTTTTTAATGTTTACAATCATTCCATCCCGGCTCGATGGAGAGTAGTTGGCGTGATGTTACTTTTTGAGTCGTGTAAATTAATCTTTTAATTGAGTTATTTTATTTATTATGGTGGTGGCAATAAAATATAAAAATAAGATAAATTAACTAGCCATCGTTATTATCGGCGGCCCCAAAGCAACATCAACCCCAACAACGCTTAACGTAATGTGTGGAGTGGGGTATGTCTTATCATTTTCTTTTTAATGTAATGTGTGGAGCTGGTGATTCGAGAAGTACACATCACGCACATTCATATCGATGCAAAAAGTAATTGCGAATTGCTCATTGTTGGCAGGTGCTCAACAGGTCCGGTGGTAACCATGTCAGCACTATATTTTATCAATAATCAAAGTACGTTCAGCATCTGTTTGACATTATCTAAATTTTTTTTTGAGCAAAAGTCTGAACTAAGACGTTGCTTGAGTATCTATTCATTTCACATCTCGATAAATTTCATGTGTCAGCAAATTTTGAGATCCACATTGCCAATTCTTTGCAGATCCTGTCAGGTTCTATGTTCTGAATTGGTTATTGCTAATTATAATCTCGCACTTTCATCCTCAACAAATTATTGCTAATTGGTTATTGATTTTCAATTTTTTTTTATCGGTGTATAATGGGAACCATTTGTTTATTGCTAGAATATTTTATAAAATTATTTTCAATCAATAAGTAAAATTATAATTATAAATTTTTATAATATTTAAAATATAAATAATAGAATAATATAATAAAACTAGTAATTGCATCAAGGAGTGCAAAGGAATGCCGAAATGTCGATAGAAAAAATGGGAAGATTTTGGAACGAATTAATTAAGCGAAATATATGGACCATGGAATACAATCCATGTGAGACTAATTTTAATTCATTTTTTTGTGAATTTTCAAGTGAAAAAAAAAATTGTAACTGGTGTGCAGAGTGTTCGAGTTCCTTCAATGGAGATTGAGGAGGTTTTAAAAAAAAATTCAGCATTTGAATTTGATTGATGTGTTGTGACAATAGGAATAGGATGTGTGCCTCATCACATTGTTCAGAAACTTATGGAATCCGGTGAACGCCAATGATGTGTTTGATATTTTCAACATCCTTCATTTGATTCTTTGGCAATCGAAATTGTGTTCAAACAACTAAACTCAAGCCTTGTTGATCGAACCACAGGATAAGACTCATGTCATGCAAAGAAGTCCGCAAATCTAGCCACGACCAATGGATGTGATATGCATAGTGATAGATTTGACATACCGATCCAACTCAAAGTGGACGAGCAAGATTCCAAAATGCATTCAACCAAGATTGCAAAATCTTCAGATGTTAATGCGTGATTTGGTGTTAATTTCTAAGAAGGTCCATAGCTCCAGGTGCAAAAAACATACTCGTAAAGGTTTCATCAGTGACAAAAAAATAGCTCCACTCCCATTGCCACTACTAATTTGTCTCAACAAGGATTCAAGAAGCCAACAATCAGAGCACATGGCACACTTTTTTCTATGAGGGCTTCACAGATACTCCCAAAATGTTGGGCAGCTAAAGTACAAACTTAATTGTAAGCCGATGAAGAGTTGTCGTTCCCAAATAACACATTCGAGTTGGAATGTTTAGGCTCCTTGTTTTGACCTACACAAGAATTAGATACCAATGGCATTCACCTCTTCTGCCCTCCCAATTCATCTCCAATAAGCCCACTCACAATTCCGTATTCCTTTTTCTTTGTTGCACCGATATCATTACTTCGTTGATCCAACGAAGATCATTTGACTTTCTCTAAGTGGATATTTTGAATCAGACCCTCTGTTTGGTGTTGCTTGCAGGTGCCCGAGTGGAGCAACATTTCATGTTCCTCATTCAATCACTCTTCTTGGGAACATCCTAGATCAAAGAAATTAAAGTCCATAAATATTGGAGTAGATGAATAAACTTATATCCTATGGTTGATTAATAATGACGTGGATCCCAACAAATGTGGCATTGAATGATTCAACTGATTTTAGAGATTGCTTAGGAAAGTGATGGCTCTTTCAAAGAACACAGGAAGATTTCCTTCCTTTGTTCAAAGAGCCAACAGTTATACGAAAGACCATAAAACTCAATAAATGCTACATTTGTTACAAAATAAAGGCCAATAATGCAAGAAGTAAGAATTGAGTATCGAACGAGTTCGCCAAATAGTTTTGTTCGTTAAAGGTAGGAATTGTAGTCAAATTTCTTTTGTGCGTCATAGATGAATGGTCGTTTTTTGCAACATTTCACAAGTAACAGGGGTTGTTGATCCGGCTCAACTAGTATATTTCAAAAAGGGGGATTTGCCAGCCCATAAGAGGATTTTTTTTAGGGAGTATTTGGAGAGTATGGGTGTCGATATTCTGGGCACTGATCATATGAAAGTTCAGAAGATTTCAGTAATGGCGAAAGCTAATGAAGACTAAGGTCAAACAATCGAAAGAAAAAATGTCAAACTATTTTCTGCTCCAGCGGCAACTGAAGATAGTAAACCTGGTTTTCCGAGTGTGCCCAATGAATCCCCGTGAGTTGATAATGGAGGAGTACTGGATACTTCTCTAGACAATGGTTTAACCAGCTTAGTTTGTTTTAGTAATGGCTGTCATGTATAATAATGTGTGACAGCGATATGGTATTATATTACTATAGCGTGCTTTTATCTATTAACATTATTTATCATATATATCATTTTTTTCCTCTAAAAAACGTGAGCAATTATCTTCACAAACTTAGTGTTACTCTTGGTGTTCACCTTATCAAATTATTCTTCTATTCTAGCTCGGTCCTTATTGATTAGACTTTAGTCATCATTTTTGAGTTGGGAGGGAGCAAACGACGATTGGGTTGTGCGTATTAAACCTCTCCATCATTAGCCTGGGTTATAAAATCTCCAAAGATTATTATTATCCCTTTGAAAATACAACAGAGATGGAAGGGACGTCTTTGTTAAATTTATCATGGCATGAAAGTGTGAGTTTTATAATGCGTCTTCACCATTTGGAAGAAGAAATTAATGGAATGGAACAAAGTGATAAGAAATTGTGTGAACTGAAATGTCTTTTACATTCTATTCAACTTAAGCCTGAAGACTACAACGGGTACGGATCCATTTCCTTCTTCGACGAGTGGGGAAATTCACTTGCAGCTTTTGCATGAGAGATTATCGAGTCGATTTTCCTATCGGATAGGAAAGATAGAGCAGAGCTATTCATAAAGACAATGATGAAGGATTTCGAAGGAGGAGGAAAAGAAATGCATGATGAGGACAGCCTTATTAAGAAAATGCAAACAGCGTCTGCTGCAGGCATTGAGCAACACAATGTAGATGTCTATTTCGATGCCTTGAGAGACTACATATCTCTTTATCAGCTTTTGAAATTCAATAAGGTGGATTGCTTTCTTTGGCATCTATTCTCAATTTTCTGAATCATTTATTTTTTATTAACATAATGATCCTCCATCTCTTGTTTTGTTTTGTAGCTGAATATACATTCTAATTCGTCCTCAATTGTTGGAAGTGCAGTTCGATTAATCAATATGGACTAATAAAATTAACAGTTGATGCACAATGGGTTAATTAATGAGATTAACGTTGAATTGTGATAAGAACGACTACTCTAGATTTATTAGATGTCAGCTTAGGTAGTTGAAACATGAGTCATCGGGTTTTTATACATCATGTCTCTCAAAATGGCACAAATGACACCCTGTGAAGACACAAGTGGCCAAGTGAAATGGTCGTTTGGCGGTAGGTTTGGGTCATGAACATAGTGTGCATGTGGAAAAGAATTCAATTTTTTTTGGTCTCATTTGCTAGTTGGCTGTGGTCGTGAACGTGGTGGGCATGTGGGAAATAGTTCAATCTTTTTGGTATTTCGGGCGATCATTAAGATCTCAAGTATTCTAAGACTTTGATTTGAAGTTGCACTGAAAGCTTAATGTTGGACCTGGAGTGGACACCTGGAGTGGACATAGCACAGATGTTGGCAAACATAGATGAATAGGGATTTACAATAATGGCCTTTACTTCTAGCAAGTAGTGATGATTGGAAACCGATAAGACTGAGATGCAAATGGAAAACAAATTGTTGTTGGATTAACACAGATTTCCACCATAGATCTCTGTATCTATATAAAAAAAAGCCAACCTAGCCCTCTCCATGGCCGAATAGACCAGTGCCTTTTAAGATTATCGGTGGGCGCGGGGAAGCATTGCAGGCTTGCTCTGATTTATAAACAAAGTTTATACTTGTTAAAGTAGAAAATGACAACTTAGTGGTTTCCCGTCTACTGTACATTCTATCCGTTCTCTTTGACTACCTTCTTCTGCATTTATTGAGACATTGTTCCTTTTATTTCTTCTCCAAAATAGGCCTCCTGCCACTCCATTTTTCCAGAATGAAGAACCCGTAGAGAGATATAATAGCGAAAGAGGAGAAAAAAATGGTTGTATTTAATGTTTCTTCCAATTCAAATTCTTGAAATTAAACATACTAATTTACAACATCCTTTGATTAGGTTCCATATTCAGATTTCTTCCTAAGTTTTCGTTCAAAAATCATAATAATTTAGATAGAGTTTATCCTTCTTACGGTTGGGTAGTTTTGTTGTTGATAAATTGATGGCTGCTGTGACTTCGAAAGTATTCCAGAGTATTGGGGAAGGAACAGAAGTGCACCCGTGCACTAGGCCACGCCACTGAATACTAAATCACCACGATACACCACAGTACAAAAATCAACCACAGAGGTCATTTCTGCATAAATCTAACCCATCCTTTTAAATTAAAATTAACCCATCAGTTTAAATTAAATCAAATGTATTTAAATTTCCAAGTATAGAACTGAAAAGAAGAACGAGAACTGTGTGGTTGCTTACCTAATAGCAGGAAAAAAATTAGGTGGGAAGAAAAATTCGTAGGGAACAAGTTGCAGAAAACCCCACATATCACTGCATACAGAACAACAAAAACTGGAACGAATGCATATGCTGAAATGAATGGATATGCTGCAATGAACAATATTGTGCCGCAGCTCCTGAAATACAGCCCCGACACCATCCTGTTGGTCATCTCAAACCCCATGGACATACTGACATCATGTTGAAGCTTTTTGGTTTGCCATCGAACAAAGTGATGGGGAATGGCACCAACCTGGATTCATCATGCTCTCGCTTCATGATCGCACATATCATATGGACGTGAATGCGCAGGATGTGCAGGCGTGGCGAGCACGGCGACAAATCGATGGTTGTGTGGTCGAGTATCAGCCAGCGTCAGGCATTGCGTTAAGTCAAAATGCGGCGTAAGGGTCGAAAAAGCCAACAATTTGTCAGATTTTAATTCGCTAGAAGGACGAAAACAAAAACTTCCTATTGGCTGGGGTGAACAGTGTTTTTTCACCCCAAGCCAACAAAGAAAATGGGGTGAACAATGTTTCTCACCCCAAGCCAACAAAGAAAACGCCTCTAGCGTAATTATTTGTAATTCCTTTCTATTAGTTTGCTATTTGATTTAGAATTAAAAAGAATTATTTAAAATTAATATTGTATATATATAAATTAGATATTTTTTGAATTAATTATATTTGAAGGATTAGACATTTCGAACTAATTATTGTGGCTTACCCTTAGGACAAAGGTGAAAAAAACAATCAATTCTATAGAATAAATAGCAGAGATGCATCATGGTCCAAAGTTAGCCGTAAGGAACTAGCCATTAGGAATTAGTTATTGAAATAATTAAAAATAATATTTAATTATAAACTAGTCATTAAGAACTAGCCATTATATAACGATATTATTTGATAAATTAAAATTTAATGAAAGGTCAAAATATGTAAATTGGAAATTTAAATTTTAATAAATAAATTACTATATATATATATATATATATATATATATATATATTACAGGATAAGTTTTCAAGGAAAAAGAAAATGAGAATAATAGATACTTGATATATTATAAATAAAATTGATTAAAATAAAAATAAAAGAGAAGAACAGAGGGAGAAATCAGGAAGAAAGAGTTGTAATCCAAATCTTGCTTAATTTTCTTGCTTAATTTCCAACTATCATCCCTATTAATATTGATTGCATGCTTCTCAATTTCAATAGCCTCTCTAAACTTCCTGTGGTGGAAGTGATCAACCCTAGCAATGAATTTGGAATCCTCAATGCAGACATGGTGCTTAGATTTCTCCGAAATTTAAAGTTATCTGTTTTATTTTTCTTTCATTTGTTATCATTTTATTTTGCGATAATTTCCTTTCAGTAATACAATGTAAAAACATAATGGAATAGTCTACTCTTCTATGAAACGGAGCCCCCGTCCGACGACTCCCTCTGGTGATGGGACCTTTTCGGCCAATGCCCTGCCTCCCGCCGGCATCAAGGTTTCGTCTCGACTGGTGGGCCCTGCTCCCCTCTGCTAGCTGCCTCCTCCACCTCATCGCCTAACTCCCCTCCTCTCCACCAGCCCACATGTGGTGGTGTCGTTTAGAAATTTGAATTTGTTTAAAATACGTGTGCCTATTCTTCTTTTGTAATGTGTTTCGAGAGCCCAAAAATACACCCACGAAAGAAGTCACTGGAAACACACCATTGGAAGCCCTCAACACACCTGATTCTCCTAGAAGAGATTTCTTTTTCAGCATTCTGCATCCATTCGTTGACGTACACACCATATTCAGGCTTTCTGATTTTTTTTAAGTAATGCTGCTCTGTTTAAAATTGAACAAAATTTGTATTGATTTAATATTGATTCATGGCCATAACTCCACTCCACCCATTGTAATAATTTTCCACAATTTATATTGTTTTAAAATTGAACAAAATCTCTTGGGACCAAGTTTCATGCACATCACTCCTCTCTGCGTATTTTGATATTTTTCTAGAAAATTTACAATTTGAATTGATTTAAAACTTGCCAAAATCCCTTTGGGGGCCAAATTTCATTGATATTTTTCATAAAAATCAATGATTTAGATTTCTTAAAATTAACTAAAATATTTTGTGTGGCAATGTTCACTAAGTATTATCGGCAGAAGGCTATTTTGGATTCCAACACAAACATGTTCGAGCAGAACAGAGGAGCACCTGGAAATGATTTTCCAACGCCTACCGAATTTTTTTTTCCAGGTGTTCCTCTGTTATGCTTGAACATGTTTGTGTTGGAATCCAAAATAGCCTTCTATCAATAATACTTAGTGAACATTTTCTTAGCATTATCTAATAATGTTCCATTCATTCTCTAAGCTGGGATGTAAATTTTGCTTAAGGATATTTGTGGTTACTTTCAGAGGATAAACTTGGATGTTAAATGCAACACAGCTAAATGCATAATATAACTTACTTTATATGAAACTTAAGTACTTGATATTAATATTTAAGATAATCTATAACTTTAGGTTCCTAAACCTGACGATCTAAGGCTTTATGCTCTTGTGATATGATTTTTCCATGAGTAATAGGGTAAGCTAACACAATACTTTTTATAGGGGTCACTATGATAAACATTGTTAATAAATAGGTTCGAATACCACTTCTACCTTACATTTCACAAAAATATACCCATATTTTCACTTGGAATTTAGCTTTGTGTTCTCAATTCTGGCAACCCAGATCGCTGCCTACTATTACAAAGCTATATAGCACATATCATTCTTAACCGTGGAAATTTTATCAAAATTTTCTTAGAACTGAGATGACAGCTGGCTTGATCTCAAGAATATGAAATCCTTTACATAATTTAGATGGTAGCTGACCCAATCTTTCAATATTAGCACACAGATCTATTTTAACTTTCGATATATGTTATGTTTTGAAAGGGTCAATTGTTTTTTCAATTCTAGATGCCATCAATTATGTTATGTTATGTTATTTAAATTTCATTTTAAATGTCGATATTCAAATTCCTCACCCAAATGATGCATAGATCCATTTTTAATTTGGGATTTCTGATACAGAGATCCATTTTTAATTTGGGATTTTTGATAGATAGATCCATTTTTAGTTCTTTGTTTTTGATATTATATTTTTTTTGAAGTTCATAATATTTGTTTAGTACAAATTTGGTTTTTTTCCCCTGCTCATGGCCTGTCGATGATTTACAACAATTTATTTATTACTCGAGTGTAGAAAAGGTCTTGTTTCCAGTTTTATTGCATTTTGTTGGCTGAATCTAAAGGAAAAGTGGAGTTTTGAGAAGATGGAGGATATTTTCTTCAGTTATCTTATAATGTGAATTTTTATATGTCAAATGTCCTCATCTTTGAAAATTGTCAAGCATGTCAATTGTCAATTGTCCTCATATTTGAAGCTTTCCAATCACACTAGTAGCTGCCACTACTATACATTCGCCATCTGCTACATTTTCAAGTTTATAGTATATACAAATTACTAATCTTGATGCCTTAAAAAACCCACCATTGCTAATTTCTAATTAGACATAAAGAACATAAAAGAATACTTTAGCATTAAAAAGAACCTACATAATGGTATAGATTTTGTAGGCTCTAGTGCATCCAACAAAATGGTTGTTTCCATGAGTTGAGTAAAATTAAAATTAAAATTTGATTCGATTTGGCATTACTTCTCCTGTACACTTTTTCGTACAATCCTTGTCTAGATGTCCACTTAATATGACAAAATGATTTCATTTTACATTCTTATGAGATTGTAACTGCCAATACTTAGAAAATTCCTAATTCATTGATGTTTTGATATCCATTCTTTCTTTCTTTCTTTATATTCCTTCTCATATTTGGACCTGACATCTACTAGTTGCTCAATGACATCTGTTATCCTGTTGACGTCTACCAGCATGCTCTCTGCTAGAATTTTGACTTGATAAACTAAAGGAACATCTTTTTTCTCATAGAAATTTTTCAATTTATCATATGCTTCTTTTTCCCTTTTACTTGAGCTACTATCGAATTTTCAATATTCAATATAGTAGTTACATTCCCTTTTCTCTTCTTAACCTTCTAGTTTCTACAACATTTTTTGGTTTCATAAACTGAAAGCATCACGTCCAAAACTCTACAACGGACTTGAATGAATTGGACATACTTCCAGCCATAGATGCTCACTCATTAAAAAATAAAATAAAAAAATAAAAAGAAAAGATAAAGGGAGAAATTGTTGTTAATTTTGCTAATGTTGGTACCACCACTGTAGTGTAAGCATGCTTAGCCTATGCATTGATACGATGCAAAAATGAAGAAATGAAAAACAAAAACTAGAATATTGAAGGACAAAGTTAAAAAATGGAGAACATTAAACACACACACTCATTTTTTATTAATTCAGAATCACAGGTTTATAAATTAAATAAATGTAACTCATTCCATATTAGATCTCACTAATTAATCACACTGGCTCCTCAAATCAGATTGATTTTTGAAACCTTATTACTTATATCCAAAAGAGATTTTATTCTGATTAACTAGATGGAAGAAATAGGAAAGATTTTTACAAATTCCATGAAGAGTGGAGGTTATAAGAAGGATATTCCAACATACTAGAGGGAATTTAAAATAATACAATCAACTAAACTCACTTGGATTTAGGGTTGTGGCAAGATATTTTGGTTCGGCACCCTGGAGAAAAAGGATTAGGATTTTCCATCCATCATTCGAGAGCATCAGCAGAAGGAGAATTGATAAGTTGGAATGGATAGAGTTAAAAAATATAGAGACCACCCACACGTTGGAATGGCTAGAATCAAAAGGAAGAAGAGAATGCATTGTTAACTATTTTTGGAGACATTAAAACCATTTTAACCAAAAATATTAGTTGAAATCACAAATTCAATCCTCTACTCAAACTTTTAATCTCATCTACTCACACTTTTGATTGCACATAATTCCAAGTATCTCATGATTTTATTTTCCAAACAAACATGTCTTTTCCAAACCATGATTGGACATTTTAACAAACCTAATTTTGATTGTATTCAAGGAAGTGAGGTGCTCTGCAACTTTGGTAAAGTTAGGGAGTTCATGTGTGCAAGGTTCCTTGATTTTAGAGATTGAATCCATCAAATTGAATATGGAAACTAACATATGTACATTTGAGCTTCTAAATTTTATAAACCTAAGTTACAAACATCTCCTATTTAATGATAATACTGAAACAAATGGCTCCCAACTAGGCATAATTCCAAATACACAAATTCTTGCACAACCTTCAAGCCAAAGAGTAGAGGGATTAGGTCCTACATTCTTCCATGGGCATGTGTCAAGAATTGAGGTAGATTTGCAAGGATACATATGTTAAATAGGTTTAATCAAGGCTTGAAAAGGCACTTAGACAAGTGACATATTAATATTTAGTAGGAGTTTAAAAGAAGGTTGGAAAGATGACCTTACTTCCAATGATATATCATGACCTTAAACTACAGAGTTGTAGAAGAAGTTGCTTGTTCACATAGGATTGAGTCTAAAAATGTTTTTCAAGCAATGTAGGTGTTGGGAAGCTTGAGGGTTATGAAGCTAGTTTCTAATCAGTTCAATGAGGATTGGCAAGCATACTCTGCCACAAGTGTTAAATATGCATAAAATAACTGATATGCACTTTTTACCTAGGATGTTTTAACTTATACTTATATGTAATTACTATTTACCGCATTGTTTACTAGATAAATGCCTACTTATCTGATATGCATTTATTTTTATTTTATTTTCTAGGTTTTTTAAGTATGGACAATGGTGGAAAAGTGGACATTGTGTATCGAATTTTCCTATCATCCAAATCCTAGACAAGCCACAGTTAAATATGTGCTTTATAACCGAGTGAAAAATTATGTTGTGCACTGAAATATAGATGTACATGGGAGGAAAACTGATAATGAATCCTACTATATTTCCCTTGTTGAGGGCTTAAAAGAGGATTTTTTTTTTTTTTTTATCAATGATATTGCAGTTTACATGAACTCAAAACTCATCTGCAATCATGTCAATGACATCTATGAAGTCTGAAAAGATAATTTAAAACCCCTATACAGGGAAGCAATAATGTGGAGCTCTTAGTTTAAATATTTCAGCATACAATGGCTTGCAGACATTCATAGGATGTCCACTGATATGCTAGGGGAAGGAATGTCAAGTGTAGACGCAGGTGTCATAGATGACATCGGATCATGAACTATTGCAAGTGAAGTCATCAATTAGCATCATGATAAGTCTCAAATATGTGAATGTGTCATTCTTATCATTTTTATTGGGGCTATCATGGCATGGTTCTTTCACTAGAGAAGAACCCATTGTAATATTTGGATGGTTTGTGATATAATAGATGAATATTTTTGAGGGTATAATTATTTTCTGTTGTGTTATTTTACCATGTGTCATTAACCTTTTCAACCCCCAATTCATTATTGTTTTTCAAAGGACAAATATTTGCCACTAGGAATTACATTATTAAATGTTGTCATAATGAACATGAAGGTACTATACCATTATTTAGGTGCATGAATATTTTGTTTTCTTTTTACTTCCTTGGGATCTAATACACCATATATTAACTGGATGTTTTTGAAAATTTAATAAAAATAAAACTTAAAAAAAAATTTGACACTCTATAGTAGGAATGATTATACACCCTACTACTCAATTGGGAAATTATGTGCTTATCATTTTGATTGTCACATGATAAATAAATGGAAGAATGACATGGAATAAAATAAACGATGGTGACAATATAAGTTTTATGCATTAAGAAAAATAAAACACTTAAGGCCAACTAGAAACAACCAAAGAACACACAAATAAAAAACCTAAGAGACACATAAGTAAATCAAGAGATTCAAAGGGATATCTGTGGGAGGGGTTTGTCACTTGGCATGCATTATATCTTCCTAGATGGGGCATGGCGTGAGGTCACAGAAGTGTGAGGAAAATTCCTCCAAATGGTGATGCACGTTCATACTACCAAAAATTCATTGAAAAAAGACAAAACCCTAAGTCTATTTATAATTTTTTTATCATGGCCTAAAATTTCTTGAAAATTTCTGTCAAATTGGAATTATAATAAAAATGTTGGAAATCTAATTACTCAATTACTCAATTATTTGACTACTGAAACATTTCATTTATATAGAAAAGATGAAGTGCGTGTACATACTTTCATCTTAGCAGAAGCTAGAACAATTTTAAGCTCTCATAACCCTATCTAGGGAAACCAAGAAAACCCTAAGAACAAACTCCTCCTCGCTAGGAATCACATGTAACCAATTTTGGCCACTCCACCAAGAATATTCAACAACATAGCATCACAACTAGAATGAAATTCATCGCATGAATGTCGATATGTCAGACAATAAACAAGAAGTTATAGTTTCTATCGCAACTTCTTTGTGAAGCCAATTGTGTGATGT
Organism: Pinus albicaulis; assembly: GCA_034641835.2. Lineage (NCBI taxonomy): Eukaryota > Viridiplantae > Streptophyta > Pinopsida > Pinales > Pinaceae > Pinus > Pinus albicaulis. The sequence continues at coordinate 1,171,877,914 of CM076581.1, forward strand.
CCCCAAGTTCTATGAGGTCAGTGACCCAATCAGCTTCGGATCAAGGGGGGCCCATTGAAGAATTTTTTGTCTGTAACATGAAAATACAATTTTCATCAGAGAAAATAATAGCATGTAAAGTAATACATGAACCGGAATACATATTAGATCAATTAGAAGTCTTGTCTTAAGAACCTTAACTCATCTGATAAAAATATTTATAGTGGGTATGTCTATGTCCTTCATATGAAATCACATTAATGGGATGTTGCAGCCCTGCAAACATTCACACACTACATTAACAACATGAACAACGACCAATTCTAATGTTTAAGAACAAACACAATGAAAAAAACATGGAAATTCACCAATTTTTGTGATGTCAGTGACCCAATCTTGTTTTGGTCGAGGGGGAACCATTAATGAACCAGTTGTGTCTGTAAGATAACAACACAATTTTCATTAGAGAAAATAATAACATGTGAACAAATACATGCATAAGAATACATAGTAGATCAATTAGAAGTATTTCCATAAGCACCTTGACTCATTTTATAAAAATAGTTATGGTGGGTCTATCTATGTCCTTCATATTAAATCACATTAATGGGATGTTTCAACCTTGCAAACATTCAAACACTACATAAAAAACATGAACAACAACCAGTGCTAAAAGTTAAGAGAAAAGACAATGCCAAAAACATGGAAATTCACCAATTTCTATGATTTCAGTGAGCCAATATTGTTCTGGTTGAAGGGGACCCATTGACGAACCAACTGTGTCTGTAAGATGACAAAAAAAATTCCATCAGAAAAAATAATAATATGTTAAGTAATAGATGCATTAGAATACATAGTAGATCAATTAGGAGTCTCATCAAAATGCACCTTGACTCATATGATTAAAAGGTTGATGGTGGGTCTGTCTACATCCTTCATTTGTAATGACATTAATGGGATGCTACAGTCCTGCAAAAATTCACACACTACATTAAGATCAAACAAATAACAAAGGTCAAAGACATAGCAACAAACTTGGAAAATAAAAAAATTGATCTAAACATAGCAACAAACTTGGAAAATCGCCAATTTGATCTAAACATACTGATATCATCTCCCTATAGAACATACTTGGAAAAGTAGAGGATGCATTTTTGGAGTGAGGATGAATACACTTGTTGATGTGTTGAAATAGAAATGGTTCATTTTCAGATGTAGGGACATTAAAATCAATATCCAAAGTGACATTCCTTTTGCTTTTTGTATTTTTTTTTGATTAAGGAAACTCTTCTTCCTATTCAAGGATGACTCATAAGCACCCAAACCAAGGGTGAAGTCATAATCCATAATATGAATATCGTTAACATCATCCACAAATTTTTTAGCCAAATCAATAAATTTTTTTGTCTTGCTCATAGTAGAAGGAGGACTATTCCGAAACATGTCTAGATAGCCAAACAACTTCGCTCTCAACAAATTAAGTTCTTCAACTTTGTCACCTTCAATATTTTTTTGTGATAGTATCTACATGAAGGTTTGGTGCCTCTATATGTATCTCAGAAGGGGCATTCAAAGTATTGGGTATGGTATGAAGCTCTAATAAAGGGTCTAAATCCATTAAGGAGGAATGCAACCAATCTACGTTTATGGCATGCTTGCAAATGTTTCCCCGAATAGACCATGGGTAATTGCAAATGATAAAATTTGAGTGATGCCAAATCATAAGATATTCCTTATCAGGTTTACTTTGACTCCTTACCTAATAAGCATGATATATGCTCTCATGAGGCTTGTAATCACCATCTGGAATTCTTATTTTCTTTTCCATTGATGATTCAAGTTGCATCTCTTTCTTGTGGTTGTTAAAATATCCTACTTTTTTCAATATTTCCTTGAATCGATAACATGGCTCAACATTTTTTAGGAGAGTGTAGAATATCCAATCCATTATAGGAGAACATTTCTTTCATCTATCACATAGAAATTTTGTCTTTAGATAACCATGGTATGATTCCACAACATTATTTTTCTCTTGATTTGCATGAGGAAAATCTTTGCAACCTTTAACCCACATCCCTACATGGAAAGACTCAATTAGTAAATATATTTTGTCCTTACGAAAAAAAAACATACAACATAGAAGGAATATTATGCAAACTTATGAAGCTTGTCATCAACAACCTAAGTCTTGTAGAAATAGTCCAAAAAATTCTGCTCAGTTGCATATTTGGTGAAAAATACATTGATTGCATCATCCACTTCATGACTAGAACAATATTTCATGATACGGCCAAGTTCATTGAACATCTCCTTTGATTTTTTTGAGTTGTTGACCAACCGATTAATATTCTTTATCCATGTCCTCCTTACGTGCCAAATACACAAGATCGCTTCACATTTCATGATTCTTCTTCCACATTTCATTCATTTTAAGTGAGAAATTTTTAGAACGAATGAAACTCAAAATGTAAAATAAGAATATTGATGTTATCTCAAGGCAATGATTTCAGCCATAGCATCATCAACCGTGAAGTCATTGACCCTCCAATCAAGACGAAGCTGAAAACACCTATGCATGAGGCTCTCTAGCCATACTGCTATATCTTGTGATGTATTACATGACATCACCACCCATGAAATTAGTACCCCACTTTTTTGCTCATCAAACACTGCAAGTGTGTACAACTAATACTGCCATATTAAATGAAATGAAGTTAATTTTAACCAAAACGATTTTATTAAAGCAATCATTGGAAAAAAAAGCACCCCATATTTGTTTGTATTGAACATTGAGTGCATGGCTATCAAGCTATTGTGGGATAACTTGACCATAGTTTCTAACATCCATTTTTTTTTGTATTCCACCTATAAAAAGGATCTCTCCACCATTGGGCTTCTGGTAGAAGAAGAAATCATTTTGGTTTTTTTGACACCAGAGATTCACACTCATTTCATCTTTGCTATGCAATTAGTAACTTTATTTTCTTATATGATTATAGACGTTTACAATGGATTTTATGTGTAGAAAAAAATCTCTATCTCAATTTGTAGCATATATGCCAAGATATTTCTTGATATGCATTTTACAAATAGATTCAATTAGCATTTGAAGAAAAAAGCAACTTTATAAATAAGAAATCATGTCCCTCGAAAGTCTTGGATTCATCTGAGGAACAACATCACTTAAAGTGTTGTGTTTTCCATGACAATGCCATACATTCCCATCTTCATGATTATACATGTTGTATGCTATTACTGCTATGTTAGGACCCTAAACCATAATATTTACAATAAAATAGCATTGGCATCCCCTCTTTTTGGCAAATGAATGCCTTGGTTTGCTTTTCCATTCTTCTCTCTTGTCAGCTGGACCATATGAGAAATGATAACTACAAAAATAAATTACAAAATGTCACAACATCTGATAAATATAGATCACATTTAATATCAACATATAAAAAATGTTGTTATACAATACTTACAGTTCATACAGTAAGGAAACACTAGCCCTTGTGATCAGTGGTTTTCTTTGTAGAAGAACGAAAGAACATAGATCATTTGGATTCGATTACTCTCCTTTTATAAAATCATGAATTATTTCTTTGGGAATTTTTGCAACACGATCAATATTATGTGTTTTTTGTAGAATTCAGACCAAACTAAATCTTTACTAAAAAAGTGACTTTGTCTTTAGGGTGTGGCACCTCAAGAGTCATAATTGACTGCCATTTCTTTTCCATGCTGGCTAAATTTCTGCAAACAAATGTGGAAACATATTAGGAAGCTGTGATTGATGACAAATTCAGTGGTATAATTAGATGAACTTGAATATTAAAGGTTCACACATTGGCTAGGTAGCAAGGACAATAGAGTATGCATTAGTGTTGTGTTATGCAGTTAGTGTTGTGTTGTGTTGTGAAGTTAGTGCACAAAGATATAATTATACCTATGTCTTAAGATGCTTCAAATCATGCATAAGGTATTCGTTGGTCCTTGGTATAATTATGATGCATACGATGATTGGAATTTCAAATTTATTTTACCTATCAAGAAAAAAATTGATGAGAGTCGTTTGTTTTTTCATACTTGTCCTATGCCATTTTATGTAGGAATTGTGAATGCCAATTTGTTCAACATATATTCTTTGTGAACAACTCTCATTTTCTACCATTATATATTTTATATATTTATTTATCACCTTGAATGTTACAAGGATTCTTTCATACTTCTCATCAATAACTAGAAACATAGTTCCAATGGCTCTCATTCCTAAATTTTTCATAACCTTAAATTCTTCAAAAACACATAATGTATTCTATATTAATATGGAAATTTCATTATCCAAAAACCTTTCTTCTTTATTAGATATTAAAATTGAAGTTTAAAATTCTCTATTAAATAAAAAAATACATATTGCATTATCCCTATAGTAAAAAACCTTTCTTCCTCATTAGATTTTAAAATTGAAGTTTTTAATTCTCCATTAAATAACAAAAGACAAATCCTAAAAGAAAATATGAAAAATATTTTGCAAATCCTCAAGTTTGAGTTAATGACCACTAAGCCATTATAAACTATTTATTGAGTATATATATAAAAAGTGCAGAGCATTGCGAGGCCTTGATGGATTTATCAGAAGGAGAATTGCATAGTTGGGATATGGGTCAATTTTGTTGGCATAACTAGGTTGGTAGGATGATTAATTCTACATTAGGATCAATGTGGCATTATATTATGAAGTTATTAAGCCACATTTGTATTTTACTTACTAGAATGGCCGATCCATTACCAAATAAAAAAATGATAACTAAGTTAACCAACAAGTTGCATATGGAAAAGGACCATATGTGTAACCATCTATTACCAATGGATGCTGAGAGAAAAATCCCATTAAACTGCAGTGTCCTGGGGGAGTGAGTTTCTCCCATCCAAAATCCCACAGATTTGTATCTATCTGCAACCAAATTCCAAACAAAAATAACAAGTTTCCAGAGACTTTCTTCACCGTCATGTCCTAGCTATCCCATTAAGTGTTTGACAGAATTCCACCACTAATGAATTGTAAATACAACAAAGTTCTTCTTCAATTTTGTCTTTAGTGGCAAAATATGATGTAATGTATTTCTCTCTAGAGATTTCCTACAAGCTTGTTAATATGTGGGGGGTCACTGATTCATGTAGGATATAATTTACTTCAATCCATAAGCTTTAGTCTACAATATTTGTGGGAATATATGATGTTTCTAGGTGGAATACATTGATGAGGATGTGAGCATCGTACCTATGCTTACTCTTCATGGTCACATTTTGGTTCACTTAGAATACTTGTCTATGCTTTCAAATCTTAGTCTGTGGGTGGAAAATTTTATTATTTTAGGTGTTTTCAGTAAGCTTCTTCATATTAGTAATCCCTTATTTATTTTTCATACAGTTAGGAAATTTTATTGGTTGTATGTTAGCTCTTCGTATTATGAAAAAAATAAGAAGAAATGATATTAAATACTGGAAAATGATGTTAAATTGAAAATGATATTATGTATTGGAAAATGATTTCCAGTACTCCTGTATGTGCTGGAAAATAATTTTCCAGCGCCTACAAGAGCACTTGAAATCATTTTCCAGCACATACAATCAATAGGTATTGAAAATTTTGGATATGTATGCTCAATTAATAAAATCTAATGAGTAAAAAGGGAAAAGTTGAATAGATAAAAAGTGAAAGAAATTTAAAAATTATTCTAAATCTAGGATTATAGTCTTTGTAATCTAGAATTATACTATATAGTCATTATAATCTACATTCAAGGACGATGCCTACTTGAAGGAATGGAACATCATGGTGTAATCATACTATATCGATGTTTTCAGAACAATACCACTTGAAATTAATCCTGGAAATGCACATGCAGGGCATGCAGACCATGACACTTTCCTATCTCTGTACTGTCTATAAGTGGGTGGGTCAACGCTGATCATATTTTCATATATATTTTTTGGGGCAGTTTCTTGTTCTTGTCCACGTGAGATCCTCTTTGTTCCCCACTCCCGATGTTGTTTTTCACTGCCTCAGCAAGGGGAATTAAGTGCATCTGGTCTGATTTAGTCATAGAATATAACTATATATGGAGGTATGGTAGATTTCATTTCATATCATTTTAATGTTCAAAATTGTATCTTTGGGAGAGCTGCAAGTTCAACCAAAAAGACAAGGTTAGTGACCGCTCTTAACAAAATTCCAGGAAATTTATTTAAGAAGCTTCATTAATCTCATACGTGGTTAAATGGTGTTTGTATTAGACTCTCATACATATTATAATAGAATTTATATGAGATTCTGATACACATTATATACTTGTAGTGAATCCTAGATTAGTATTTCTTAGGGTATATGATGTTTACTATTGTTAGTTGTATTGGTTTGAGAAAGGAGTAGTCTTCCTTTCTACTATTATATTTACTGCAACCTTTGTTTATGGAAATATATTATTACATGGATTACTCTCATGATTTATATGTATTGCTTTTAATTAATCCCGATTTCTTGAATGTCCTCTTAGATTGTTTTGAAGCTTGGAATAACATTGCTTTGTCATACTCTGAGAAAAGATCCCAGGTGAATTGCCACTATGTCTTCCTCTTCCATGCGATTCTAAAAGGAAAATTTTTCCTCCTTGATGTTGATGCTAAATCTTCACTTTCACTACATTTAGTGACACCTCCACTATTGGTTGATGTGCCTTTACTTCTAACTGAAACTTGGGATATAATGGCTTGCTTAAAAGAAGTAGAAATGGATCTTTTCAGCATTTGTTCATGGATTTGCAATGAACCCACAAGCTCATCAAGGGAGATTTGAGTTATTCTGAAACCCCAATTTTAGCCAGAAAAAAAATAAAAAATCATCAATACATTACCTTCATGACTACGAATCTATTTTTTTATTATTGCTACATGCCAGAATTTTACAATAAATCATTAAAATAAAAATAAATGGATTAGTTTCATTTTACAATCATTGACATCACACACAAAATTACATATTCATAAATTTTTTTAGCCAATACTACACCATACCATTCCCATATTTTTGTTTCTCTCTGTCTCTTCACTCCTCTCAACTCCCATGGAAATCTGACCTCTGTATGTAGAATCAATGAAGAATACTAGGCACTTCTAGATTAATCATGCAAACGTATCCCTACCTCAATTAACCTGCCTCTTATAATATAATAAACCAATATGTTCAACCTTTTTACAAATTTCCCATGTCTATTATTTTGTGTGCACTGGAGAGAGAATAAGCATATACACTGAAAACCCACTTCTTCAGACGTTTCAATGAAGGTCTTACGTTATTTCCATCCGGATACCCCTTATTTGTCTCCCACCATCCCTTCTTGTTTATGGAATCTGGGTCTCTAAGAACATGATCATTCCTCTCATAGCTTTCATACAGAGAGCTCTCATTTGGAACGATTTTGCACTCTATATATTTCAGTCTCAATTTCATTACGGGCTCTCCGTAATAAGTAGCAGCAGCCCAGTCTGTACCTAAAGGAAATATCTGTATAAATACAAAACCAAGTCTCATCAACAAAAAGTGTATCATAGCAGCACCATGGACACCCAACATAACATCACATGAATTCAAAACTCTGAAAATATATACCATTTTTGTGGTTGGTTTGGGATTTAAAATCTCCACTTGGAACCCAAATTTCTCAGCTAACTTCTTAATTTCCTTCTGGTTCAACATTACTCTAGATTTTGGCTGAGAAATTATTACTAGTTTGGGATTGAAGTCTCTGGGCACTAAAACGTTACTAAAGTTCATAGACATAGAAGTACTATTTAATACATAAAGAGTAATAGTAGAGGATTCATTAATAAAGTTTGTAAATCCAACCATAGGGCTTAATTTAGGGGGAGCATATGTCTTGGCAAGGAGTGACTGAAAGTCCTTGATGGTCTTACCATCTTTCATGAGTGATGAATCCATAGTTAACTTATCATGTATCTTCATCCCCACTATCATCTTTGGAAAAAAATGAATTCTATTATCCTCCCTGAAATCAATAATTTGGTACTTGCTCAGTTGCTTCACAATATCTTGGTATTTCATCATCCACTACTCATGGTATTCAAGAATCACAAACACAACTTCCCCTTGCATGACTATGAAACTATTTTGTTGATTATTGCTATTGCCTTGGTATACATTTTTCAAAGCCTCTATGCTTGCATTTTGTAACCATTGTTGTCCTTGGGAACCATCATTTTTATAATGTGAAGGTATTTTTTTATGTCCTTCTCAACACATTTTTCTCTACTTGAGTGAATATGTTGAATGCGGCCTGATTTGAGAGATCAAGAAGCCATTTTCAACAAGCTCTTATAATAATTTGATAGGATAAAATAGTGTTAATTTTGATAGTATAAACATCACTTCTTACAAAAAAAAAATGTGATACTTATTAACTCTGACCTATTAAATATGACCTATTGCCATATATTGTCAGTGGTAAAGTAAGACAACCCTGATATTTTTAATTTTGAGCAGTTCAAGAGCTATATGAGTCTAATGTGGCAACACAAGTATCTTGAGAAGTTCAAATATCCCCAATCAACATTGATTTATCTGGCATGCTACCTGATCGATTGTGTTAATTTCTCTACATACACTGTAGTATAAGTGAAGAGTGAAAAAATCTGCCGAGGGAAGATAAAATTAGTTGATTTCTATTTGGCTTGGTCAGTGCATATAAGTTTATTTACTTTTCTTTAGAGTTCATTGTTGGTTAGCTACCAAGTTGATTTAGTGGTTATTGACAATATCCTTGTGTATTTTTATATATAGTAGCTAAACACATGAAGTCATCAATTATGATCTAATTTTTACTCTGTATTCATAAAAATATGAATAATATAAATTTCATCTTCACCAGAACTATGAAAGATGAAAAATAGTAAGAATCATTTTTTCTAGCGAGTATATCTTGACTCTCAGGGGATCAAATCTGAATGGCATTTTTTTCATTTAGTTGGAATTTTTATTGAAAACACATATTCTTGCAAGACAGAGAGTGATGCTAGATATAAACAACCAAAATTCATCAGAAAAGAAATACAACCAAAATATTTTAGAAATTGTACCCTAGTATAGTTTGATAGAAAAAAAGTGGGGTTTTATCTTAAAGAACCAAATATTCAGAGACATTCTTGGACAATCAAAACTATAAAAGGGAATTGAATTCTTCCAAGTTGGTCCTTGGAAAGTTTTTCACTAGAAGTAAAATTCCATGTATGCAACTAGGTCGAAAATCCTCCAAACAAACAGATTGATACATCAGACACACGAGAAACTATCAAAGAAGTAATCGACTATTCTCCATAAATTAAGATTATTTATCTGCCAACCAAAATATTATGGGTTTATGGACCTTCTCCTTCAAATAAAAACTATATCTTTTAAGTATTTTATCACAAAATCTCTCTAGCCAATCCCACGACTAAAATATAAAATTGCAATTTAAAATAACTTCATGTAATTCCAACATGTAATAATATTATTTATTTCAAGAGAATTCAGACTGTAAAGGATCTAATTATGAGCATGAATCCAACCAAACCTCTGTGCATGGTTTTTGCATGATTTAGTCATCATATTTGTTGATTAAAATAGGAGGAAAATGTCTCTTCTATGCGAGAATTGGGATAAATTTTTCTTGTTTAAAGTCATTTATACACATATGTGATAAATATGTTTATCCATTGCACGTAAACATAAGTATTAAATTGTAGGTGACAAATATGTTAAAATTTATGTTAAATAACATAGAGTATTGTACAATATAGAGTATTTCAGTTTAACTATAGAGTATTTTAATTTAACTATATTTCTGATAACTCCTCATGATTTTGTGATAGATGGGAAAGAGTGGGAACCTATATCATTATGAGCAGAGTGGAGAAAGTACATTCGAGATTTATGGTGTTGATGAATTCCCATTTTTTAGCGAAGCGGGTTGGTTTCCCATCATTAAACTATTCACTAGGCATAAAATGAAACTCTCTTCTAATTTCGTTGATAATTTTTATGGTAACTATGCTAAGGTTGAGGGGATATTGTTTCCTCTAACAAAGGAAATCATTGTAGAAGAAATGAACATACCAGCTGAGGGAGAGAGGTAGTTCAAAAGGAAGCCGATACAAGGGGTAAACTTCAATTTTTTCCTAAATTACAATTGTCATGATCCTTGCTGGATCATTGGGGTCCACTTTGGTATTTTAAAACTAGAGTGGAATAAACCAATGTGACAAATTCAACTTTATCTAACATGTGATGGCCATTTCTCTAAGGTATTTTAGTATCACATGAGATTTCTGGTACACATGGTTGGGTTCAATAGGGTGAATCTCCTTTATTTCCTACACCAAAGCTTAATTAAAATGGTGGAATGTGCAAGAAAATGGAATATTTTATATCCCTATGATGTCTACCACCACGGCCTCATTAAAATCTTGTACCTGCTTGCATTAAAGAAGAAAACGAAATAGTCAAGGAAGAGGGTAATTAGACAACCACTTCCTAGAAAATATAAGAAGGAAAGGGCTTTAGCTACAGAGGCTAAGAGTAGTCACCAAGCTACTGAAAAAGTCACATATAGCCCTGACATGAGGAAAAGCCCTAGGCTAAATACCAGGAGGAGTAGAGGGCAGCGAACATAAGTACAAGACAACAACAAAGATGAAACAATTGGAGAATCTGTAAAGAAGGTTGAAGATATTGGATAATTTCACCATGCGAAAGAATACTATAGGACGCCATGTACAAATCCTACAAACAAACTGAGGCTGGGATTGAAAGATAAACTAAATATAAAACTGAAGGAACCAATATTAATTATTGATGAGCAAGAAGAAAGGTATTCTAGAGTTGAGCATGGGCTTCTAGTATAAACTTAAAGACAATCTCAAACAATTCAGAAAAGGGGTAAAAGAATGAGTAGGGCACTGTCCAACAAGAACCCCCTCAAAATCCTTGCAGAGGTAGCACATCCTACTGAAATCTGAAACATGGTAAGCTTGGAGTTTTGTAACCTTCATGGTTTTGGACAATTAAACCTTTTTCACTGGAATTTTGTAAACATAATATTGATTTCTATTTCATTATATTATTATGGGTTCTTATTAATGTTATGGATATTTTAAGTCTATATTATTATTCTTGTTATGGATCTATTATGTTAGAAATGGAGAGAATTATCTTAACTTTTACTTGAAAATGCTTCAACAGTTAGGGTATAGATAACAACTATTATAATTGTTTTTCATACAGCCTCCAATTTGACTCAACAACAATGTACAGTCATGGAGAATGATGAGATATCAAAGATAATGATCCTATTTAAAGTCGATGTTATAGTTCTATTTTAAAACATAAGTAAGTCTAAATTTTGAACTAATTATAATAATTGTGCTACCAATTTCACCCTACATTTAGAAACATAGCACGACAAGAATTATAGGTTATCTCTGACTATTACCTTATAGCTAGAATCATAGCACAAGAGGAATTAGAGTTAAGGTTAACTTTGACCTATTGAGGAAATCAGAGTGGCATAGTGAAAGTGAGGATTGAAGACCTAGAATTGATGAGACAACCTGCAAATATAAATCAAAATTTGAAGAGCTATGAGAGAGGATTTATTAAATTGCTGCAGAAATTATTTCCAATAGTTATTACGGGTAAAAAAATTCTCGCAAGGATATAAAATTATCATAGAAGCAGCAAGTTCGAGTTGGCACTGCTTAGATAGAGATATGCCACCCCTGGCCACCCTGCGCGTCCTGCCCCTATTGGTTGATTACATGGTCTCTTTGTGGTGCAAGGACACCATTAGTAAGACTATTAACACCTACATTTTATAGTTCTTGTGCATGTTTACAACCTTTTGTTTACCTCGATATTATGGCTCTTACAACCAATTTCATATCTTTTGTAACAAGCCTGGCTACCAACAACTCAATCCATGGATTTTTGGACATTATATTTTGATCCATGACCAATATTCTAAGCTTGATTTCTGCTCAGGCAAGCTTGAGCTGGTCAATTATTCACTCCTTGGCATGGTTTGTACATACATATTTGCATAATATAAAATTGTGAATTTACACTAAATTAAAAAAAAAAATGTTCATATTTCCCATTTCTCTACCCTATCTGGATCCCGTGTTTTTAAAAATATGGTGCATCTGGATACATATCTCGATCTGAATCCTAGTAAGTTAGTCCATAGTTTATTCTTTACTAGGTCCCACTATGTTTCTCGAGGATACAAATCCTATAGGTGTTGGAAAATGATTTTCTAGCGCCTACAAGATTTGTATCATAAGTTAGAAACATGTTCAATGACAGGGAATTAATGTGTAATGAAAAACTCAAGGAAAGGAACTACAAACCAAGCCAATACTTACACTTCTAGACTAAATTAGGGGTATGTTAAATTTTGTGAATCAATAGATTATCATTTGTCTAGTTAATTTTGGGGATTTTAAGTCTTCTATTATTTCCATTGTACCAGGTTGCTTCCTATTCTAAGGATTTAAAGTTTAAACTCTTAATTGAAGGTGAGATTTTTCATGACATTGTGCAAATTTTATGCTAAATTTGTTAAAATTAGTTGGAAAAACAACTTGGTTGAATATTTTATGGTAAATCTGTTGGCTAGCAGGTATAGTATTTTGTAAATACTAGCTTGCTCAAGTTTTGATTCTGATTATCAGGATATTATACTAATGAGCTGATAAAATTTAGAAGGAAATGAACCTTATAGAATACTGGGCTTGATTTTCTTATTATGGCCTATACTAGAGTCGAGCATACTTGATGTCTTTTAAATTATAGTAGCTGTTCCTTGTTCTCATCAGCTTTGGAAAATTCTTAATCACAGTCACATTCAAAATGGTTTTAGAAAATGATGCAAACAACAATATGTTGGGCACATTATGAATTTTCTGTGTGCACTTACCCTTATGAAAGAGAAGGGCCTTAATGGAGATGGTCAGACTTCAAAACCCAATAAACTGAAGGAAGCATGGGAAGCATGGTAGTGCAAAGAAAGGGATTCCAATTCAACTGTTGGCGTTGAATCACTCAAAACACAAGTGTTATGGATGTAGAGTTGGTTGGATATGACAAAATAATCCATGCCAACCCAATCCATGCATCCTTACCACCAAAATACAGTTTATTTAAGGTAATTGGGACTTTTATTATCAAGTGCATATAAATGAAGGCCACTTTGTATTGATCAAAATCAAGTACTTAAGATCATGAGAAAACACAAATTTTTCCAAAATTTTTTTTGGTCGTATTTGACACTAGAAACACAACCTTTTGTTTGAAATGAAAAGCTGAAGGAAGGGTCTATCTTAGAAGTAAAGTAAGATAAACTATATGATAGGGTTTACAATTTCTTATCTGTACACTCGGAGTAATCAAACAGTAAAAAGTACATAAATTTTTGTTTGAAATGAAAAGCGGAAGGAAGAGTTTGTCTTGGAAGGAAATTCTATCTATAAAATCTATCTTTATTATTATAAAGAAATTTAACTATATGATATGGTTTACAAATTCTTATTTACACATTTAGAGTCATCAAACAATAATTTTTTTTGAAATATTTTGATTGAAGTGAGTATTAAAGAAGCACCTGCAAACTTCATCCACATAAATTAACAATCAATGTCAGGAGTATATATATAAATGTTAAGAGCTCCGACCACAAAAATTAGACAGTTAATGTTAAGGTTTATATATATATGAAAGAGATGCATGCAACCAATATTGATATTTATCAATATTATTATAACATATTTTGTTTTTATTCTTATAAAATATTATTATTTTTGGGTGGTTTTAGTCTCAAGGGTTAGTTCAATTGGGATTCACCATTGTTAATGAAACTTTTCTAACACTCCTTGGTCAGATCCTGTAGTCGATTCTGTATTCTGCTTAAACATGCAGGGAGTGATCCTTAAAATGGATTTCACTGATAAAAACAATAAAACAAAACATAAGAAACAACAAATAAACTGCAAAGGATAGATTTTTTTTTCCAAATTTAGTTATATTTTCCCCTGACAAAATTGGTTGAAGCAGTAAATGAATTAAATACATTTCTAGTGACTTTATCAATTTTCATTTAACAGTGTAAATAACATCGATTATAATTTCCTTCATAGGCTTCCATGAAATAGGAAAAAATTAAGTTGAACTTAACTACATTAAATGTAGCTTTTGATTCACATAAATTGTAAATAAAATCACCTAAAATATCAATCACTCAAACTACCTTAATTTTGTCAATTTGTGCAGTAAATTTCTACTAAATCTCTAATTGAGGGAATATTTATTAAAACCTTTGAATAGAACAGATGCATTTCATGACATTAAATTCTAAATACAAAATAAAATAAAATAAAGTATAGCCATTTCATGGCTTTAAATTGTAAAAAAATAAAAATAATTTGAACTTGCCAAATTCTTTAATAATTTTTAGGGTAAAGAAAAGGGCCATACATGTATGAATTTGATGTCAAATACTCTACCAATTCTCTAAGAAACGGCCTGCGTTGACTTCTTTGGTGGCGCTTTCTAATTCTATTAGGAGCATTTTGTTCACCTGTGTCATTGTGGAAATAGCTCACATGCACCATTCCGGATCAGTTTGGAACATGAGTGGGAGATTTTCCTACTTCATTGATGGCACTAGGTGGCAGAGGGAGGTGGGGTGGTGGAGGGGAGCGTGCAGGAGTGGCCGTGAGGGAGCAGAGGGTATGGGGGTGGCATTGACAGCCGGTGCATGGGAAATCAGTGTCCACCGAGATGTCGGCAGTCGTCGGACGAAGGGGCCTGAAACTGTCCCATCAGCCGGATATTCTTCCATTTTGTAGAATGGAAGACTACTCCAAACATAATCATCTCCCAATATTTATTCTTACGAACTCCTCGCCGTCATCGGTTCCTTTCTAATCTCGGCTAGAATGCGTGTACTTACTTTGCCACCTAATTAAGTGTTAATATTGTGACGTTATCCACTAGCAGTTGCCCCAGGAGGTGCAAGGAGAGGCCGATAGGAGTATTGCTTGTGAATTATTAATTTAAAGTAATTGTAGTTTTTGAGATGAAGGAGATTTTGTAGAATTTTTCACAAAGATGATGTTAAATTTTCAGTTGTGCAGTAACAGGCTTATTGTTCAATTCTCAGTTATGTAGGTAGAGACTTATTTGACGAGTTGTGTAGACAGTTTGAGATGCGAAAGTGATCTAAGATTTATGGTCAATATCCAAGAATCTTGTTACTTAGCAGAAAACAAAGTACATGAAAGAACAATTACAACATAACAATAAAATGCAAATATCTACTGTGAAGTAAATAGCCATCTTGAATAAGTAAATGAGGACTTACATTCTTCAATCTATGTCATAACATAAATGTATATTCTAAGAAAAATATTATTGTGGCCCTGTTGTAGGAGCTCCTTCTTCAGCTACGACCACTCACATTAGCCTTATTACAATATTTTCCATGTTGCAGTTTCCTTTGTATGCCTGTTACTATTAAGCATGGCTGCATTAACGTTACTGCTACTGCATTATTTCATCAAAATTAGGTAACTGAAAGTGGCTTGAAATTGATGGGGCTGGCATGGTACCAGTAATCGCATTATCCCTAACAAGCTTGAGGGCGGGGTGAATTGTATTTCAAAGCAAAAAGGGTAATGGGGCTATAGGATTTATACCAACAAGGCACAAATCCAGTCATGAATTTTGAACAAATTTTATAAACAGTTGCCCATTCAAATACCATTTTTTAATAAACATGTTTCATGAAACATGAAACGTAATTCCAAAAATAATAAAATTAAAATTTCAGTACTTTACAGTAATTGTAAAAGTGATTCCCATCATTCATGAATCATGATGTGTGAATTCAGTACTTTACAGTAATTTTAGTACTTTACAGTGATTGTAATGTTTGTAGGCGTGTGTTAGAGCGAAAATTAATTGCACATTCCTCTGTATTTTATTCCAAGAAATATTTGTAACTCTGGTTGCTCGAATAAATCCTCCAAAAAATCACAAATTTAGTGATCAGTACAGAAGTGTTAGCATCTCCAACCCTTTAGCCCTTCTCATGAGCCAGAAAAACATAAATTTGATCAATATTTCTGCCCAGCATAAAAGTTGGTTAAGCCATGTATGAGACATTTGTGTTAGCCAAGAATGCCACCTTTTCTTTAAGCTCTGCCAATAATGATTGAATTTGGACACCGACTGAATTTATTGCCCAAAAGTAACTTTGACTGTGATCAATGTGTCTGGAATTGATATGATTGAATTAGTTAAGGTCACTGATGGATTTTTTCTATTGAGCAATCTACCTGGAATTGATATTTTTGCATAGCAAAGGATCCCCCAGACCAGATAATTGGAGCTTCCTTTTAACGAGAATCAAACGATCCGTCTTATGCAGTGACAACAGTTTGAATAGCTGTACCTATTGACAGTGAAAGCCACTTTTAAAATTGGATGAAGATTCAATCAATTATACCCATTTACAAAAGCCTCATATCCCATTTAGAATCAAATTGTCTTACCAATACAGTATGCAGGCCTGAACGCTTTCCTGCAGTTATATTCTGGAGACTGTCATCAAAGAAAATTTGCAGGAAAACATAATAGAGTTAGACCCTGTTACAATGAGAAGCGTAAGGTAAAAAAAAATGGATGCTATATGCTATTCCATAAGCCATAAATAGTTTTGTGATGTTGAATTGCAGGTTGCCAGATTTTTTTGAGACTAGATTACGACTGAGTACAACAGTCCCTTTATAGCTTGTATTTTCTGAAAAGGGGGATGTTTGGGAAAAAATGTATAATTAAGCAGTATGTGGGATGTGATCGGACTAACAAGTATCTCTTCTTGTTTAAACATCTCTATCACACACCTTCAGCTTTATGTTTTGGGATTGTGTTATTGCTGAATACTGTGTGTAGAGATAAGTGGGTAATTGGGCAGTATGTGGGACATGATCAGAGCATCATATGCATCTCTTTCTTGTCAAAATACCACTACAACATAGCTTTCCAAAATACAATTAAGTCATTCACCCTGCGGCTTAAATTTATATTCATACATCATCATTACATCATCATTACTAGGAGAAGAAGAGAGATCCTTGAGGCTTGAGAAACAGGGTTTCAGTCTCGTGAATTTGCGAAAGGTCTCTTGGCAGAGTGCTATCCAGTAAAATCATAAGAACCCATACAATAATTATGGATAGTATTTCTCAGATGCTCTGCAGACATTCTAGGAAGCAGGTTCTGATTTAAAGCATCTCATAACTTCAATATTAAGCTACTTGCTAACCAATTACAGATAAGGGGGTTGCAGAATTCCCCAGTAATTAGCTATAGAAGGCCCCCAATGCTAAAAAACAGTCATTTTAACCTTAAAAATTGAAATACCATGCTGAATTACATGAACACGAATACATTGGGGGTATTGAATATGAACACAAAGCCCATGTCCAGCTGGGTCTGATCACTTTCAAGTTGCAAAGTTGGAGATGCATATAACAAGCTCATGTAAATGCCTAGGAATTAAATAGGAGCTCTCTAAATATGAAACTACAAGCTTCCCAGGGTGCATTTCAGACCCTTATTTAGATTAAAATCTAAAAATTGATATTTTCCCCCCCAAAAAACCGAACACTCTAAAATTACATAAATTTTGAGGCGCAGATTAGCTACAAGATTTAGCTGCGATGCTGAAGGAAAATGACCATCAAAATCTTTAGTTCCATACCATTCTTTGAGGATCAGCGTTTTCAAAGTGAAGAGCCTGCTGAAGTATCCTTATAAATTTCCAAAAAGAAGGCCTAGGAATTTATCATGTGTTGTCATGATATAAAGAATTTGAAGTGATCCATATGATCTTACAATTTTGCTCTCAGGCATGCTTAATAACATGTTCTTCAGCACAGGATGTCGTCTAACATTCTCATATGGCAATCTTCCATGAACAAAATTGTATAACAAATATTTGTTTCAAGTGAGTGAAGCAGGATAGCGTTAGTTGCTGCTATGTTACTTTTTTCCTTTTTTAACAAGGTTCATTTAGTGGCCAGAACCCTTGGTACCAGATGCGCAATTAGAAAATGTAACTAGATATAGATTAGAAAATGTAATTAGATACTAAGTAAATGGGTAAAAAATATATTTCCACTTAATGCATGGTGCTTAATAAATAGTCAAACATTCTAAATTGGTATGATTGTCTCTAACATTTCTATATCTGAAAAAAAAAAAAAATTGATAACATTATGAGTTCTAACATTTCCATATATGAAGAGAGATTTCAAGCATTCTGAGTTCTAACATTGGGAAGGAATGATTTTCCATATAATACTTAAATGTTCACTGACAGTGA
Organism: Pinus albicaulis; assembly: GCA_034641835.2. Taxonomy (NCBI): domain Eukaryota; kingdom Viridiplantae; phylum Streptophyta; class Pinopsida; order Pinales; family Pinaceae; genus Pinus; species Pinus albicaulis. Next base: position 1,171,896,393 of record CM076581.1, read on the forward strand.
ATTTCTGGCTTCTGGCAATGATTTTATCTAACGGCTCTTAATATTACCAGCTAGTTTCTGCTAAAGGTGGATCAGAGAGCTATTATGATCATATTTGTGTATTTCATTTATATTCAGAAGATCCACAGTTTGGATGAATTTCTCGACATACAGTTGGATGAATTTCTCTTGAAATTTCAAAACCCAAAACCTGATCCTTCTTCATGACACTCGCAATATTTTTATATGATAAACCTTTTTGAGATATTTACATTTCAGAAATATTCTAACAAAATATTTATCTGGAGAACTTGGCGGGAGAATTCAACACTGATTAAAGTAGTCCTTCACAGAAAAAGATGTATAATGCTTGATTTACTTTTTGAGATATTTAATTTTCAAAAATATTTATATGGAAAACTATGCTGGAGAATTCAACACAGTGAGTAAAGGAGTCCTTTGCAGAGAAGGATGTCTAATGCTTGATTTACATTTTATTGTTTCACAATGGAATATAAGATGCAATTTCAGAAAGGAAGGAGAGATGCACAATTTGCAACCAGAGGCTACTCAAATGCTCAAATATGGGAAATTGGTATATGATTAGTAAATAAATTTGTTGAATAATCGTTTTCGTAGAATTTGTAGAAATAGGAGTATATTGATAGAATCTGAATCTCAGACTTCAGCTACCAGTAATAGGGGTATATTGATAGAATTAGAATCTCAAACTTCAGCTATCTAACAGAGACAATGCATATTAGTGGTTAATGCCAAAAAGCTAATATATGATATGTCATTCCGAGATTTCTTCGTTCTGGTAAAAAGCTTACTTGTGGGATAAAACTTAAAAGTTTACAGCCTTGAGCTTGAATGATCTATTCCAAAATGAAATGCAGTTGACAGATCAAAGTTGCCTCTTTAGCATAATAGTACTTAATATAGATGTCCTGGATATTTTTCCTTTGAAAACTGCAATGGCACAATAAAACTTACAAACTAATTCCTTTGTCTAGATTTTACACTAGAAACCAAGTAACGGTGATCCTTCCATCGGGCAGGAAAGCAAAATGAAATTATCTTGTAATAAGTTTCAGAATTGAATGGCCATGAGCAGATAGCTACCTACTGCTGGAGAGTCTCTCTTCCATATTTTTTAGAGATTTGAAGACAGAGTGGCATTCACAGAGGACATAGAAGAAACAGGATGACTGGATGTTGCAAACACTGAGAGTGCTAGTTCGCTAGCATTGCCACTGGTACTGCTTTCAAAGCTTTCCAAATATTTAGGAGCAGGTGGTTTGTCAATAGGCAAAATTCCCTCCAGCATCTGGACAACTTTCCCCATAGTTGGCCGCTGTGAGGGCTGCTCCTGAATGCACCAAAACTAACCTGAAGTGCTCTTTTTACCTGATCAATATTAATATCTCCGCCCAGCTTCTCATCTGTAATATTTAGAATATTTTCTCTTTCAAATTCCTCATATGCCCATACTGAAAATTTCTTTCTCCTTGAGGCCTTAGTACTAAAATTTATTATACCACCTATGATCTCCAGCAAAACCATGCCATAACTATAAGCATCAGATTTGGTTGTGATGGGTAAATTGGCAAGCCATTCCGGAGCCAGGTATCCTCTGGTTCCTTCAACACTAGTCAACATGCGTTTTTGATGACCTCTATTAGTGATGATCTTGGAGAGCCCAAAGTCGGAGACCTTTGCATTGAAATTATCATCTAGGAGTATGTTCTCAGGTTTAATATCACAATGAACAATGCAATCTCTGTACTCTTCGTGCAAGTAAGTGACACCCCTTGCAGTCCCAAGGGCTATTCCAAAGCGCTTATCCCAGTCTAATATCCTGGATTTCTTTGGAGAAGTAAAAAGGAAAGTGTCCAAAGAAGAATTTTTCATGAATTCATAAACCAGCAATCTATGGCGACCTTCTGAGCAAAATCCAATTAACCTAACCAAGTTCAAGTGATGAGTACTGCTGATGGTTGCCACCTCCATGTGAAAATGCCTCTCACCTTGTTCGATCCCTTCCAACTGCTTGACAAAAATTATGGTCTTGTTGGACAATTCTCCATTGTACACTGTTCCAAACCCACCCGAACCCAACTTTTGCGTAAAATTCCTTGTTGATTGCTGAAGTTCCTTGTAGGAAAACTGAACTAGAGTCCCAAAGGCATAATCCAGGAGTGAGTATTGGGCTGGTAGCTGTCCAAATCTAAACCTAGGATTATTTCTACAGAAAATCCACCAAATGGACGTCTGGATAGTAATCAAGGCAATAATAGGTACTACAACTGCTGCTACTACTGCAATGGCAGATACCTTGGAGGAATTGACAGTCCTAATTGCAGGAGGTGGTGGTGCTAGAGGATGACCTTCACCACATACCTTTACATAAGAAGTGCTTGGAAGGGCTGCTGATTGATAGGCACTTGTGAAATTCTCTGTCTTTATGCGGCAAATACTCGAACCATCGGCCATGACTGTAGATGCAACACACAATGGATTCCTGAGGCAGTAGTTCTGCTCACAATCGTGAATGCCCAAGTAGTATATGTCCGACTTTGAGTCCGATTCTGGAGGATAAGAGAAGAATTGAGTATGGTTCAATACAACCATGCAATGGTTAATACACCCTGTAAGGTCCTGCAGTCTTCTACACCCTTGGGTGGGATCCTTGGGATCTATGGGAACAAAATCTGCAGATGGGCATGTTTGGCAGTATTAGTCTGCCAAACCATGGTGTTCGTTCCATTGCGCAACACAAGGTTTCCATCAATCTGGAAATCAAAGGAAGCTTTGTCACCCACTCTGATGCCACCATTCTCACCTGCAGTCCACACCACTGTTCCGTCTTTAGTGTCAGCAATTGAAATTTCCAGAACATACAATCCATCCTTTCCATCTGGGTGAAAGCCAAAGCGGAAGATGGCACTTGGGGATTTACAAATGTATTGTCAGTATAAGTAGCCATCATCACACACAAAACCAACCGTTGCAGTATGCTGCACATTATCAACTTCAACGGCTACCAATCTATAGAAAACCATTTTTCCTCAGAGGAGCACAGGCATCGTGAGTAGGAACAGACATGTCCTTTGGAGAAGGCACAAAAACAAAAAGGAACATTACATACAAGTTACAACGTAACACATTGTGCTAGTGTATATTGTAACTTGTTAAAGTGGCTCCAAAGGCATTTTAATAAGCATGCACTTGCATATACATTGAAGTGGATATAGAAAATGGTCTACATGGGGCTACCCAGCTGAACTTATAAAATTGATGCCATCTTCAGGAATTGATCTATGAGTAATGATTGTTCAAGTGCAACTGGTGCCATGAATATGGCCACTTTGCCAAGCATTGCAAGAAAGGCAGCCTCATCAAGCCTAGTAGGATCTAGTGCTTCCCACTAAAGTAGAGCAGCCCATGCAAACAATGAATAGGTAAAAGAGAGGGCAGCCCTCACTTCATCCAACTCAAATCCGATGGGAAATTGCTTCAAGGTTATAGATCCAAGTAATAAAGAGGAGGTTGAGGATGTTTAGAAGGAAACTTTGTTTGAGGCACTTGAAGAGGAAGAGGAGGATATCACACTATATGTGGAAAAGCAAGGTCCAAAGGGTAATGAATCAGCAAAAGAAGCCCCCATCAGAAGAGGTTGCAATCGGAAAAGGGGAAGAAGAGGTGACCAAGTGAACTCTTTATGTGGGAATCCCTCACTGGAAGCCCTCCCCTTCATTCAACTCGTATCTGTTCACTAGAGGTCAAAAGTCGAAGAAAAAACTGCCAGAAAGAGAAGCTGATAGAAACAACGCTCTGGGATCCCAAACCTTGCTGGCCAAATTAGGTTGTGCCCTGAGTTCTCCAAAAGATTCTAAGGTATGTTCTTCCAATGTATCTTGCTTTGCAAGCAACTGGTCATATAGTTTAAAAGTCTTCGGACTATCAGGCAAAGGCAGATAAGAAGGAAAGCTTGCATGCCCCAGGGCCCAAACCAGTGTTACTCAAGGCAACACGCTGCACAACTATGGCTAGCCCCAATTTTCTAATGGGTTGGCCGCTGTACAGCTATAGTCACAGCCCATACTCACCTTCCCCCTACCCACGGCCCCCCAACTTTCTTCTTTGCTATCAAAAATCCATAACCGTTATTGACAATTGTTTAAAAAAAAAACAATGGATCTATGCCAGTCACTAGAAAACTTGGGCAATCTCTCAGACTTTGTTAATAGGAAGTGCCTGATCTTATTCAATTTCATTCTCTAGTATCATACAAATGAATCAATTATAGCTTAATCCCTGACCAATATGTATCTAAAAATTCGTCATTATAAAACAAAACAAAACTTAAAATAAAGTTCAATTTCTACGATATTCATGGGGATCTAGGGTGGCACTTTTGAACTAATGCCGCCAAAATTTTTGGGACAAATATCTAGTATTTGGTTAATTTTTCGTTTTTTTGCAGAAGAATCCCCATTTCAAAACATTTTTCAGCCTTAAATTTTATAGGATCATAACACAATTGCTAACCTTAAATTTTATTGGATCAAATTTTTTGTATGAAAAAATGCCAAATTTTTCTATAAATAGAAATAAAATCCTGAGCCTAGAAGCAAATATTTACAAATATATCCCCAGATATTTGTTAAACATTTTGAAATTACAGAATATGCTAAGACATTCACACTTACCAGATAATTCTTAAACTTTACCTAAATTAACTGCTCGCAGCGGAGAACATCAAGAAACTAAACCAAATTCCTGATCTTGCCCACTTGAAAGCAAATGAATTAACTGTAAAAACTCTTGAACAATATTTTATAGATGTCCCCAACTGGCATAAGACCGTTATTCTTCATTTCATTGACCAGCTGCAATGCATGGTTTCAGCCTGGGTGAAGCCATTAATCAGAGTAGTATAAGTCACGCTCTTGGGCGCAATTCCTTTAGCCTTCATTTCCTCTATCGACCCCATAGCTTCGTCCAGTAGACCCACATCACAGAACCCCTGAATCAAAGTAGTGTAGGTAAAAACATCAGGGGCCACCCCCTTCTCAACCATGAGAACCTGCATTTCTCTGGCAAAATTGAGCTCGCCCATCTTACAGAGCCCGCCAATGAGAGAATTGTAGATGACAACATCACAAAAACAACAGCTTCATAAAAATTGCCCTGTTGACAGAGCCCGTGAATGAGAGCCGTGTAAGTAGCATTGTTGGGAAAGCAGCGAAGATCTGGTATTTGGTTAATTTTTCGTTTTTTTGCAGAAGAATCCCCATTTCAAAACATTTGTCAGCCTTAAATTTTATAGGATCATAACACAATTGCTAACCTTAAATTTTATTGGATCAAATTTTTTGTATGAAAAAATGCCAAATCTTTCTATAAATAGAAATAAAATCCTGAGCCTTGAAGCAAATATTTACAAATATATCCCCAGATATTCGTTAAACATTTTGAAATTACAGAATATGCTAAGACATTCACACTTACCAGATAATTCTTAAACTTTACCTAAATTAACTGCTCGCAGCGGAGAACATCAAGAAACTGAACCAAATTCCCGATCTTGCCCACTTGAAAGCAAATGAATTAACTGTAAAAACTCTTGAACAATATTTTATAGATGTCCCCAGCTGGCATAAGACCGTTATTCTTCATTTCATTGACCAACTGCAATGCATGGTCAGTCCTGTCAGCCTGGGTGAAGCCATTAATCAGAGTAGTATAAGTCACGCTATTGGGCACAATTCCTTTAGCCTTCATCTCCTCCATCGACCCCATAGCTTCGTCCAGTAGACCCGCATGACAGAACCCCTGAATCAAACTAGTGTAGGTAAAAACATTAGGGGCCACCCCCTTCTCAACCATGAGAACCTGCATTTCTCTGGCAAAATTGAGCTCGCCCATCTTACAGAGCCCGTCAATGAGAGAATTGTAGATGACAACATCACAAGAACAGTAGCTTCATAAAAATTTCCCTATTGACAGAGCCCGTGAATGAGAGTCGTGCAAGTAGCATTGTTGGGAAAGCAGCCGCTGATAATCATCTCGTCCAGGAATTCAATGCCCATCTTAAAAAGCCCCTTCTTGCAGAGCCCATGGATGAGCTAAATGTATGTCACCACATTGGGGCTGCACTCGTTGCCCCTGAGCTTCATCTCATTCAGGACCTGTACAGCCCTTTCCTCCTCCCCACAGTCACAGAGCCCCTGGATGAGGGCCGTGAATGTGACCGTGTTGGGGGTTATTCCTCTGCGCTCCATCTCGTCCAAGATATCCATGGCAGCATCCACCCGGCCTGCGATGCAGAAGCCATGAAACAATGCCATAATTTGACGGCAGCATTATTTCTGAATCAGTTTGTAGTGGAAGTCGGAGATTCATCGTTTCTGGACTTCCATGACCAGTCACAAGGATTTGGGGGAACAGCTGTCAGGCAACACCTGTCAGCCAGAGGTTAAAACTCCCAGAGAACAAGTGTCAGCCGGACATTAAAAATGTTGACGATGAAAAACTGTATCTCTTTCAAAAGAGAAGGCCCATCGGCCTAATTAATCCCTTTAAATGTTCATACTACACAAAAATATCTAGAGAGTTTTTTTTTTTTCAGTAGAAATATTCAGAGAGATCAATGTAATCCCTTGTAGCACATGTGATCAATGACGTGGATGAAGGTCGTGCAACGTTTTCGCCAATACATTAACCGCTAGACCGTTATTATCGCCTCTATCAATGGAATTAGTTATCCCCCTTTTATTCAATTCCAAACGGTACTATGGATTACAGTACTATGGATTTGTGTTGCTATAGAGTGTAGGTTTTATAGGCGAAGTACATTTTTATTTTATTTTAAATTTTTTATTGAAATTACAGTATTAATTAATCTTCTTACAATTTAGCTCTTAAATAAATATAATTCATGCTCATCGAAAAAGAATAATAATGATACATGTTGGTTTAGCCAACTCACTTTTGTCTTGAACATATACAATAATTGTTATTATTAATTACACATTGTTCTTTAAAAATGTTTGATTCACATTTCATTCATTCAACTGAAATTCCATTTTCTTGATCATTTATAGTCTTGACTCTATGGAACTGGTTACCTATTTACTCTCAACACAATAGCTCTAGCCCTAATCCTTATCAATGGGCTATTTACGCATAATCATGTGTGCATGGTATTGATATATTTCACTTTAGTGAATTTAATCAATACTCAAATCAATATTTGTGTGATACTTTTGACTCGATGTTGATGTTTATTAATGTAAATTAAAATCAATAAAAGAAATATATCTTTATTTACAATTATATTTTTTTGGAACTTTTGATTGTACATGCTTAACTACATTTTTTACAATGATTAAAATTTGTGTTGTTATTTCAAGATATCTCACAACACTTAGGAGATCAATGGATAAGTACATGAGTTGGATTAACTAGCATTTTGTATAATGATCAAAATCATTTTATACAATAATAAAAATATTATGGAGGCATCCCATCATATCCACTCGCATTAAAAGTATCTTTCTATGTACATGAGTTGGAGTCATATAATTAGCATTATCATCCCTTGTGCATGAAGAGAAAATACAATTGAAACCAATACAATGTACCATCAACCTTATATAAATTGTTGATGACACATTTGTATTTGTTGCTTTTTACTTCAATTTAGCTATATTTAAACTAAGGGACAAGAACTAGCTACTATGTAGTGCTTGTTTCTTTCCAAAGTGAGTAGTAAGCCAGCTATATTTGATGTCTTTTTATATATATGTGAATTATGGCTATAAAATATCACATATATTTATTATGAAATATTCTTAATCTTACAAACATTCTATTCATGTTACATTAAAAGCGTGATCCCGCTTAAATATGATTGATGTAAACATTCTTTATAGGTCCTTTACTCTTCTTTAATATAAATTGACCCTTTCCTTTAAGATATGGAGTATAATATATAGGAGTCACATTTATTTATAAAAAATTCTCAACCTAGGAATCAAATATTTGCTTCACTTTAGCTAAAATTTATGTAAACTTGATATCATCCTTTGATAAATGTATTTGATTAAATATACATACAATTATATTAAAAATTCATTTTTTTCCATGGGATTTTGGATTGGTAGTGGTTAGGAACTAGGAGTTGGGTGTGCACTTAATCGGGTGTGTGTTATGAAACCAACTCCAAAAATAGAAGAAAAAAGAGATCAATGCTATAGAAATAAGCCACTTCGAAGGGGAAACCTCCTTTACATTACATAAATGAACAATTCTTAGATGATACAAATGCAAAAACCTCCTTCTATATATAGGATTCCATGGGGTTACAATATAAACATAGCCGACCTAACAATAATAATGTAAGGGCACAATAATAACGATATTGGGGTTACAGGGGTACAACAACAATAATAAGGGGGTTACACTAACAACAATAAGGGACTATACTAGTAATATAGGGACCTAACATGCCCCTCTCCCTCAAACAAGTGTTGTCCTCAACACTTGAGTAGCTCTGGATGCTTCTGTATAAAATTCTCATCCTCCCATGTAGAATATTCAGTGGGTAAGTTCTTCCACTTGATGAGATAGTTTGAAATTGATTGATTTCGTAGTTTTTGAGTTGTTATTTCCGTGATTGTTTCAGGTTCCAATATGATTTTTCCTTCCTCATCAAGTTCTGGAAATCTTGTTTGAACTGGAATGTTGTCCCCTATAACCTTCTTTACGCATGAAACATGGAAAACTGGATGTACTCGCGAAGAAGCGGGAAGCTCCAATTTGTATGCCATAGTACCAATATTTTGCAACACCTTGTAAGGACCATAGTACTTTGGCGATAATTTATTATCCTTCTTAGCTTGCTTGAGGTAAATTTGTTTGTATGGTTGTAGTCGTAAAAATGCCCAGTCTCCTACATCAAAACTTCTCTCGCTGCGATGCTGATCTGCTTGTTGTTTCATTCGATTTTGTGCAAAATTTAGGTTATCTTTTAAGAGTTGGAGAACTTCTTGTTGATGCTCGATATGATCTTCCATTGCTTGAACCTTAGAATTTTATCTTAAAGAAGATGTGATGGATGGTGGATGATATCCATAAAGTGCCATAAATGGGGTCATTTCTGTTGTAGTATGGAAGGAAGTGTTATACCACCATTCAGCGAGAGGTAACCACTTTACCCATTGTGTTTTATTATTAGATACAAAACAATGAAGATATCCTTCCAAAAATTTATTCACTATCCTAGTTTAACCATCGAATTGAGGATGATAAGATGACTTATGAGCTAGTTGAGTACCCAAACAAGAAAACAATTTTGTCCAAAATTTTCCAGTAAAAATGGGATCTCTGCAACTTACAATAATGTTTGGGATTCCATGTAGCTTTTGAATTGTTTCCATAAATGTAATAGCAACTGTACTTTCTTTAAATGGATGAGATAATTCACTAAAGTGTGCATACTTGGTAATTCTATCAACTACCACCATGATGACACTCTTTCCTTCAAACTTAGGTAAACCTGTGATAAAATCCATTGAAATCTCCTCGCAATGTTGACTTGGAATGGATAAAGGTTGTAGAGGACCTAGGGTCCTAATTGTCTCAACTTTATTTTTCTGGAAAACCAAACATTCAGCCACAAACTTTTGAATATCAGATTTAAGGCCATCCCAAATTATTTCTTCACCCTATGGTAAGTTTTTAAAAATCCTGAGTGTCCTCCTAAAGGAGAAGTGTGCAATTCCAAAAGAATCGTTTGTTTTAGTTGGGAATTATTGCAAATATATAAGCGATCTTTGTACCATAAGGAATCATTTTTCCAACTAAATGTATCAGATGTAATACGATCTTGCTGCAACTTTTGAATGAGTGTATCCACTTCTTCATCCTTCTTCCATTCATCCCTTGCTTCGGTTATCCAATCTGGTTGGATAATATAAATGGAACAAAGGAATGCTTCCACCTCTTCATCCTTTCTTGAGAGTGCATTTGCAACAACATTTAGCTTCTCTTTTTTGTAGATAATTTCAAAGTCATAACCCAACATCTTTGTGACCCATTTTTTCTTCTCTTCTAAATATATTCTTTGTTCCAAAAAATGTTTAAGACTATCATGATCAGTTTTTACCTTGAAATGTATTCTCACTAGGTAAGGTCTCCATTTCTTTAGTGCATGTAGTATTGCTAATATTTCCTTCTCATAAATAGCTTTTTGTAAATACTTTCCTTTGATTGGACGAATTTCAAAAGAAATGGGTCTTCCTTCTGGCACTAAAACAACACCAATTCCATTTCTTGAGGCATCACATTCCACAATAAAGGTTTTTAAGAAGTCTGGCGTAGCTAAGACTGCTGCTAGGCACATTTCCTCTTTAAGATGTTCAAAGGCCTTAGTTTCTTCAGGAGTCCATCAAAACGCATCTTTCTTTAATAATGTTGTTAGAGGTGCTGCTATTCTCCCATAATTCTTAACAAACTTGCGATAATACCCTGTTAACCCGAGAAATCCTCGCAACAGCTTTATGGTTGTCGGGACTTTTCATTCATTAATGGATTTAATTTTCTTAGGGTCTACCTTAACACCCTTGTGAGATAAAATATGACCTAGATATTCCACCTCTTCTAATCCAAAGAAACATTTGAATGTTTTTTCATATAATTGTTTCTCCTCCAATAGTTTTAGCACTCTGTCAACATGTTGAACATGATCCTTCCAAGACCTGTTGTAGGTTAGTTTGTCATCAAAAAATACTAGCACAAATTTTCTAAGGGTGGGTTTGAAAATGAAATTCATCAACTGATCTAAAAATGAGTGGATAACCTGAAATTCATATGCGCAAGCACCTCCCACTCAGTTAAACAAATAAATGATCTTGCTTATACATGACTGTGCGGAATTGAATACTTGAAACATGTGTATTTTTTTAAATGTTTAAGTGCTTTAAGAACATTTTTTTTTCTGATATTAACCATGTGCAACAACCATATAATGCAGAAAATAAGCATCAACACATAACAAAAAATTTGATAAAGGAGTTCACCTGAATCTCGTGGCCTACATCTCCTTGAGCTCTTGTCAAATTGACTTGGCTCTTTGGGATTATGATGTGAAATTTCTTTTACAAGTGTCAAAATCAACTCCAATGGTTGTTCATGTTGTACCATTGGTTTTATAATACCATCATACCATTTTCATGGTTTTCATCACTGTGAAGAAAGAACTAGGATTCCTTTGACTTGACTTCATCTGTCGGTGCCCATAAGATTCCCTGAGCTTATTCTTTGATAAAAACTCCCTAGAAGTCCTTTTATGTCCTTGAAACCTCACCTAATTTCTCCAGCTAACATAACACCTCCAAAATAGACTAATAATTTTCTCAAAATGAGCACTGTCTCCCCAAACTAGGCCTCCATCCACTGTTGGCCCTTGGCTGCCCGAAACTTCCCTGTGGGTTATATACCTTCATAATTCTCCAAATGAGTCTGAAAATCCATTCATTGTATTTATAATGTCAAAAATGGTCAGGATTGACTATTAATTTGCATAAATTGGCCTCCTGTTGATTCGGTTACTCCTCCAACACCTGGTGGCACCCCCTAGCTCTAGGTTCACTGAAAAATTCTCTGAAGCATATAAGCCTTCAAAATTATTAAAAATCTTCTGAAAATAATTCCATTAGATTAATAAGGTAAAAAATAGTCTAAATATACTATTGGTTTGCTGAGAATGGATACTGGATGCTTTGGATAGGCCTCATTCTCCTGTTGGCACTTGATGGCCTTGGTGGCCCCTGGAACTTATATGAAGCATATCAACTTTCAGAAGTCCTCTATAGGAACTTAAAACCACACCATTAGTTCCAGAATGTCTGAAACATCCAAAATTTACTATTGGATTACTGAGTAAGGGCTCTATCTGCCCTGGCTAGGCCTCAAACTGTTGCTGGCCCAGGTGGCCCTAGTAGAACTTCTATGAAGCAAAAAACTACTCAAAAGTCCTCTGATGGCTCTGCAAACCTCAGCAATGAGTCTGGAGTGTCCAAGAAAGTCGAAATTGATTATTCACACTCTCATAATGGTTGAATCCAGCTCAAGATAGAGCCTAAAAGTGTTTGTCAAGTGACCCCTAAAAATCTCCACTAAATGTGGAGGAACTACACTTAACTGCAGTTACAGTTGGAAAACTTCTAAAATTTTGGAGCGCCTCTATTTCTCTACCAAGAAAACCGACAGGATAAACCGTAAAGGTTAATGGTTAAGGGGAGGGGTGGCCACATGCCAAACCCTGAAACCCCGGTTGCATTGAATGTTAGCAGAACCACAATGTCAAAACTGTGGTAAGTTATTTTAAAACTGGAGTTTAATCCGCGTTAACCAAATTGTCAGATGAATTAAACATTTAATACCATGGGAATTTCGTATGTGAAAAATATGTAGTTTAATGATGGATTTTATGACTAGTTTGGTAGCTAATAGTTGATGTTATGGTTACGTTGCCGTGACATGTGATAAATCTACGGGGCCGCCGACGGGTCGGGACCCCCGGCGGCTCCCAACCCCCAATGGCTAATGCAACAATCAATAAATATAAACCGCAGTCCACGTATGTTAAGGAACACATGTAGATCACATGGTAACGTGCGGGCATGCTTGGAAGTAGGTCTCGAGGTCGAGCCCTAGGGACCCAACAAAATTTTGCACGATGGTTCAAGGGCCACGTGGCGGCCTCAGGGTTGGCCATGTGGCACCTTTTGATTAGCCTGATCACCATTTGACCAATAATAACCTACCATTTGTCACAATATGAGTGGCCCGAAGGGAATATTCTAGGGAATATTTTGAGGAATATTCCAAGAATATTTTAGGAATATTCCCTGGAATATTTTATTTTTGAATTTCAAAAAACCCAGCCAAAACCTAGTCAAAGGCCAAAAATTGCAGTTTACTAAACTTTTCAAATCGCAACAACTTCTTCATATGGTGTCGGTTTTTCGAACCATTTGCGGTGCCAGAATGAAGAAGAAGAGATCTATCCGGTCACTTAGGTTCGACACTCTTTCAAACATTTTGAAATTTGAGCTATCACTTAGGTCCTTGATCCAAATCTGATCACACCTCCCCATTGGGAATCTTTTGGACCCCAAAAGACTGATATACTGATCTGTTTAGTAAATGAGAGTACAACACCCTCAATTTTCCAGCCTCCATTATTGTGAAACCAGCTCCAAAAAGAGAAAAAAAGAGATATCAACGCCTTAGAAATAAGCCACTTCGAGGGGGAAACCTCCAATACATTACATGAATGAAAAATTCTTTGATTATTCAAATTACAAAACCTCCTTTCTATATATAGGAGTCCATGGGACCACACTGTAATCCTAGTGGGGCCACAATGTAATCCTAGCCGACCTAACAATAATAATTTAAGGGCATAATAATAACAATAAGGGGGTTACACTAAAAAAAATAAGGGACTATAATAGTAATATAGGGACATAACATGCCCCTCTCCTTCAAAAAAGTGTTGTCCTCAATGCTTGAGTAGCTCTGGGTGCTTCTGTATAAAATTCTCATCCTCCCATGTAGAATATTCAGTGGGTAAGTTCTTCCACTTGATGAGATACTCGAAATTGATCGATTCCGTAGCTCGAGTTCTTGTTTTGTTCAGTTCCAATATGATTTCCTTCCTCATCAAGTTCGGAATATTGTTTGAACTGGAAGATTTTCACTATAACCTTCTTTAAGCATGAAACATGGAAAACTGGATGCACTCGTGAAGAAGGGAAGCTCCAATTTGTATGCCATAGTACCAATCTTTTGCAACACCTTGTAAGGACCATAGTACTTTGGCGATAATTTATTATCCTTCTTAGCTTGCTTGAGGACATTTGTTTGTATGGTTGTAGCCGTAAAAATACCCAATCTCCTACATCAAAACTTCTCTCACCGATGTTGATCTCCTGTTGTTTCATTCTATTTTGTGCCAAATTCAAGTTATCCCTTAAGAGTTGGAGAACTTCTTTTGATGCTCGATGTGATCTTCCACTACTTGTACCTTCGAATTTTCTCTTAAATATGATGTGATAGATGGTGGATGATATCCATAAAGTGCCATAAATGGGGTCATTTTTTCTACAGTATGGAAGGAAGTGTTATACCACCATTCAACGAGAGGTAACCACTTGACCCATTGTGTTTGTTTATCGTATACAAAACAACGAAGATATCCTTCCAAACATTTATTTACTATCTCAGTTTGACCATCGGATTGAGGATGATAAGATGAGCTATGAGCTAATTGAGTACCCAAACAAGAAAATAACTCCGTCCAAAAATTTCCAAAAAAATGGGATCTCTGTCACTCACAATAACCCTTGGGTTTCCATGTAGCTTTTGAATTGTGTCCATAAATGTAGTAGCAACTGCTTGCTTTAAATGGATGAGATAATGCACAAAAGTGTGCATACTTGGTAAGTCTATCAACTACCACCATGATGACACTCTTTCCTTCGGACTTAGGTAAACCCGTGATAAAATCCATTGAAATCTCCTCCCAACGTTGACTTGGAATGGATAAAGGTTGTAGAAGACCCGGTCTTAATTGTCTCAACTTTATTTTGGCAAACCAAACATTCCGCCACAAATTTTGAATATCAAATTTAAGGCCATCCCAAAAAATTATTTCTTCACCCTGTGGTAAGTTTTTAAAATTCCGAAGTGTCCTCCTAAAGGAGAAGTGTGCAATTCCAAAAGAATATTTTGTTTTAGTTGGGAATTCTTACAAATATATAAGCGATCTTTGTACCATAAGGAATCATTTTTCCAACTAAATGTATAAGATGTACTAGGATCTTTCTGCAACTTTTGAATGAGTGTCACACTTCTTCGTCCTTCTTCCATTCATCTCCTGCTTCGGTTATCCAATCTGGTTGGATAATAGAAATGGCACAAATAAATACTTCCACCTCTTCATTATTTCTTGAGAGTGCATCTGCAACAACATTTAGCTTCCCTTTTTTGTATATTATTTCAAAGTCATAACCCAAAATCTTTGTGACCCATTTTTGATACTCTTCTGAAGATAGTCTTTGTTCCAAAAAGTGTTTAAGACTATCATGATCAATTTTTACCTTGAAGTGTCTTCGAATTAGGTAAGTTCTCCATTTTTACCTTAACACCCTTGTGAGATACAATATGACCCAGATATTCCACCTCTTGTACTCCAAAGAAACATTTGGATGTTTTTCCATATAATTGTTTCTCCTGCAATAGTTTGAGCACCCTGTCAACATGTTGAACATTATCCTTCCAAGAACTGTTGTAGATTATTATATCATCAAAAAATGCTAGCACAAATTTTCTAAGGAAGGGTTTGAAAATGGAATTCATCAACCCTTGAAATGTAGAAGGTGCATTGGTAAGGCCAAAAGGCATGACCAAAAATTCATAATGACCCTCATCAGTTCGAAATGCTATTTTCAGAATATCTTCAGTCTTCATTCTAATTTGATGATACCCTGAATGAAGATCCAATTTGCTAAAATAAATTTCTCCATGTAATTCATCCAATAATTCACCAATCACAGGAATGGGAAATTTATCTTTAATGGTGAGCTTATTCAGTGCCCTATAATCTGGACACATGCACCATGATCCATCCTTATTGTGTACCAATACTACAGGATTAGAGAAACAACTTTGACTAGGTTGAATTATACCCCCCTCTAACATTTCTGCAATCATACGTTCAATTTCGCTCTTTTGGACATAAGGATATCTATAAGGCCTAATGTTTGGAGGAACACTTCCTGGAATCAAATGAATAGCATGATCATGATCACGAATAGGTGGGAGTCCTTTTGGAGTTTCAAAAACCTTGGAATGACTGTCCAAGAATTTTTGGAGATCTGCAAAAATAGATGATTTTGATGTTGGAACTTCTAGTGAGCATAATTGTACAAGAATGCCTCGTTGTTCTTTATTTAGAAGCTTTGTCATGAAATTATAGCTTATTATCTTTCCCGGATTCCTTGCAATACCTCGTAATTCAACTTCCTTTCCTTTTGAAAAGAAATTTAAGAAAAGTTCTTGAAAATCAAAAGCTACCATCCCCAAAGATTGTAACCATTGTACTCCTAGTACAACATCAGCACCTCCCATAGGAATGGAAAGCATTGGAATATTCATTACATATTCCCCCATGGTTAGCTTGATATTATGGCATTTTCTAGAGAAATTTATAGTTCCTCCATTTGCAACCATAACTTAACATTCTGGTGCTGGGTATAGGAAATAATTCAATTCCTTGGATACCTTATAATGAATAAAATTATGGTACTACCTGAATCAATCAACACTGTTACCTTTTTCTTCTTGATATGTCCTTCTATCTTGAGATTTTGAGGAGTGGTAATTCCTGCCAATGCATTACACGATATGGTTGGAATCATTTCTTCCTCTTCTTGGGTTGGTTCCTAGTGTATATCCTCTTCTTGTTCATTTTCTTCTTCCTCTTCACAATCTATGTAAAATAATTTATTCTCAACACACTTATGACCTTTAGTGTATTTTCTATCACAACTGTAGAAAATCCCTTCTTCTCTTTTTTCTTCCAATTGTTGTGGTGTCAACCTTGTAGGTTGTGGAAATCTAGGAGTAGCAACACTTCCCTCTTTATATAAGTGAGTGGTAGGCTTCCTTGTCGCCATAATTTTACATTCAATTTTTATTGCCAACCTAAATGCCTTCAATGAATCAGGTTAAAAAATGCGAACTTCATGTTGGATGTTATCCTTTAAAGTACCTATGAAGAGATCAATTCTGTGTTCCTCTGGAATATCAGTTACCCTTATATTCAATTTTTGGAAGTCGTCAATGTGCTCCCGCATTAAACTCTTTTGTTTGAGATTTATCAATTGGCTAAAGAAGGTGTTGCTCTTTGTATCCTCATAATGTGCTATCATTTCCTCTGTAAAAATTAACCAAGTGACAATTGATTTACGGGAGCAAAGCCATCGATACCATACAAATGTATTTTGTTCTAAATGTAAAGTTGCAATTCATATCTTTTGTGTTTTGCACATTATGGAGATCAAAACATTGCTCCATCTGTAGTATCCATGTTACAAAATCCTTTCATCAAACTTCCTCATATCCATTTTTGGAATATTGTGGTTCTTCCCGCCAACATTAGATTTTATGAAATCACGATTAACATTTATTTTGTTCTCATCATGAGTTTCCTCTACTATATTTTAACCATTAGGAAACATTTCTTGTATCAACCTTTTCAAACCTTCGATGTCTGCTTTTAGATCATTCTTCATGTTTTCCATTTTCTCATCAATATTAGCTTCCATGTCTTCCATCTTAGATTCCATGCCAACTTCCATGCCATATATCTTAGATTCCATGACATCTATGCCATTCTTCAAACCATCCATCTTAGATTCCACGCCTTTCTTCAAACCATCCATCTTAGTTTCCACGGCTTTCTTCAAAACTTCCATGTCATTTTTTGTTGCTCTTTGCAAGAGCGAAATTTGTTGCACTTGCTCTTGTAATTTTCATATGTCATGTTGCCATTCTTCGTGTTCATGAGTCATAGTAGAGATTTATAAAGGATTAATGGGTGTTGAATTATTTTTAGGGGCCATTTTAGAATCCAATACTATTATCTATTCTACAATATGCCCTTGGAATCAATTCAACTTGATTCTTCAAACAAGACTTATGCAATTCGAAAAAAAATACACACCTTTTACTTGCTTTTGAGGAGCTCGATATTGAAATTGAATTATCTCTATAATTACAGATCCTAAATATCTAAAATTCAGATCTGTAGTAGCCCTCTGAAGCTTCTTTCATATGCCACAGGTCTGATCTGATTTGGATTCTTCAAGGAAAAGTTATTTCCAATCTCCTACACTGACCCAATTTTGGACTGGTTCAGTAGAGCAAACTTGTACAACTTGCCATGTGTTACTGTTTTCTCCTTTGGCTGTAAAAGTGATAGATCAAAAACTAAAGTTCGTGTATTTGTGGCCACTTTTTACATAATTCCAATCCGATGCTCAGAGAGAGAGCTATGATGATTTTCCCATGATCACCTCTTTGATATGAAATTCAGAAGCCTCAAAAATCCCTAACTTGCACAGATCATATCTCCAAAAATATTGTGAACCAATATCTGAAATTTTGCGATGATGTTCCTTAGGATGGCGGTTTCGCACTCTAAAAATTTTAGCTTTTGAACCTTCGTAGAAAAAAAGTTATTATGAAAATACCAAGATGACCTGTTTATGTTACATTCAGGAGCCTTTACTATGACCTAACTTGCACAGGTCGTATCTCTGAAAATATTGCGAACCAAGCTCTGAAATTTTGCAAAGATGTTCCTCAGGATTTTCGCTTCACACTATAACAATTTCAGATTTTGAACCTTCGTAGAAAAAAAATTATAGCGAAAATTCCATGATGACCTATTTGGAGCAGCGAAACCCTAGAATCTCAAAGCTCTGATACCAAATGTTGTGAAACCAGCTCCAAAAAGAGAAGAAAAGAGATATCAATGCCTTATAAATAAGGCACTTCGAGAGGAAACCTCCATCACATTACATGAATGAACAATTCTTGGATGATTCAAATTACAAAACCTCCTTTCTATATATAGGAGTCCATGGGGCCACAATGTAATCCTAGCCAACCTAACAATAATAATTTAAGGGCATAATAATAACAATATGGGGGTTACAAGGATACAATAATAACAATAAGGGGGTTATAGTAACAACAATAAGGGACTATAATAGTAATATAGGGACCTAACATCCATACACTTTTCCTTTCTTGGCTAGTGCCTTTGAACCACAACTCGAAGGTAGTCAACACTTCCCTTCTTGAATGCTCTTGTCCTCCTGTCAAGAATTGTCTTCCTTGAATTCACCCATAAATTTCTGGTGAGAAATATACATAAGGTAGCTGAAAATCATGTCCTTTATCATCGATCCAAGGTGGCTCAAAAAAATGTGAGATTACAACAAAATACATGCATACATAATTGAAATTTGCATATGTACAAATGAATGTATGTATTACTGGGTCAAGAAGTCAAACCACTTCTTACCAAGCCACTTCTACGAAGACTTTTGCTACTGAAAATATTCTTCCTATGATACATATGTTCTCACATCAATGATGGAATATTTGGTTCCAATCTCTCTAGTCTTTTTATCCTCTTGCTACAAATGCTTAGGATGATTAGTTGGATGCAATGTCCAACATTGGGCAATTAAATTTCCACTCTTCTGGAAATGTGTGCAAGTATTTTACACCTTCTTTGCAAGTTGCCTTTGCCTCAACTGTTTCTTGTATGCCTTCATCCTCTTCCAACATTTTGAAACAACATGGTTACACAAACCACAATATGCACAACAACTCTTTCTTCCATTCAAGCATGCAGATTTTCATGCTTATTAGAAACATAATCAATTTTACTATGGGAAGAATTATACCTCAAATGTTGCTCTGAATGTCCATCATTTTTACCTTCTTGAGGAGATGAACTAGTAGAGGTTCCAACTTTCCTTTTAAGAACAACATCAGTGTTTATGTCTTGATAGTTGTATGGACTTGCATGCTTGCCATAAGCTGCATGTCTACAAACATCTTGTTGCAACATAGGCTTCAAAAAATGGCAATCAACTTGAAAACAAACTTGAAATTTTTGTGCTTTAGAACTTGTAACTAAAGTTTTTTTCAAGTTGTCTCAAATGCCTTCATGGCTGGAGAGTTTTCACCATAAGATTGAACACAGCCTAGACCAAACTTCTTAGGTCTTTCCTCAACCAAAATAGGATCAATCATGCCTTGTGCATGTTTTCCTAAACCCTTGCCTTCATAGCCCATTTTTAACATCAACTTGGACCCTATACCTCTAGTGTGCTTTTCAAATGAACTTACACATCTATCTAAAGAGGAAATTGAAGAAAAATTTGAGTGATTTACCTCTGCTCCAAGCATGTTCTTGGTTAAGGCCTCTTTGGATTGATGGATTTGCATCTCCATCTCATGCAATCTTTGAAGAATTTCTTCTTTCTCTTTCTCCATAGAAACCAATTTCTCACAAAGTCTAGTGCTTTCATTTCTATATTCAAACAAAATTTTCATTCTATCCTTCAAGATGTAGAAGTCTCGCTTCATGTCTTCATCGAAGAATCTTGTGAAGGAGGAGGATTTTGAAACCTCAATTGAAGAATTTTTCATCCTATGATAACCAAGGAACATAAAAAAAAATTCACAAAGCTTTCAAAAGAGATTTGACAGAGCTTTTGAACAAAATGGTTGTAGATTCAAGCTCTTCTTCAAGCAGCCTTTTGCAAACAAACCCTCTTGTGCTTCAAGGGTTGCCTTGAGGTCCTTTGGGTAAGGAAGATGCCTTTAGCCCTTCTTCCTTCTTGTCTTCTTCTGGACTTAGCTAACAGTATCTTTCCCTTCACGGTTAGAAAAATTAAACTTGTAAGCAATAGTCAATTTGCAAACAGTAAAATTCTTTGCACTGTTAAACACCTTTCAAGTCAATAAGAAACCTAGTGCTCTGTCAAGCAAGCAACTTAATCTCTATAAATCAAGAAACATAGTTCTCTGATACCAACCTGATCTGAAAATTAGTGGATAACTTGAAATTCATATGTGCTAGTACCTCCCACTCATTTAAACAAATAAATGATCGTGCTTATACATGACTGTGTGGAATTGAATACTTGAAATATGTTTATGTTTTTAAAATGTTTAAGTGCTTTAAGAAAATTTGTTTTTCCTGATATTAAGCATGTGAAAAAACCATATAATGTAGAAAATAAGCATCAACATATAAGATAAAATTTAATAAAGCAGTTCACCTGAATAGTGTGGGCTATATCTCCTTGAGCTCTTGTCAAATTGACTTGGCTCTTTGGGATTATGATGGGAAATTTATTTTACAAGTATCAAAATGAACTCCAATGTTTATTAATTTTGTACCATTGGGTTTATAAGACCATCATACCATTTTCATGGTTTTCATCACTCTGAAGAAAGAACTAGGCTTCCTTTGACTTGACTGCATCTGTTAGTTCCCTTAAGCTTCCCTAAGATTATTCTTTGGCACAAACTCCCTAGAAGTAATTTTTTGTCTGTAAAACCTCACCTAATGTATCCATCACACATCATACCTCCAAAATATATTGATAATTTTCTCAAAATCAGCACTGGCTCCCTAAACTAGGCCTCCATCAACAATTGGCCCTGGGATGCCCGAAACATCCATGTGGGTTATCGACCTTCATAAGTCTCCAAATGACACTAAAAATCCCTTAATTAGATTTATAATGTCAAAAATAGTTAGGATAGAATATTCATTTGCATAAATTGGCCTCTGGCTTATCCGGTTATGCCACCAATAGCTGGTGGCACCCCTAGCTCTAGGTTCGCTGAAAAATTATCTGAAGCATATCGGCCTTCACAAGTCTTCAAAAGATTCTAAAAATTATTCCATTGGATTCATAAGGTCAAAGATAGTCTAAAATGACTATTTTTTTCCTGAGAATGGATATTGGTTGCTCTGGATAGGTCTCATTCTCCTATTGGCACCTGATGGCCCTCGTGGCCCTTGGAACTTCTCTGAAAAATATCGACTTTCAGAAGTCCTCTACAGGCACTTAAAACCACACCATTAGTTCCATAATGTTTGAAACATCCAAAATTGACTATTTTATTACTGATTAAGGCCTCTAGCTGTCCTGGCTAGGCCTCAAACTGCTGCTGGCCCATGGTGGCTCTAGTGGCCCCTAGAACTTTTCTAAAGAAAAAAACCAACTCAAAATTATTCCGATGGCTCTGAAACCCTCACCAATGAGTCTGTAGTGTCCAAGAAATTTGAAACTGAATATTCACACTCTTAGAATGGTTGAATATAGCTCAAGATAGACCCTAAACAACATTTGTCCAGTGACCCCTAAAAAGCTCCACTAAATGTGGAGGAACTGCACTTAACTGCAGTTACAGTTGGAAAAATTCTGAAATTTTGGAGCGCCTCTATTTATCCACCAAGAAAACTGCCAGGATAAATTGTAAAGGTTAATGGTTAAGGGGAGGAGTGGCCACATCCCAAACCTTGAAACCCGATTGCATTGAATGTTAGTGGAACCACAATGCCAAAAATGTGGTAAGTTGTTTGAAAAATAGAGTTCAATCTGCATTAACCAAACCATCAGATGGATTGGACTTTTAACACCATGGTAATTTCGCATGTGACAAAGCTGTAGTATAATGCTAGAGTTTGCGGTTGGTTTGGTAGTTGACAGTTGATGTTATGGTTAATGTTGTCGCGACATGTGATAACTCTACGGTCCCCAACCCCCAATGGCTAATACAATAGTCAATAAATATAAACCACAATCCATGTATGTTCAGAAACACACATAGAGCACACGGTAACGCGCACGCATTCTTGGCAGCAGGTCTCGGGTTCGAGCCCCGGGGACCCAACAAAATTTTGCACGATGGTTCAAGGGCCACATGGCAGCCTCAAGGCTGGCCACGTGGCACCTTTTAATTGGCCCGATCATCATTCGACCAATAGTAACCCGTCGTTTGTCGCAATATGACTGGCTCGAAGGGAATATTTCAAGGAATATTGTAGGAATATTCTAGAAATATTCCTTGGAATATTCTTTTTTTGAATTTCCAAAAACCCAATCAAAACCTGGTCAAAGGCCGAAAATTGTAGTTTCCTAGACTTTTAAAATCGTGATAACTTCTTCATATGGTGTCAATTTTTCAAACTGTTCACAGTGTTGGAATCAGGAAGACGATATCTATCTAGTCGCTCAGGTTCAACAATCTTTCGACCACTTTGAAATTTGACCTATCACTTAGGTCCTTGATTCAAATTTGATCCTCAACCCTTGAAATGTAGAAGGTGCATTCGCAAGGCCAAAAGACATGACCAAAAATTCATAATGACCCTCATGAGTTCAAAATGTTGTTTTTGGAATATCTCCAGTCTTCCTTGTAACTTGATGATATCTTGAATGAAGATCCAACTTGGTAAAATAAAATGCTCCATGTAATTCATCCCATAATTTATCAATCACAGGAATGGGAAATTTATCTTTAATAGTGATGTTATTGAAATCCCTATAATCCGAACACATGCACCATGATCCATCCTTCTTGGGCACCGATATTACTGGAGCAGAGAAAGAACTTTGACTAGGTTGAATTATACTAGCCTCTAACATTTCTGCAATCTTACGTTCAATTTCACTCTTTTGGACATAAGGATATCTATAAGGTCCGATGTTTGGAGGAACACTTCCTGGAATCAAATGAATAGCATGATCATGATCAAGAATAGGTGGGAGTCCTTTGGGAGTTTCAAACACCTTCGAATGATTGTCCAAGAATTTTTGGAGATTTGGAGAAATAGATGATTTTGATGTTGTAACTTCTACTGAGCATAATTATGCAATTAAGCCTCATTTTTATTTCTTCAGAATCTTTGTCATGACATTAAAGCTTATTATCTTTCCTGTTAGAAAATTAAATGTTATAGAGCAATGCAACACATAAAATATGCGGAAAATACAAGCACACAAAACACAGAAAAACCAAAGAGATAGAGATATACGAGGTTCACCCAGTTTGGGCTACGTCCACCTCGAATAGCCAGTCCTTCCTTTCTATTATCCAACAAAAATGAAGAGACAAAACCTATAGCAGATCCACTGTAATATCCTCTATTCTCTCTCATAGTCTCCCTATCTATTTCCCGCTCAGAGAATACACACATGCCATACGCAGCTGCAATACAATACCCTCATAAAAGCGAGGGGTTACCTTCTAGGGTAAAAAATCCTAAAATAAACATAACTTCTATCGTCAGATCATCTGCCTAATGAACGGCCCAGATTGACTAGAAATTACTATACTTTTACAAGGAAATTTTACATCTATTTTTGGCTACAAGGGCATTGCCCCCGAAACCCCCACCGAGGGACCGCTGGCCCCCGGACCCCCCAGTCGGGGGGGTCAGCTGCCCCGGACCTCGTGGGAAAGGGTTTACAATTTTCCTGGGGTATACATCCAGCTAGAACAAGGATCTCTGAATTTGGAAGAAAATCAGGCTCCACACCCAACAATCTCCTACTTGGAGACTGATTGTAGCAACTCCACTGCTACTTCATTTGCTGGACAATGAATCCTCTTTGGACCTGGCTGTTCCTCATCTTCATCATCATCCTTGAAGACCAATTGAAATTGAGCACATTTTCAGTTTATCCCTGGTTATAACTTTTGTTAGCATATCTGCAGGATTCTGGCTAGTGTGTATCTTTTCCAGCTTCAACTCTCCATCTTCCAATAATGACCATATGAAATGGTACTTGAGATGTATGTGTTTAGTCCTGGAATGAAATGTTGAGTTCTTTGCAAGATGAATGGCACTTTGGCTATCACTTTATAACGTGCCCATATCATGCTTTTTACCCAATTCACCCATAAGCCTTTGTAACCAAATCATTTCTTTACTAGCCTCTGTAGCAGCAACATACTCTGCTTCTGTTGTTGAAAGTGCAAAAACACTTTGGATTTTTGAAACCCAACTGACAGTTGTTCCACCTACAGTAAATACATATCCTGTTGTGCTCCTCCTGTTATCTCTGTCACCTGCCATATATGCATCAACATATCCCTGTAGAGAAATGTTTGAACCACCAAAGCATAATTCTTGATTTGTGGTACCTCTCAAATATCTGAGAATCCATTTTACTGCCATCCAATGTTATTTTCCTGGATTATTCATGTACCTGCTTACAACTCCCACAACATGTCCAATATCAGGCCTTGTGCCAACCATTGCATACATTAAGCTTCCAACTGCTGATGCATATGGAACTTTAGACATATAATCCATGTCTTCTTGGGTCTTTGGGCACATCTCCTTACTAAGTTTGAAATGGCTAGAAAAAGGTGTACTAACTAGTTTTGCATTGTGCATATTAAATATTTTCAACACCTTTTCTATGTACTCATTCTGAGACAGTGTTAATTTGTGATTTTTCATGTCTCTAGTTATCCTCATACCAAGGATTTGTTTTGCAGCTCCCAAATCTTTCATTGCAAATGAATTTGCCAATTTTGTTTTGAGCACATTTATTTCCTGCATGTTAGATCCTGCAACAAGCATGTCATCTACATACAATAACAATATAATATAGCTGCCATCATTTTTCCTTTTTAGATAAACATAATGATCAGAGTGACATCTAGTATAACCTTGTTCAGACATAAATTTGTCAAATTTTAGATACCACTGCCTTGGAACATGTTTTAACCGATACAAGCTCTTCTTTAACCTGCACACCAATTTTTATTTCCCTTTGACCTCATATCCTTCTGGTTGCTGCATGTATATCTCTTCCTCCAAATCTCCATGGAGAAATGTTGTCTTTACATCTAACTGTTCAAGATGTAAATCTTTAGCTGCTACAAGACTTAATATAGTTCTTATTGAAGTCATCTTAACAACAGGAGAAAATATTTCATCAAAATCAATACCTTTCTTCTGTGCAAACCCCTTCACCACAAGTCTAGCCTTATACATCTGTTTTCCTCCATCTTCTTCCTTTAGCCTGTAAACCCATTTATTCTGCAATGTATTTTTACATGCAGGCAACCTGACTAAGTCCCAAGTCTAGTTATGCATTAAGGAGTCCATATCTTCTTCCATGGCTAGCTCCCACTTCTTCCTGCTTTCAACCTGCATTGCTTCTTCATAACATTCAAGTTCACTAGAATCAGTCAGCAATAAATAATATAATGAAGGAGAGTATCGTTCAGGGAGTCTACTTATCCTGGTAGATCTTCTAACACCATTTTCAGGTGTTTGAGGTGCCTGTTGCTGTTGTGGTGGTTGCTGTTGCTATGGTTGTTGATTATTATCATTTCCAGGCACCTTTAGTTTTTCAGTTATCTCATCAAGTACCACGTATTCCTTGCTTTCTTTTTCCTGTTTCTTTTCCTGCAACTGATTCTTATAAAAGACCTTTTCATTGTATCCTCATAATCATCTCTGCTCCTAATGATTTTGTGATTTTCATAATCATATAAGCGATAACCAAAATCATTAGCACCATATCCAATAAAGGTACATTTCTTTGATTTTGCCTCAAGCTTTGTTCTATTTTCTTTATTAATATGGACAAAGGCCTCATAACCAAATGGCTTTAAAAAGGAGTATTTTACCTTTTTACCTATCCATGCTTCCTCTGGAATACCACCATCCAAGGAACTTGAAGGCCCTCTGTTTATTAGATAAATAGTAGTATCTACAACATCTGCCCAAAACTGTAAAGGCAATCCTGCATGCAATCTCATGCACCTTGCACGCTCCATGATTTTTCTGTTCATCCTTTCTGACACACCATTTTCTTGTGGTGTTCTTGGAACTGTCTTCTCTCTACGAATTCCATGCTCTGAACAGTACCTATCAAACTCTTTGCTGCAATATTCACCTCCATTGTCTGATCTGAGACACTTTAACTTCTTTCCTGTCTCAATCTCCACCAAAGCTTTCCATTTCTTGAAAGTATCAAATACATCATATTTATTTTGAATACAATAAATCCAAGTTTTTCTAGTTGCATCATCAATAAACGTAACATAATAGCGAGAGCCACCGAGAGATGATACCTGAGTAGGTCCCCATACATATGTATGCACAAGCTCCAAATTTTCACTCTTCTTTTCTTTCCCAACTCTGAGAAATCTGACTCTCTTTTGTTTTCCATAAATGCAATTTTCACAGAAATCCAAATCAACATTCTTCAAACCTGGCAACAAATTTCTTGAGTGAAGAATCTTCATCCCCTTCTCACTCATATGTCCGAGCCTATGATGCCATAGTGCTGCATCTGCTCCTTTGGAAGTTAAAGCATTAACAGAGTTAGAAATACCATTGCATAAATACAATGTACCAACCTTTTCTCCTTTTGCTATTACTAGGGCTCCTTTGGTGACCTTCCAAGTTTTATCTGTGAAAGTTGTCACACAACCTTCACCGCCTAACTGCCCTATTGAAATCATATTTTTCTTCAGATCTGGAACATGCCTTACCTCCTTTAGTAGCCATTGGTTTCCATTCTGTTGTTTTACAAGAACTTTACCCATTCCAACAATTTTACAGGGTTTTTCATCACCCAAACGAACTTGTCCAAAATCTCCTTGAACATAGTCATGAAAATATTTCTTATCAGGTGTGGCATGGAATGAAGCCCCTGAATCTACAACCCAAGAATCAGTAACATTTTCGAAAGAAAGAATCAAAGCATATTGTAACACATCACCTGTCACATTTACTTCATGATTATTTTGTTGTTGTGCATCTCCTTCTTTTCCCTTTCGAGATCTACAGTCTTTCTTTAGGTGTCTTTTCTTTCCACATTTCCAGCACACTATCCCCGATCTGGAATTGGATCTACCTTTCCTTGATTTACTGCGATATCCTGAGCTCTTTCCTCTTTCAATTCTTCTTCCCCTAGACTCTGCAATCAAAGCATTACCCGATGTCTCACTGGATATTTTCCATCGCATTTTCTCGCTAAGGATAGCACCGACAACATCATCAAACTTTAAAGTGCTAGATCCAGAGACAGAGTTACTAATGGCCATTAATAAACCATTCCAACTCTCTGGCAATGAGCATAAGAATAACAGAGCTCTAACTTCATCATCAAAGTTTACCCCTATAGAACTTAGCTGACTGGTAACTGTATTAAAATCATTTAAATGGTCTACAACAGATCCACCTTCCGACATCTTCATATTAAATAGTTGTTTCATAAGAAATACCTTGTTTGAGGCCGAGGGTTTTTCATATAGTTTCGCCAACGTCTGCATCAAACCCTCTATTGTTCTTTCCTTCGAAATATTGAAGGCGACTGACGCCGCAAGGCATATCCGTACTGTTCTGAGTGCCTTTCTATTGAGAACGTTCCATTCTGCGTCTGTCATGGCCGCTGGCTTCTTTGCTTTTCTGCTCAATCGTAGGTACAGATCTTTCTGATACATATAATCTTCCATTTGCATCTTCCACAGCGGGAAATTTTGGCCGTTAAATTTTTTGACCCTAAACTTAGCATCTTCTGCCATTGCTCCCACTTGAACCAGGAACCCTTCTTTCTTACGAGTTTATCAGCCAAATATATCTTCGGCTCTGATACCAGTTGTTATAAAATTAAATATTACAGAGCAATGCAACACATAAAATATGTGGAAAATACAAGCACG
Organism: Pinus albicaulis; assembly: GCA_034641835.2. Classification (NCBI taxonomy): domain Eukaryota; kingdom Viridiplantae; phylum Streptophyta; class Pinopsida; order Pinales; family Pinaceae; genus Pinus; species Pinus albicaulis. The sequence continues at coordinate 1,171,924,749 of CM076581.1, forward strand.
CAAAACACATAAAAACCAGAGAGACACATATATACGTGGTTCACCCAGTTTGGGCTACATCCACCCTGAACAGCCAGTCCTTCCTTTCTATTATCCAGCAAAAATGAAGAGACAAAACCTACAGTATATCCACTGTAATATCCTCTGTTCTCTCTCACAGTCTCCCTATCTATTTCCCGCTCAGATAATACACACATGCCATACGCAGCCGCAATACAATACCCTCATAAAAGCGAGGGGTTGCCTTCTAGGGAAAAAAACCCTAAACTAAACATAAATTCTACCGTCAGATCATCCACCTAATGAACAGCCTAGATTGAATAGAAATTACTATAATTTTGCAAGGCAATTTTAGATCTATTTTTGGCTTCGAGGGCGCTGCCCCCGAAACCCCCGCCGGGGGACCGCTGGCCCTCGGACCCCCCTGGACCCCGCGGGCAAGGGTGTACAATTCTCCTGGGGTATACATCCAGCTAAAACAAGGATCTCTGAATTTGGAAGAAAATCAGGCTCCACACCCAACATTTCCTGGCTTCCCTGCGATACCCCGTAATCCGATTTCTTTTCCTTCTGAAAAAAATTTCAAGAAAATTTCTTGAAAATTAAAAGCTATCGTCCCCAAAGATTATAAGCATTGTTTTCCTAGTACAACATCAGAACCTCCCATTGGAATGGAAAGCATTGGACTATTCAATACATATTCCCCCATGGTTAGCTTGATATTATGAAATTTTCCAAAGAAATTTATAGCTCCTCCATTTGCAACCATCACTTGACATTATGGTGCTGGGTATAAGAAATAATTCAATTCGGCGACATTAAAATGAATAAAATTATGGGTACTACCCAAATCAATCAACATTATTACCTTTTTCTTCTTTATATGTCCTTCTATCTTGAGAATTTGAGGAGTGGTAATTCCTACCAATGCATTACACGATATGGTAGGACTCATTTATTATTCTTCTAGGGTTGATTCTTGGTGTATATACTCTTCTTTTGAAGTTTCTTGTTCATTTTCTTCCTCCTCTTCACAATCTATGTAAAATAATTTTCTTCTTAGCACACTTATGACCTTCAGTGTATTTTCTATCACAACTATAGCAAAGTTATTTTTCTCTTTTTTCTTCCAATTGTTTTGGTGTCAACCTTGTAGGTTGTGGAAGTCTAGGATTAGCAACACTTCCATATTTATAGATGTGAGTGGTAGGCTTCCTTTTCGCCATAATTTTACATTCATTTTTTCTTGCCAACCTGAATGCCTTCTCCAATGAATGAGGTTCTCAAACATGAACTTCATGTTGGATGTTATATTTTAAAGTCCCTATGAAGACATGAATCTTGTGTTCCTATGGAATATCGATTACCCTTATAATCAATTTTTGGAAGTCCTAAATGTGCTCCACCACTGAACCCTTTTGTTTCAGATTTATCAATTGGCTAAAGAAGGTGTTTCTCTTTGTATCCTCATAATGTGCTATCATTTCCTCCACAAAAATTAACCAAGTGTCAATTTTTTTATGGCAGAAAAGCCATAGATACCATACAAATGTATTTTGTTCTAAATGTAAAGTTGTAATGCATACCTTTGGTGTGTTCTTCACATTATTTAGATCAAAATATTGATCCATCTGTAGTATCCATGTTACGGGATCCTTGCCATCAAACTTCCTCATATACATCTTTGGAATATGGTGTATCTTCAATCCAACATTAGAGTTTATGAAATCATGAATAACATTTATTTTATTCTCATCATGAGTTTCCTCTACTATCTTTCCGCCATTAGGAATCATTTCTTGTATTAACCTTATCATCAAACCTTCCATGTCCGCTTTTAGGTCATTCTTCATGTCTTCCATGTTGTCTTTCATTTTTTCATCGATCTTAGATTCCATGTCATCCATCTTAGCTTCCATGCCATTCTTTAAACCATCCATCTTAGGTTCCATGCCTTTCTTCAAACTATCAATCTTAGCTTCCATGAATTTCTTCAAAACTTCCATTTCATTTTTTGTTGCTCTTTACGAGATAGAAATTTGGTGCACTTGCTCTTGTAATTTCGATATGTCGTGTTGAATTTATTCATCTTCATGAGTCATAGTAGAGCCTTTCGAAGGATTAATGGGTGTTGAATTATTTTTAGGGGTAATTTTAGATCCCAATATTGATATATATTCTACAATATGCCCTTGGAATCAATTCAAATTGATTCTTCAAACAAGACTTATGCAATTCGGTAAAAAAATACATACCTTTTTCTTTCTTTTGAGGAGCTCGATATTGAAACTAAATTATCTCTGTGATTTCAGATATTCAATATCTGAAATTTGGTCATGTAGTAGGCCTCTAAATATTCTTTCTAATGCCACAGGTCTAATCCAATTTGGATTCTTCAAGCCAAAGTTATTCCCAATCTCCCACAATGACCTAATTATGGAATAGTTCAGTAGATCGAACTTGTGCAGTGTTCTGCGTGTCACCGTTTCCTCCTTTGGCTCTCAAATTGATACATAGGAAACTACGGGCCGTGTACTTGCGACCAATTTTTTACATAATTCCAATCCCATGCTCGGAAAGAGAGTTATGATGATTTCCCCCGGTCACCTCTTTCAGATAAAATTCGGGAGCCTCAAAACACCCTAACTTCCATAGATCATATCTCCAAAAATATTGCGAACCAAGATTTAAAATATTTAAACGACGTTCCTCAGGATTTCGGCTCAACTTTGTAAAAATTTCAGCTTTTGAAACTTCGTAGAAATAGAGTTATAGCGAAAATTCCATGATAACCTATTTAGGTTAAATTTGGGAGCCTGATATAACCCTAACTTCCACAGATCATATCTCCAAAAATATTGTGAACCAAGATTTGAAATTTGTACACGACGTTCCTCAGGATTTAAGCTTCACTCTATAAATTTTTTATCTTCTGAACCTTCGTAGAAAAATAGTTATAGAGAAAATTCCACGATGACCTATTTGGAATAACAAAACACTATAATCCAAAGCTCTGATACAAAATTTTATGAAACCAGCTCCAAAAATAGAAGAAAAGAGAGATCAACGCCTTATAAATAATCCACTTAGAGGGGGAAACCTCCTTTACATTACATAAATGAACAATTATTGGATGATACAAATGAAAAACCCTCCTTCTATATATAGGAGTGCATGGGGTCACAATATAATCCTAGCTGACCTAACAATATAAATGTAAGGGTACAATAATAACAATATTGGGGTTAAAGGGGTACAAGAATAACAATAAGTGGGTTACACTAACAACAATAAGGGACTATACTAGTAATACAGGGACATAAAAGTGTGCATGTTGGTTGACACCCTCATCTCAAGAAATGTGACATTTATATGACAAAATGTGTGATAAATTGAAAGTTTGATTTTTCAATTGTGTAAATCATGCACATACTATTGCACTAATGTGTGAAAATATAAGCGATTAGGGTGATGGAACAATACATATGTTAGCGTGCAGAAACATGACATGGCATAACATACAGAAGTTGGATTAGGAAGTGGGAACACATGTCAACTGAAAGGAGTGGAATGTTGTGGTCATGGCACCTTGTGTAGTTGAGACAAGGGGAACACGCATAGGCTTCATGTTGGCATGGGAATGAAATAGAATGAAGGAGCATTGGTTGTTCAAATGACCACATGACATGTTTGCCCAAGAGTTCATTTAATTTAAGTGGAGTTGTTCATGATGGGTCGATTGGGGAAGATGAAGGGGTTTGAAGGCGTTATACAAAGGGGCCAGTCCCTTTGCATATCCCTTCGACATCACATATGTATACATGAGAATTAAAAAGTGAGGAGAGTATGGAAGGAATGAACCAACAAAATAATAACCATTGAATGCAAGATCAAAGATGAAAATCACTTAGTGAAGGAGTTGTAGTAGTGAGTAGTGCCAAGGGAGTTGAGGGACTTGGTTCTCAGACACAACCAATCTCTAACCAAGGAGGTTGGGGGATCAGTTCACTTCAGTCATCATTTGGGTCCAAAATACTATTTTGAATTGTAACTAAAGTCTATGGAGATACTAACCTCTTATTTGTAATGTGTATAAGTATGGGTAGTGCTTCCAAAAATTTGGTGATTTGTACATGTAAACAGGTGGGGTTGAGTTAGAGGACCAATATCACCCAAAATTTAGTGGTTTACACATGGGGGCTTCACTCAAATAACCTATGACATAGTAGGTTCTTTCATGGAATACTAAACAATACCCTTGATTTGACTACATATTGGAAAATACCTCTAAAAATCGCTTTATTTTACCCCATACCAATATAAATCCTATACATATTACCAATTTAAAAAACCCATACTTTCACTAGATATTGTATGTATCCATTTTTTCATTGACATTTTTTATACCCTTTTACATTTATATCCCTCATATAGTGACATGATGTCTCTCTTATGACCACACATGCATTCTACAATGCACCTTTCTTCTTTTGATATACATTGTAAATGCATATTAGTTCTGCCACAATGCAATTACTCAACCCACAATCAAGCACATATCACTATGATTTTTTGAATTTAATGGTCCAAGGCACACAAATATCAACTGTGTTTTAGGAAGATTGACTATGTTCATGTATATAAAATAACATATAAATTGATCTATATGATGATGAAAAATAAATTGATGAATCTTTATGAATAGGTTTGCACCAAATAAAGTATTCAAGCACAAGTATAGACCCTCCAAATGCAAGACCACTATATACAATCAATTTTGGGGCCACAAATCTCAAATCAAGGGTGCAATCCCATCCTAGAGATGCTTAGAAGAAGAGGATGGACAAGTACCAACACATGCACTCTTAAGGGAATAACACGAAAGCATGAAATCACCTTTTGATTCACTATCATCTCACCAATAAGATATGTGATATCACTCATAGAATATGTAAAATGCAACAATGTATTGGCGATAACACTCAGGAATTAAATGAATGGACTACAACTATAACATAAGACACAATTTTAGTTCTAGAGGTGATGTGCTCCATTTGGCTAGCTGAAAACAATGGTGCATTACAAAATAAACCTCCAAACATCTACACTATTCTCTACATGTTTAATGCAAGCATTAACTTATCGTGCACCTCACCAAAGACAAGTCTTCCTTGCCTATCATACCTTTGAAATATAATTCTAAAATTTATAGAGGATATTTGGATGGTCCCTCTCAAGGGAACACGATACTCAATAACACTAGAGAATGACTCTTAATACCCTCTAGTGATACATTATATTTCAGACATAGACTTATAAGTTCCACCAAAAATAGAGCATAGCTCACCATAGTGTGCACACTTCTTGATATTGCTTGGTAGATATGGGCACTCATAAGTAGTTTTAAGTTATATTTCGGATGGATTCTCCTTTATTTATATTTTCCATCAAGAAAGAGTAATAATTGAATGCAATATTGTTTCAAAATTCCATCCTAATATCTTACTCATATATATAAGGAGCTTAACAATGAAGCATAAAAACTAGCAGTTCCTGTTGTGACAATTCCACTAGGTTATAGATCGAGAGCACATTGGAGTGTCTCTCCCTTCCATGTACCATAGTCCTATTTTTACTCTACGAATAGAAGTGAAGCTATATATTTAAGAAGCCCCTCCAAAATAAATGTATTACCATGGTCTCTTGTTGGCTATTTTAGCATAGGGGGTGTTCTTTTCACTAAATAAACAACCTTTTCAACACAATTATCGATAAACTACTTCATGTAATATACATCTACTATGACAAAAAATCTGGAAAATATGGGACCAATGAAAAGTTAATATTTTACACTCATACAGGCTAAAAATCCATATATAGGTACTCCCTCTATAAATAATATGTTTAGGTTGTTTTCTCTGGGAAACAAGAGCCACGTGGTGGCAATGTCACTACGTTTGTTTTTCTTTACAGGTGTTTTATTTAGTGTTGTGCATGGAGTTCCAACAAGAGACACATGGTGGCAATGCCATTGCTTTTTTGTATAAATTAATTTTTTTCGTGTAAGTTTATGACATAGAAAAAATTGTTCTAAAATTTTCATATGAAATGGGATAAATTACATGCCTAACCATCAACCTATAGTTAACTTTGGAGAACCAATGTTTTTTGCAATAATTGTGATGTACAATCAAGAATAATAGCATACATGCAATCCTATATATCACACAATGTTATGTTCAAATATATAGAAAAATCCTAAACAACTGGAGCAATGAGTACTGGCTCTAGTTCTTGATGAATCAAATCAGGTGAAAAAAAGAGCAACGGATAAAATCCATTGCGAATTTGAGGGAGAAAATATTTTTGAATCTAAAAAAATTCCACTTTTGACATCAAGTTTAAACATCCTGGTCTAAGTAGTGATTTTGTTTTATAATTGGAGTGAGTTCTAAGACTAAGCCTTTCCACCCTCTTAATACACATTATACCCACATAAATGAAAAATAGGCATTATTAAACTAAAAACTAACTGTTGTGAAAGGACTAAATTTAAACATTACTAAAGAAACTCAATATTCCAGGCTGATTCAATGTTTCCATTATGGGCTTGGTTATTCTAAGTAACAACTTACCACCAACAAAACTATTATTTTGAAAATCATAGAAAATTACATACCAAACTAGATTTAAATGGAAAAAATTTCACAAAATAATGAAAAAATATAGATTTATTTAAGAGGACACCAAAAATAATAAATATAGATACCAATCGATAAACTTGTAGCAGTTTCCATTAACTATGTCTAACATAACCAATTTTTGGCTCGCAAAATTTTTGAGACCAAACCTTTCCAACTTCTAAATACATTATGCTCAATCTGAACTCAAAGGATCAATGCATTCATTAGAGGAAATTTTAGCCTAAAAGTGGCCTCCTAAGGAAACATAATAAAATAATAGTTAAAATTATAAAATAATGTTTATGAATTTTGGAGGGAAAAGAAAAAAAATACTTTTTTTTTTTAAATTGTACTTTTGGCTTATCTCCTTACAATTTTACTCAAATTTCAATTGTAAACACTCATTGAATGCGAAATTAAATTCCACATCCAACGAGTACCCATCATGCATACTTTTGAGAAGACCCACACTGATAAAAAAAGGAAGATACATTAAAAAAACATGTTTCAACATGTTTTTTTAATGTATCTTCATTTTTTATCAGTGTGGGTCTTCTCAAAAGTATGCATGATTGGTTCTCGTTGGATGCAAAATTTAATTCCACATCCAATGAGTGTCTACACTTGAAATTTGAGTAAACCTATAAGGAGATAAGACAAGAATACAATTAAAAACCGTAGTTTTTCTTCTTTTCCCTCCAAAATATTTACATGTACCTATTTTAAAATTTAAAGGATTTTGATTGGTTTGCATATTATGACATGGAAATTACGTGAAACTTTCATCTTCACTTTAAAGCTAAAATTTCCTCTACTTTTAATTTCGTATAATAAATTAGCTTACCTTTGTAACGTGACCAGTTAAAAGACTCAAATAACTGATAAGAAAGGCTAAAGTTCTATGATCTTTTAAGACTTTTAGACTTCCTAGCATTGAGCTTATTCTTATCAACGTGCACTTTGGTAGAAGCTAGATCCTTCTTCTTATAAACCGTTGATGCACCAACTCCTATAAATTTTGTTAAAGCGACATTTATATTTGGATCTTGAATATTATTCTCCTATTTTTTATGCATGGTACAAGTGGGGTAGGAGAGGTCACAAAGGTATCTTTTGGGCCTTCATTTAAAGTAGTAGACTCTGAAATTTCCACTTTACTCTTCAATTTTGGCTTCAATGCATGAATTCTTGTATAGAGCTTGCAAAATAAACCCATCACTACAAGGAAAAGACCCTCTAGTAGAGGTTTTAAAGGAGGTTTTTAGTGTTATAAAATTGGCCAAAATGGTCAAAGAAAAAATTTCTACAACATTTGTTTATGGTTACGATGGTTTTGGCAGAGCTTTTAACAGAAATTCAAAACAACTAAAAAAATTGGGCGGTCGAAGGTTATTACAGATGTTTTTTTCATCGGTGTGCTACTAAGGTTTCAATGCACCGGTGCGTGTCATCTAGACAGTGGCCTTAGGGTAGTTGAAGGTTCTTACACCAGGCCGTCAAGGTATAAAACCGCACCGAGCACAGTGTTGGTGATACAATGCACGGGGTTGTTCCAATTCATCTTGGGATTTGTGTGGTGCCCATAGGTCGTCTCAACGCATCGCTACGTAGACTTATAAAAATGAACCAGTGAATCGTATCAGACAAATTCATCGATATTTATATTTGGTATTGGTATTGTGTGGTTCCCATACATTGTACAAATGCACTGGTGTGTAGTATCACATAAAAGCACCGATGCGCAGTATCGCACAAACGCACCGATATTTTTAATTGGTTTTGGTATTTGTACAGTGCCCATAAGTCATAGAAACTCACCGGTGCACTACAACATACAAATGCATTGGTGTACAGTAGCTGACACACAATGGTGTTCATTTTGTATTTTTTAGAAACATCGACCTGTGATAGTGCAATTATTGTGATTTTTCTAAATTCATTATTCATCAAAAGTCGACACATCTTATAACAATATTCATATTAATTAAATTTTTATTAATGCATTTGAATGTAATGTTTGGATTAATTTTTTATATCATATCATAATTATTGTGATTTTTTAAAATTCATTATTCATAAAAATTTGACACATATATATCTTATAACGATATTCATATGAATTAAATTTTTATTAGTGCATTGGAGAACGACAATGGAGAACACAATAGAATAAATTAAAATATATATATATATATATATATATATATATATATATATATAAGACAATCGTTTTCATACAAAATGGGACAGTTATTGGTATCCCTTTGTCTCTTAATTGGGACACTATGTCCATTGCATTAAACAAAATGTCTAATTTCACAGACATATTTCAAAAAATAAAACACCTTGCTTTGATATCCAAACATAGTGATCATCATTCTTCACTTGAACTATTGTCACTACTAGAGCTACTTCCATGACTTGGGTTATTTTCAGGAATGTTTTGTTCATGACGTTGATTGTTTTCTTCTTCTTCACCTTCCATCTACAAACATAAAAATAAACTGAAATGAGTGTATATACATTGGTGATAATAATGAAAATTGCAATATTAAATAATATACATCAATGTAAATTGAAAAGAAAAATGGCGTACCATAGCAACAATTGACTCATAAACTATACACATTCTTTCAAAACCATGTACCATGCCATCTTTCAAAATTTCATTTGTTGGCGTAGTTCCATAGATTATTTCCTGCAAGTTTTATAGCCCATAACAAATCATATATTTAATATTTTTGTTCTATTAATTATAGACGGAGCTAAGTAAAACAAGATTGATAGATGCTTACAAATTCCACAATTAATTTCTAATATGCCAACATATACTCACAACCCATATTCAACCAATTTAAATCAATTCGTCTAATGGTTCTTCTTTGTATATTAGAACCTGTTTGAAGAAATTCAATGATGATTTTTGTAAAACAACTTAAAAAATAAAAAAATGAAATCTATTTAAGTTTTAATAAGGAAGTAACAATTACTCACAAACTTAGATATCAATGCTTTTCTTCCTTGTCGTCCTGTTTTATGTGTTGAATGGGTTCCATTCTCTTTTCTTTTCTGTGAGAAAATACTTTAAAATTAATATTTAATTCTAAATTATTTATTTATTGTACCTAATGATCGAAAAATTCAATGATTACATATTACATTTGAAGCACGTTGTGTTTGAGATGACTCCTCCTGCGATGCAATTTTGTCCATTTCTTTGACCATCTCCTTTTACACCTTTTTGGACATTCCCACTGGCATATTTCTGATATCAGCTCGTTCATCTTTTGAGATTTTAATAATCTTCCTGAAAATGTAACATGACAATAAACTATTTAATTTTTATGGTTCTCAAACTTCTGTGGTTATTGTTATTTGCAAAAACTGGATTATCCACAGTATCATAAAACAATTGTCGACGTTTCGAATCCCAACGGGGATCCATCTTCAGGACGAAAAATGAATGAAGAATGAAAGAAGGTTGCAAGAGGTCAACGCATAAGTAGAGAAGGCCAATGATGATTTAGAGGAGCCAACAATAAATTATGCTAATTAATTTAAAATAAATTTTATTTTATTAAAAAAATTTAAATAATAAATATTTAAAAATATTTTAATTTTTTTTTAATAAATAATTAAATTTTATATTGATATATGAAAATTAAATATAACAAACGTGATATTTATAAATAATTCTAGACAAACATTTAAAGGAATATTACTTTTTCATTCCTTTTTTTTTTTTTTTGTACGTTTTTGCTATTAAAAGTCTGACATGTCTCATTGACCAATTCTGTGGAAACTATTCCTGTAGTTCAGATAAAATTTGGTTCTTGGAATCATTGGATTAATTTTTGCATTGTAAGTGGAAAGAACTTCTATACATTCATTCCACTAGATCCCTCAAACTTTTATAAAAGCTTTTCCCCCTTTCGTTAACCTCCAACACCACTGCAGATGAGCTAAGGAGCAATTCATTTTCATTTGCACTTTCTATCTTTTTTCTTTTCTTAGAACAACATTCCTTCCTAAGTTGTTGGTCCCTGTAGAAAATTAAACATATGTGAATTAATAAAACATTTGACACATGTTATCTAATAATTTTAAGTATATTATTAATGAAAATTAAAAAAAAGAATCATATTGGATCGATAGTATTTTTTCATTCACCTGATTCATCCTCTTGCAATTTTTCCATCAATATTTTAAGCTCTTCTAGTCCTAGATCAGAAATAATGTTATCGAGCTTCGTCATTTTGTGGCTCTGCAGGATACACAGTAAACAATACATATTAGTTAAACTTACATATAGTTCAAAAATAATATTTTTTGTAAAGAATTTACAAAGAATTTTCCTTTTTTTATTTTCTTAATGTGTTATCATTATTTTTGTTACTTGATCTCTTTTCAGTAATTTCTTTATCAATCTGAAACCTATACCATATCATTCATTAATATATTATAAATAAATTGTCAACTTTTCAAGTAAAAAATAAATCTCAAGAAACCAGTGTGCCTTTCATGATGTACGCACCGACATCGGTGCGTGGGGGTCTTATAAACACACCACACAAATAGTATAATAGACCGTACGGTGCTCTATGTTAACAAGGAGCACCAGTGCATTACATGTTAACCACCACACCGATTAACACAGAGAAAATAATAAAAATCGTCCAGTGTTAGTTTTTGTAGCATAAACGTCATGCACAAACAAGGGACCACCATACGGTGCTCTCTGTCAACTAGGAGACCTGGTGTGGTGTGTTATATGTTACATGGTGCACCGATTAAAAAAATAAACATTTTTTTGTGAAACAACACGTTTGCGGTGCGACATAATGAAATAGACATTATTTGTGCCCCCCCCAGTAACCTAGCACACTGGTGCCCTATTTTAGAAATGGCGCACTGATTAAAAAAAAATGTTTTTAATTTTTTTATTACACAATATTTGCGTGGTGCCCTGGGATAATACAACGCACCAGTGCTCTAGGTTACGCATGACACACTGATAAAAAAAATCCATTTTTTTTCAAAAATTCATGCAAGGGCCAACATGGATTGGGATCCAACTATGCAAGTCATCCCATGGTTTGGATGTCAATCTAAAATGAAAAGCCCTAATTTTGAAATCACAGAAACAGGGAAAAGAAAGGGCAGAAAAACAATGAAGGGTTTAGGGTAAAAATGGATTTTTTTGCTTTTGTTTTTGAAAATGAAAAACAAATTGAAAATTTTTTCTTGCTTCATAAAAAAACTGCAGAAAAAGTAAAAAAAATTTAATCAAATTTAGTCACGAGATCGTTTGAAATTATATGCTATAGGGTTTGAATCACCAGAGGTTTGGAGTCTGATTGTTTGAATAATTTTGTTTGAATGTATTTCGCTGCTCCACAGTGCTCTCATTCTCTCTTACTCCAAGTATGTCTCCTGCAAATCTCTGGCTGAAATTTTTTGCAAAAATAGTGAAATGATGAAAAGTGTTTAGTATTTAAAGAATTTTTTTATGAAATTAGATTCTCGAAAATATTTTTCCGACCATTTTTCAATTTGCCGCTTTTTTCACTTAAATAAAATAGAGTTGCGATTTTTTTATTTGCGGTTATTCGCCATTGGTGCATCACTTAGTATCATCGCACCAGTGCGTCCATTAATAACACGAAATCGGTACAATTATCTATACATTAGCACTGATTTGCGGTTAAGGCACCAAAATTACTTTTTGGTGTGTGCACCAAAATTGGACATGTTGGAAATATACATTTTGCTGTGAAAATATTTAGGCCATTTATTTTCAAAACTACACCTCTTCTTCTTTGAGAAAAAGAAACTTGAACCTTTCCATAACCTGCAACAAGAAAGGTGCCCCATGATCTTCTTGTTGACCCATGATCTGCTTGCTCATTTGTAAATTCCTCCTCCATCTTGGCATCCAATTTCCTCTTTTCTCCTTTGTGCTTTCTATCATCTTTGGTATCATCCTCTGTAAACTTCTTTTGTTTGTCACTCTTATCTTTCCTTCCCTCACTGTCATGCTCTTTCTCTCATCACTTGCGAGGCCTGCCATCTATTTCTTCATCATAAGGATTCATATCCTTTTTCTTGAGAGAACTCCTACCCCTTTTAACAACCTCGAATGAGCTTTCATTACTATCCCTATATAAACGAGAATATTTCCCTTAATGGGACCTACAAGCCCGATAAACAACGTCAATTGATTTTTCTCTGTTGTCCTTAAGGGAATGATAATATTTCCCTTCATGGTGCCTCTTGGATTTATCAAATGCCTCGATTGATCTTTCTCTACTATCCAATCTTTCCCTCCAATCCTTGTAAGAATGAGAATTGTTACCTTCATGTGATCTCTTAGCTCGTTCAAGAGACTCAATTGATCTCTCTCTGAAATCCCTTAGTAAATAGGATTTCTTGCTTTCGAAGGACCGTTTCACCTTGCTAATCGCCAAAGCGTCAACAGGTATTTATCTGCCATCAAATATGATCTTCCTTTCTCCATCATGGGACCTCTTAACCCTATCGCTGGCCTCAAGCGAATGCTCTTTGCCATGATCAAGAAAATACTTACCCTCATGACCAGGCCTCTTAACCCTATCGCTAGTCTCAACCGAGCTTTCTCGACTGCCCTTCTTAGATTTTTCATAAATATTTTCTCCTTTTGTACTCTGTTGAGCTCTGTAGCCATCTACATCCCTGTAAGTGTCATATTTAATCCTTCTTCCTTCTTTCTCCTTTCTATGTTTGTCATCATCTTTGTCCCTTCTGTTGCTTCTGCTACTACCATGGCTTGCTCTATCCTTCACCTTTTCATCCTTTTCAAAATTCTTGTGCTCCCTATGTCCCTCTCTCGATTTTTTATCTTCCTTTTTAAAATAATTTTTGGCATCATATCTCTCTTTGTAATATTTATGATGATCATGGGAATAAGAGGGCCTCCTAAACCTATCAACAAATCCATCCCTCGAATTTCCCCCCTTCTCATAGGACCTCAGCATAACCCTTTCATCCCCATTATCTTTGTCTGTCTTTCTATTTGAATCACTCATTTTCTCTGCTATAAAATTCTTAGCCGAAATTCGAACTCTCATCTTTTGATATCCTCATCTCCTCAGAAAAATTCTTGCTAGTGATTCAAACACTCCGCTGCTCCAATACTGTACTTTATGGAATAAATTTTCCTTCTTAGAAAAGATATTTTAATGACATACCTGGTTCACGTGAGGATTTATTTAACCCTGTTTCAGTGCGTGCGGTTTTATAGGCGCACCGGTGCAGTTTCGTAAGACCTCGATTTATGTTTTGGCGTGGTGTTTTATGACGCACCGGTGTAGAAGACTTGTAAAGAACCAGTGCGCTATAGTTGGTGGGTGTGTACGGAGCGCACAGTGTCTGGTGTGCGAATGTTTTGTGCACACCAGTGCTTTCTCTTGTTGAACGCACCAGTACATTTTATGATGATAAGTGCATTGAACAAAAAACATCTGCAAAAACCTTTACCCACCAACCTCCTCTAGAAGCCTCCGCTAGAAATGGCGTACTGTATAAAGTTCTTTTTTTTTTGTATGTAAGATCATAATAAAATAATGAAAATTCTAAAGCACATGAATTTATTTTCATTATTTTCTAAACTTTATTATGTTACAAAAATTCATATTATTCTAGACTTATTATTTTAAAATTATTTACATTTTTATAGATGTACAAATTAAATTTTTTTAATAAAATCATTTCACATTAATACAATTAAAATTTTACAAATATTTTACATACAATTACAATTAAAATTACAATTAGAATTAGAATTATAATTACAATTACAATTACAATTTTACAATTTCACATACAATTACGATTAGAATTAGAATTAGAATTACAATTACAATTTTACAAATATTTTACATACAATTAAAATTAAAATTACAATTACAAATAAAATTACAATTTTAGAATTTTACATACAATTATAATCATTTCACAATAAATTAAATATTACAATTAAAATTAAAATTTTACAAATATTTTACATACAATTACAGTTAAAATTACAATTAGCAATACAAATACAATTTTACAATTTTACAAACAATTAAATTTAAAATTTCAATTACAATCACGACATAATATTTAATAAATATCATGGTCATTTAATATTAAATTAACTAATAAACATCACGATCATGATAACCATCGTACAAACATCATATTCAACTAAAAACACACATTCAAATTTGCTAACATTATCGTGATCATGATCATCTAACAAAACACAATTAGCATTGTATAACATAATCACAACACAAAAATCAAATATACATCTCATGTCAAATAACTCATGCTATCACATACACATCTATCTGGAAGTTGCACATTAAATGAACATATCTAATATGACCTAACAATATACACATCATGATGATCACCAACATGTAAATTAAGTGCAACTGCAACATGAACATAAAATACATGGACCATATATATATATATAATTGAATAATGTAAAAAATATACAGCTGTAATATAAATTTCATGGATTAGCTGGTGGTACAACATGAATAATAGTATTAGTTGAGGCCTGCTCACTCAATGGTGCAACCTCGACGGTCGATGGTCCGGCTGCTCTCCATGATGACTGCTGCTAGATGCTAGTGGAGGCTGCTCATCTGGCGCAGTGCGAGGTGAAAAATCATCATATGATGAGTTGCTGCTCGTGGAATGTTGATCATGTGTTGCATCTTGAACATGCCTATAATGTGCGACGGTCCTCCTCAGCTGTGTAACTAAGGTCGTAGCTCCTACTACATGCTGCATTAGGCTGCACATGTCACGCGACATGCCTCTCCACATATGTAACATCCTACCATTAGCCTGTATGTCTCAAATAGTAGCAGGCCTAATGCCTACCTCAACAATCAATGTAGTGAGTTGGTCACCCAACTCCATCCTATATATGATGTCAATCTGACTGCGCCTAGAAAAAGGCGGTACCAGCGCACCAACAGGAGCAAGTCTCTCTGTACTGGCCTCCTGATGATCCTTTACATCTGGCATGCCCTGATCATCATCAAGATCCACACCTGGATCATGTGGTGGTGCATACATGTCCTCGCCATCAAAAGACCCAATGTATGAAAAATATATACAAGTACACAACAATAATTAGAAAATTTTATTACACAATTTAATAAGAACAAGTTAAAGAACATGTTAGAATAAATTTAAATAAAACAGTAATATTACCTTTACCATCAAGTGGCTCATCATCTGTGAAGAGGATTTTGGCACACCCTCGCCAATCCAAACTAGCATAAGGATAGGGGACCATAATAAAGGGATGCAACTTGTCAATATTGGCTAGCAACTCTAGTGCATCATGCGATATCCTCGCTGGAAACATAGTCTCGCCCCTCTTGGGCATCATATACCCCCACTTGTGCATCCATGCCTCGAACATTGGCCTACGAGGCTACCGATTAAAAGTAGGCCTTGTCTCTGGAAACCTCTCAAAAAATAAACAAAAAATCTCTGAAGAAAAAGGGAAGTTGAACCTCCCTTGTGCATGAGCATGACATCTATCTAATGTTGTACAAAACTGCTGCAAAAAAATGGCAGAACACCTGAGAAGTCGTGGCTCCTGTGCTAAAGAATCGACATAATATAGAAGCGAGCAACTAATGCATTTCCTGTCACTGTTGTTGTGTGAAATTATCAAAATCAGAAGTGAGAGGCACCTCACCTCCTCAATACCAAATGCATTAGTATGTAACTGACCTCCAGAGACTTGAAAATATGAAGGAGATAGTATGTCTGCGCTAATGTATCTCTCGAAGTACACCAACTGATTCCCTGTTGCATAGCTAACCAGAACCTCTGGGAATGAGGAAAATCCACTCCTCTCCTCAATAGCCCTGTGATGAGATATATGTCCTCCTCAGTGGGTGTATACCACTAGTTAGGACCAACCCGGAAAGCCTGTCGGTGGGCATTCCACCTGCGGATAAGATGTCTCAAAAACACACCATGGCCCTTTAGGGAAGTAGCCTGCTCACAGAACATGAGGAGGCCTACCTTAGGAGCCCGTAGGTAGCTGCTATAATA
Organism: Pinus albicaulis; assembly: GCA_034641835.2. Lineage (NCBI taxonomy): Eukaryota > Viridiplantae > Streptophyta > Pinopsida > Pinales > Pinaceae > Pinus > Pinus albicaulis. The sequence continues at coordinate 1,171,941,545 of CM076581.1, forward strand.
GGGTGACAATAAACATCTCTCTCCCTCTCTCATGCCTCCCACAGGCGAACCGTGTCATACTTCTTCACCTGTTGTTGTTGTTGTTCCCTTTCTTCTCTCCTTTTACATCTCTAAATGATTTACATATTAAATACAATTTTTTTATTAAATGAGACATGTATTTATGAATATAAATATATAATTTTTTTTGGAGAAAAAAAAAAAAAAAAATTAGTGTGCCACAAAAAACAGTCATGCACCAGTTCTGGTGCATCTTTTTTTGTCGTGCACTGACGGAGGTACATCGGATGGTATTCAATGCATTGGCTGTGGTGCACCTGAAAATTTTCAGCGCACCATTGACTATGTATGGTTTGAAGAGTGTGGTGCGCTGACTAAATTCAATGCCCTGATGCGTATAGTTGGGTCAGTGCACCGATCTCCTGACATTATTACATAATCAATGATGCGGTATTTTACCAGGCCACACTGTTTACCTTGTCGAAATCTGAAATGCGGTGCACTGACAAAAAAACCCGCCCCGGGGTGGATATTTAAGTCAATGCACCGTGTTGCTGCTATTCCACATGGTCAACGTCGGCTCGGTAAACAACCGCATTGCACTTTTAAAAAAAAATAAAAATAACATAGTGCACCTTTCGATACCGCACCAGAACCGATGTGTATACCTTTAGCACCAGTGGCAATGAGACCTGTAGATTTACAAGCAGCACCGTGAACCGGTGTGATCTGAACGGCTCGAGTGCATCGCATGACAATTTTTTTTTGTTTCTTTTAAATGGTTAATTTTAAGTTTATTTGAAATGCTAATCTGCTAAAAGGATTAATTATGAAAAAACATGAAAATTACATGTACATTTGGCCATCAAGGAGGCATATTGGCTGTAGAATTTGCAAAAGACAATTTTCCCACTGTTTTGAAAAATTCAAGCTGGAGATTGGTGGGCAATGCAGAGCAGCAATGTGTGCAATGGGAGCACTGATGTCAGGGTGGCTCAGACAAGGATAAATTGCACCAGTGCTTGAGAGCTCTGGAGCACTGAGAAGAGTGAAAAATGCGGTTTTTTGGCTGTAATGTTTTTTTATTTAACCCTGTTCTTATGCATGGGGTTTTATAGGTGCACCGGTGTAGTTACAAGATGCACCAGGCGGGTGTGTACAGAATGCACAATGTCTGGTGTGACAATGTTTTGTGCGCACTGGTGCTTGCTCTTGTTGAATGCACCAGTGCGGTTTAGGATGATAAGTGCACTGGATGAAAAACATCCGCAAAAACCTACACCCGCCAACCTCCTCTAGTAACCTCCTCTAGAAACGGATTTCTTGGGTATTTTTATAAGGGGATCCTCAAAAACATCCGCTAGAGGGTCTTTTCCTTGTATTACATATAAATATATATATTTTTGTAACATAAGAACATCATACTTCTTGGAAACAAATATTTGGAAAGAAGAGAAATAAATCAGGTTTTATAATTAACTAAGCACACAATTTTGTTTGCATTTTGATGGTACCCTTTTTAGAAGATTTGACTAGATCAACAACATGTCTCAACAATTTACATATTACATATTACTAATATTACTACTGGCATATGAAGATCCATGTAGACAATTACCCAAGGAACAATCGCATAAGAAGAACCATGTAAACGATTATTAAAGGCATACTCACATAAGAAAATCCAGGTAGACAACTATGGCCAAAGGCATATGTGCATAGACATGTGCAGGTGTGTGGATATGGACCCATTAAGAACCTTTCACACTATTATTTCTGTTATTGATAAAGAAAAAATTGTCACAAGGAAAACAAGTGAATGAGGCTAGAGGCTAGAAAATCTATTTTATAAGCCCAAGCTACAAGCCATGGGATACAAGTGAAAACAAGAAATAAGACCCTAAGAAAGGGTGACCCACAAGTGTTAACCATAGAAAAGGGAGATGCGCTACTCAACATTAGGTAGTGGAGTCATACGTAGAGAAATATGTAGACGAAGATGTAGAGAGAATACAACCAATGAAGAACCTGATAAATCTAATGGGTAGACAAAAATTAAAAGAATGAAATTAAAGGAAAATGTGAAGAAGTTCTGGATTCTGCTCACTAGGGGAAATGTTAGTAGAAAATATACTTAAAGCATGGTCAAATTTACACAGGGAAATGTCCATAATTATGTAAATAACTACAAAATTGAGATTTGAAGACCAATACTCATTTCCTCTAACACGAGTATGTTCAACGTTTCAGTTATTTACCGGTGCCCCAATCACTTTGTTAATATTTAATTTAATATGGTCGTACTCTTTTCTCAAAGTAAAAAGAGAAATATTAGTGTTAACCATATATATCCCAAAATTATATTAATAAAATGTAATGATGTAGATACTTTCCAGATATAGATGAAAAAATATAACATGCCTGACATGCTTTACGTATGCTTCATAGTGTTCCATGAGCATATTCCTAGCCTGTCCATTCAAACTAGACTCTGGGAATGGTTCTATAACTATCCATCTTATGACCTACAATAATAATCCAATGTTTAGAAAGGGAAACAAATTAATATTGTTTATGGAAAAAATCATGTACTCCAACCCCTGTAACTAAGATCCAAGAATGCATATAGACTGCATGAATGGCCATGCCAGTTTACCATTGCAAAGTTGATAAAAAATGGATTTCAAAAAATAATACAAGGTGTGTTAACTATGCAACAAATAACAACAAAAAATATTCCAACAAAGTTTCTTCTTCTTCACATGAAGTCCAGTTAGTTCTCATTGTGTAGTGTGCACAGATCGCATCAAATGTAACATTTTGAATACATTTATAAAATTCACTTCTAAATCCTAGGAACAAAAATAGTTCATTGAAGCATCACTAAGTTCCTTGGTCAATTAATTATAGAAAGTTAAAAGTGGCCACTAAAAAATGATCCACAAGTTTAGAAAAATCCATTGAGTTTTGTGCTCATGTGCAGTATCATTTAAGCATTATGCAACAAGTGAAAATCTTGTATCTCACAATGTATCAAGGTAATTAACACAGTTCAATTCCATTCAAATATCTTATTTGCATATTCAGTTTCCAAATATCTTTTAAGAAAAAAATACACAACAAGCACAATTGTGTCCAGTCAAATGTAACACATTAAAATAATTAAAAAACATTATTATAAATAAGATAAATTGATAAGTGGATGAACACATACAAGAATAACATGTCACAATCCAAGGGTTGGATTCCAATCCTTCTTCAGAGTATTGACACATATCTCTCCATTTCTTGCAATATTAGGGTGGAATATTTTTGCCACAAAATACCTTGCATTCCAAGCCAATCATTACTATTGAAAGGCACATAAATTATTTCTCAGTTTTTACAAGTCATTCATCCCCCTTATATATTTGATGATTTAGACAAGCAATAAGCAGAAAAAAAAAATAATGTCCTATAGGAAACTAAACATCTAAAGCAACCATAATATGCATTGAAGAGAACGTAAATTGGATGAAGCATCATTATGAGGATCAACAATTACCAGTAGGAGGAGAGTTTGGAAAATAAAGAGTTAGAACTAGTTTCATTTGAAAATCACCAAATTCATATGGAGTGCCAATTGTAGGAAAAACCATCAACAAATGTAAATATATCTCATGTTCCAAAAATATAGTAATAAACATGCAAAAAATCAAATACTGATGCTTCAATAAATGCAATATGAAACAATTATGCCTTTCTCAAGCATAGAACATCCAAAATATATTAAATTATTCTAGATTATTCTTTTAGAATGTACCTAGTCCTTCAATGTCTGCAATTGTGATTGAAAATTTGTCATCATTCACAACCACTTTATACCTACATGAGGTGATTCATCAAGACTCTTTAGCTCCTTTGCAATTTCATTTATCACCTCGAGTGGGAGGTTCTTATTTTTAGCCTATAACACAAGATATATATATATTTATTTATGAAGATCCACTTCAAAATGGAAATCATCACAAAAACTTACGCCTGACAGAAACCATATTCATTGATCATGAGCAACTCAAAATATAACAATCTACATGTAATGTTCACCATTTTAGAGGATGTTGGGGTTTTAAATTCTTTAAATTGAAGACAAATGGGAACTTTGCACCTTTAATTCTAGCATTGAGGAGATGAAAAGGAAAGGGACTTTATTGCAGTGCTAAAGAAAAAAAAAATGTTATAAATCTATGTATTGGTAAAGAAAAAACATTAAAATTCACAATATTCCAATTACTAATAGATATTCATGTATAGGAAAATTGTAACAAAAAGCACAACAAGCTCCCGTAAGGGATGAAATGGCCCAACTACTGATGTAAGGATTTTACTTTTGAAAGGAAAAGGGACTTCCTTGCAGTAAAAAATAAACAAATTTATGCCAAAAATATACGAGTAAGGAGAAAAAGGGGTAGAAACATTCATAATATGCCAATTTATTTGTAAGAAAACCTCTAATAGAGATAATTTAGTATCTATAATGACCTAAAAGGCCCCATCATCCATTAGCATGGTAAGGATTTCTACCATGTACCACTGATACAATTGCTTGAAATTGAACTTGTAGAAATGGCTGAAAACATCCAGTTGCTAATTTGGAAGATGGAACCTCCCTATCTAGCAGGTAAGATGGAATTTCACAACTCTTATTTACCTTGAAGGCTTGAGAATTACAACTTCAGTAAGGAATGTGTAAATAAAAAATAACATATAACATAGTCAAGGAATAAAGACCACTGACCTTGACAAGATAAAAGGGCCACACATTCATTTCTATTCATAGTGACCAATTGTATCGGGGCGCACAATGTGTATAAAAGTAATGTAAATTCCTTTATTACAAATTGTCACAATGATTGCATCTGATTTCATGTGGAATGCCTTATTTTTATTATTTGGATTGCCATCTTGGAAATTTTTCACATGGATGATCTGAAGCAGGAGATGGGAAGCAAGTTAAAATTTTCCAAACCCCCTAGTTTTATGAGGCAGCTAAAAGTACTCTTATTGATTTGTGTAGGTTTTGTATCAGATGCATTTCATTTAAAATTTGGTTATTGTGTTCTATATTTTTCCTTATTTGCAATGGAAATTGCTAGGAATGAACCTAAAGATGTGTATTCATATGGGTGAGTTCACTTCTTCCGGGGTGAATTTAGTATAGATATTTTCTTATCTGGCTTCTTTGGATATTTTTTTCCTCCATATCCTATAAAAAAATTTCATTTTAAAGGATCATTTGTGGCTCAGGTCGGTTATGAGATTACTCCCCAATGTCAGTGTTAGAATGCACATTGAAGGAATGCTAGATGCATGCGAATGAATTACTGTGTTATGTAGGTTTTTTTCTTTATAACTACTATAAAATTGGAGCCTTTATTTTATATTCTTGTTATTGCTTGCATTTACAAGAATCAAATGTATTAAAAGGAATTGAAGTGTATTCTTAGTTAAAATGGATTTTAGTGGTCATGAATTTATAAGACTACAGTAGGACATGGTATTATGCCAGTGCCTAACTAAAAATAAGGCAAAGTGTTCAATATTCTTACACTGGATCATTTTACTCTGTCTTCAGGCCTTTGATATCTCCCATCATATGTTTTTTTCCGCAACACTCGCTAGAGACTCCCAATCTTTTGAATATGAAGAGAAATGTCAAGTTTATATTCTGGCATAGAAATAATTGGTGAATTTCACAATTTGAAAATGATTAGATGGATTTTCCATAGCAATAGTGGAACATAAGACAACTGAGTACACAAAAATAAAATAAAATCAATGCTTCCCAACCCAAAAGTTTCTGAAAATTGTTGCTCCCACTCTTTCTTCCTGCTTCCAAGCAGCTTTGGTCCAAATATGTTATTTTGAGAAAAAAATTCAATTACATTACTTGATATGGATTGAATTCTAAAGCTTACCTGTGCAATTTTGGCCATTCTCGCTAAACCTATTAGGAGTTTAATTATCACAAGGCTTAGGTTTTACAACCTTACGATGTAAAAATGTTTTTATATCAAGGTCAATATGTCTGTGGACCTCAAATAATATGTTCTTACTCTGGATAAAATGTTCCACCAACCAATGCAATATAATAATCTACCCAAAACGTGTTTTAGGTGTCAAACCCTTGACACAATATTTGGAAACATTACTTTATGTCCAAACCAGAAAATTGACAACCCTAAGCTTGATGCTCAACCAACCACTCAAAATCTTCCTAAATAAATTTTGAACACAGGTGGGAAGAAATAATTCACGGAAGAATAAGGCCTCATCTAGCTAGACATGTCTAGATTCTTAGCCACCCACCAAATTCACGCATGTCATTAGTAGGTCATAAGGCTCTTAGAAACAAAATAAAGACTTGACATGTTCTTCTCAAAAACATTCTTGGACAAATGTAAACTAGAGGTCTTTCTCCCCTCATGCACTCTTTAATTTTTATTCCTCACAAGATCCCATGGAGACCTTAAAAAATCCAAATATTCCCAACTTGCAAGACTATTTCACTCATTTCTTAAGGGAAAACTTCTAACTCATTTGATGCCATAGAAAGAATAAGAAAATTAAGATAGCATCATGAAATATCAATAGGCTAATGGAGCAATGAAGATATACTATGGTTAGAATAATGGGGCATTTGTTTTGAGATTTTATTTTTATTTATTTATAAGATGTGAAAATAAATGTTTCAAACATGAAGATTGTTTTAAATTGTATTTGGATGAACTATGATGCTTTGTTTTCTAGATGTATATGAAAATGGAGATCTTTGCAAAGATTTTTTAGCTAAAAAACAACATAGATTATCTTTATATGAGGAGAACGCTTGAAGGGCAAAGGGAATGTTGGAACTGGTAAACTATGATATCTGTGGTCCATTGAGGTGACTGTAAATATTTGGTGCAATGTATTGTTTTCTCTTTGTAGATGTTTCCTCTAGGAATATGTGGGTTTATTTATTAAATTAATTCAAATGCATATGCTGAATTTAAAAATATTAATACAAAAGAAAAGAAAAAATGTAAATTATAAATATCATTCGGTCTAAGAGTTGATGCTAATTGTACTCTATTGATTTTTTCAATTTTGTAAGGAGGAAGGTATCCAAAGACTTGTTTCTACAAGATATACACCTCAATAGATTAGGGCTATGAGAAGGAAATAATAGGATGATTGTTGCGATGTAGGGAAGTTCTTAATAGGTACTGAGTGAAAGGATTACACATTGCAGTGTACCAGATCAAGAGGAATCCTACCAAATGTAGGATGGAATGTCACACCAATGGAAGCTTAGTCCACAAGAAAACTACACGGTTGAAACTTGAAAGATTTTTTCTTCGGTAGTATATGTTCTAATTATATATGAAGAAATATAAACTTAGATCCAAAATGTTTCCAAAATGAATATTGTCCCATTCTTCCTTAAATTATTTGCAATAGGGACTCAGGAGCTTGTTATGCATTAATAGGTATCAAAAGGAAATGACCTTAGGAAACTATGCCAGTGGAAAGGAAAGGAGGATATATGATGGAGATACCCCTGATTAACAGAGTAAGGAGATTACCCATAGCCCCTGCATTTTCTCTTGGATCTAGAGATAAGAGCACATCCACAAAGGGTCAATCTTACAAAAGAGTGGTCTGGAACCAGGCTGAAGTTCTAGTCAACCCATTTCCATGCTTCATTCCATGTAGACTTATCATAAAGGTTAATCAAAGAGTGTTGAGATAGTAAATAAAAAAATTCAAGACTCAACCATATCAAATTGCAGAGGTGTATTTCCCAAAATACTATCAACGACAAAGAAATTTTGTCTTGTATTTCTAGGTACCCAAGTGAGCTTCTCAAGGAGAAGGCAGTGAGTTGTCTTGAGTAACCTCAATATCTGGGATCCATTTTGAGGATGAAGAGGACCCACTAAAGTATTTTTGTTGAATAAATTTATTCCTATGACCAATTCCCACAAGAGATTTGGCCCCAATGATATATTCATTACAGAGGGGTCTTTTATTCCTAAATGTCCATCCTGCTTATAGGGAAAAACAATACTCCACTTAACCAGATAATATTTCTTAGTGGTGTACCTCCTTGCCATAAAAAATTATAGAGGAGCTCAGAGATTTTCTATTTTAAATCCAAAGGATCTAGAAGGTCAATAAATTAAAATATTGGTAAAGCTGAGAGGATAGAATTGAGAAGAATTTTTCTACCAGATATGTTTAGCCAGTGGGGACACTGCGAGCTAATTTTGCTTTGATATTATCAATAAATCTCTAACACAAAGGAGATGAGAGATAATAAATTTATATTGGAATATTAAGATAGGAGAAAGATTTCCAACTGGGTTTGTAAGGAAAGGATAGTGCATGAGCAATAAGATTTAGCAAAGATTGAGGAGCGGTACCTCACAACTTCACTAGTCACATTTATTTTTATTAGGATGTTTCAATGTCATGAATGCCATTACTTGCATTTTACAATGAATTTGGACAATGTTAGTACAATTAACGCACTCAAATCTATCTATAAAAATGAACCCTTTAAATTTAATGCACCTAACATCGCCTATTGGGATATGTATAATTTATCATTGCATATTTTCTACTAAAACAATACACAAGTAGTAAATCACAATCACTGCAAATGTTTACTCTGAAATATTTGTTGGAAGGAATATTCGACCAATATAAAACCTACATGTGTGTATGATGAACTCACAAGGTAATGCACAAGAAATATTGACCAAGGGCACAAGAAATCCAAAAAATATGTTGAATAGTGGTAAAAAATGGCAACAAAACTCGAATAAGGAAACACATTCCTAAATGACCATTAATACATAGTTATATTACGAGAGAAAAGAAACAAAATTATTGCAATGATAAATACCAAAGGCGTTGTACCTTAATTTCATCTTCTTCAATTGAAATATCAACATAAGGGCCACAAAGAGCCTATAATGAAGCTTCGAAATATGACTTCTTTCCTATTTTAGCATGCTCCCAGCATGAATAGATATTAAATAAGGTTTTCCTTTTACATAACATAGCACACATAATTTCTCTATCTTACGTAGTTCATATCATTTACTGCAAGAATTCAAGATTTCTAAAAGCTTGCCAACCATCTTGGAGATTCTTGGATAATGAGGAGACCAATAAGCAACAAAACACTGGGAAATAGCTGTGCACCACCCTCCCAAGAGATTTTTGTTTTAATATTTTGAGAACATTACAACAAATTTGTAAACCCTTCTTACTAATCACATACCTATAACTTCCAGAAGCCTCCATGAAACAAACCCAAATAAATATGCCAACATTTGCCAACAATAATTTTAAAATTGTTCCACATAAAAGAGACTTTGGTTAGTTACAGTTAAGATTTATAGGGATTTTTAAGTCACTTAAATCCATGCTAATATGGTTCCCTATAAAACCATGATGAATCTATATTCTCAAGGTGAAAAACATAAGAATTTAAGAATAGGAAACTCACATGATTTACAGTACCAAGAGCTCCCCAAAAGTGCTTTGAAGAAATCTCAACTATATATATTAGTACCTTGATTTACCACAACACATGAACAAAAATAGAGGCTAGAAAACATTACTGCAGTATATACCTTATCAAAGGTTTTGGAGGAGGAAGGGCACGTGAAGGAGTTGGAGACTTGTGCGAAATATATGGCTTCCATTCTAAAGGCTGTCAAAAATCTATCCACAAACAATAATAAAGCATTCAGCCACAAGGAAAATGTGAAAACACTAATTCAGAATTGATTTATGTTCTTTGTTTGTTCCTCATATTCTTCTCCCATTGACAACCTCCCTTTCTCATCAAAGAATACTTTTTTCTTATAGCTATGCTCTCGAGAGAGATCGTAGGTATATTTTGTATGAAATTTTGTGAAAAGTGGCTAGTAGGTGGCATGCTATTCCTTTTTGATGGTGATATCCCATGCTATAAGAAATTTTCTATGTATTTTACTTTTCCAAACCATGAAATATAAACTTATGCATTATTTCTTTGGAAAAATAAAATCAATTAAAATTTTTATACCATTCGCCCTATCAAATTATTGCCAATCCAAAAGTTTCAAACAATCAGATACCATTCACCTTAAACTACCCCTTGGATTAGATCCACATATTTCAAGGCCTACCAAACACATATATATCAATTTAGGAAAAAATAAAAAATGAAAGTGACATCACCCTTCCAATCTACCAGAAGCACATATCTCAATAAAGTTGCAAATGATTTGAAAACCAACTACCATCACCTATCCAAAAGTCTTTACAGATCGTAATTAATGTTAATTTTTTTTAGTGAAAGGAAATTCCCAAATGATGATTGAGGACTCAATTGTCAATAATAACCAAGTGCAATTTAATTGTTGTATACCTCATGCATACAACCAAAATATAAATACCTTAAAAAAGAATCTGATGGCACATTTGAACTACAAACTCTTATTTATATGTCCAATTTAAAAAATAGGAAATCCAAATACCACACAAACATTCAAAATAAAATTCACTTCATGTGTTATACATTGCTCTAGTGTAAATCTATTGACTTAAGTGAGTAGAAGCCATCCTAATTGAATCTTGTGCCATTAGATCCTTGATATCCTTTCTAGCAAGTGAGTCATTAATATAAAATTAACTGAAAAAATTAACATCAGTGAGAAGAACCACATACTTATACACAAAACATATTCATGAAAAAGGAACCAACTCTTCTTGCTTTTCGTGATTAGATGGAACAACTTCATAGGAACCATAGTAGAAGGCATCCAACACAAGTGTTGAGGTAAGGGATACCCTTATCTTCAAATTGTATATATGCGTTGAGGTAAGGGATACCCTTATCTTCAAATTGTATATATGTGTTGAGGTAAGGGGTACATATAGTTATCTAGGTATTTAATTAAATTTTTTTTTATGGAATAAATACCAAATTAATGTTTGAATGAAACAAAAATACAAAAACATGAATGCCTATTGAAAGAAATTTACACCAAAAAGTAGGTAGCAAGAAAAGGTTGAGTTATCTCAAACATTCACCATTTGAACTATTCACTGGACCTAAAGCCAAAACTACAAAATTAACATCATATTCATACAAACAAATCAACAAAAATACAACCAATAACTATTTATAAATGATCGAACATATGGAAATACATAAGGAAAGTGATAGTAGAATGTTATGAAAATTAACCTTGTTTAATTTTTTCACAAAATATGAAAAAAATTGTAATCACTTTATTCTAATTTATATGTATCATTTCAATCATTGTATGATAAGTTTGCGGTTTTTATAAAAAATTCAAGTTATACAAAAGCATGATTTGTAAAATAATACTTATACATGCGTTGCCCCTTTATTCTACTATACCAACATAATTGAATCTCGATGCCTTATAATCTATCCAAAACATCCATGTCATTATGGTAATCAAACACCATATTACCATCCTTCTTACTTATTCTTTGAACCCCTCCAATGTACCACATTTGACAAGAAACACCTTGTTTTGTATTTCAATGAACACATTTTATTGCAGTACGTTCAGTGGGGGAATTGAGTTGTTTTCAAACAACACCCCACAATCTGATCCAATTCCAAATCTAATTGAAATACAATCTTGTAGAGTCTTCCCTTCTCGCCTAAAGTAGACCTCACTTACCACTTTTTATAACCTATATTTGGATAATGTTGGATTTCCATTCAATTGACTAACCAAACATGCTTTGAACATATCCTTACCATCAAGATCCACAACTGGTTTTATAGTTTTTCTTACATTTTCATCAATGGAATCTAAAATTTCATCCAACTCATGCATCCACTCACTTTCCATTATTTCGAATTCACTTTCATTCTGTATGAATGAAGAGGAAGATTAGAATATAGAGTTGGAACATCTCGGTGGAGAATCATCAATTACTTCATCCACAATTTGGAATCTTGGATACTTTGATCCTCTATCCATGGTTTAACCCACCAATAAGTTTGAGTGTAATTTTCTGGTTTCATTCCAAGAGTTGATAAAATTTCTTGTGCATCCTTCAATCCAATCTTAAGTTCTTCTACAATTTTAGTGTATGTGGATATTGAATCATATTGTGACAATATGCCAATGTTTTGTATTTTTTCTTGGTGCAATATATTCCAAATGTTTTCTTTCTTCTAAAGAGAAATTTTGTTTAAATGAAGCCCTTGGGGATTTGATTCTTCTTCAAAAACTCTATTAAGGATCCAAACAATATGAAGCAAGTTAGTGAGATCATATGCCCTCTCCACTCCAACCATCTCACCATATTTGGCAAAGAAGTTCTCACATACCTATGACCCAATCATGTGCAAAACACATGGAAATTTAGAGTATTGATCTTGAAACAATCTCATAAAAAAAATGCAAAATGGAAAAAAAAATCACATCTTAATATGCCTCTTCACTGATGAAATTTATGCTGAAATTATTATGATATTTCTTCTGTACCAAACATAACCATAATGTGAAGAAATGATGAAATTGTGAAGCATTTCACACTCTTTCCCAAAGGCTCAAACTATGAGACATAAATATGTCAATTTAGTTAGCAACAATCATTATATAAGTCTCTGTAGCTAGTTCCCTCTGTAAATTTCCATTTTATGTACTTCTCAACTCTTTCAAACACCTTTGAACATGCCTTGAAGCAATCCATTGTGCAGAACCCCAATTTTTTCGATCCATCCTATATATATCTTCACACTTAAGATTGTGACCATCCACTTTAAAAGTGTGATAAACCATTCTGACATGACTAGAACTTATGTACTCATTTCCTCAAACCAATTCTTGTCGACCACTAAACAAAGGATTCACTAGATTTTTACCATTGTGAATGTAATATTGGTCATGCAATCCTGTTATATTGCAACCATAGTACAACCTAGTTAGCCTCCACCCTTCCCAAGGAATTTTATATTGAATACCTGATGTTGAAGAATAATCCTTCAACATAATTTGTCTTCTTCTGCTATCTCCATCCAAGGAATAACTAGCAATAGGTCCCAAATTATTTTCTATGTGTTTCTTTTACATAGATTCTACCCTTTCCCATTGTTGATAAAAATAAATTGCATTGAACTTATTTCATGTTGGATGAACAACGAAAACCAAACAAGGAGGTTTTTCATGTAAAGGGTTTGCAATAATAACACGTGCATAATGGCCAATAACATTGTTCTTAAAAGAATATGTTATAATATCATAGACTACATCTTCCTCACCAACTGCCACAAAGAAATATGATTGGAATTTTTGTTCTTCTTTCGTACCACAAAACCCCACTAGCGTATTTCTTTTTTCCACCCACCTAACATATTTTTTCACAATTTTTTCATTTTCAGCAAGGCTTTGGATTTATAAGAAGCATAAAATTTTTTGACTTCCTAAAAAATGTGCTTTTTCTCCCCTGGGATATATGCCAATGACTTTCTAACTTGCCTTAAAGTTGTATATATTGAAGGACCATCCATTTTCAAGCTAATAAAGTTATGTAATCTAGGACCTCCTCATAACTTGATCATCTCATAAAGGGATTTTGTGGATGTACTATACCTTCTCCTAATTTTGCGTGCATCAGGTTATGAAATATATCATTGAAAAATTCCCAAATTGCATCTTTACCTTGTAATTTTCCTTGCTTATGTGCCTCACACACATCCTTGAAAAACCTAAAGACATCCTTCCTTTATGTTGATTCAAACAAATTTTCCTTTAGGGGTCTCATTCTAATAGAGAGTATAGCAACCTTTGTCCTCTCCCACCAAAGAGCTCGCATTGTTGATGTATGGTTAGCATTTATAACCCTTGTAGCATTCTTCAATTCATTTTAAGTCAAATAGTCTAATCTTATACATTTTCATGTATCTCGTTCACTTGTTTTATTGGTGCACATTGATTCACAATGTAATCGTATCCTGAAGTCATTACATTCTGGAAACAAATTACAAAATATACATGTTAGTGAATCAAATGGGATCTCTATTTCAAAAGCCCTCTAGCAATGAATATGCCTATATGTACCATTAATACAACATTCATGGCCCATAATTTTCCACCCGTTTGATCATCCATTAAGAACTTTGTTTCCAATCTCTCCCCATTTGTATCAATATAAGGATACCAATACATGCAAAATTGTTATAACAAGGGAGATAATTGAGTTATAATAAGATGAAAACACAATAAAAAACAAAAAATGTGAAGTAAGATAAATAAAATAATATACAAAGTCATATTCAAGTTTAGTCTAAAATGTTAATTAACCACTAATTAACACACATGAAGTAGAAGGATTTGCACTTGTATAACCCCTATCTAATACTCATGGTGATGATGGGACCAAGAAACTAGTCAAAATTTGTTGGGACTTATCATTGTTAGGCTTTTTGGGTTTCCTGACTGTGCCACTCCTTAACCCAATATCCTCATGTGAAGCCTCATTTGTAGTAGTAGTATTGTGCTTATTTGATTTAATGTGTTCATTTAGAGAAATGAAAATATTACCATTTGTCAACACTAAAAAAAACCATTTATTGCATCGTGTACATTACACTCTCACTTTTTTCATGTCCTTATAGGTTGCAAGTGTTTCTCCCACCACCTTTAACAAATTACGCTCATGTATCTTATTGAAATCATCTAGAAGTTTGATTGTTTGATAAATATTAAATCGATCTCCAACCGTCATTGTCTGTTGTACTTTATTACTTGAAGGAATTTCACTACCACTTGGCATTGAAAGGCATTGTTTATGGGCCCTTATTTTCATATGATGGTTTTTGAAGTTGCACATTGTTCGTGCTGCCAAGGATACATCACCTATTCCATAATAAATTCCAAAAATTTTACAATGGATCTTTATTTTAGATTCTCCTTTTTCCAAATATACTTTGATAATAAGTTTCTCATTGACAAATTCTTCCATTAATTTTTCACTTTTTTTCCCAATATGCCAATACACTAGGATCAAACAACTATCTCTTGTTCCATTGACAAAGACATATTTTAAACCCTTGGTTTTTTATGCATAGGTCCCTGTTGGGCACCATTTTTTTACTTATTTCCTACATCTATTTCCCCAATTTTTACCTTGTAACCTCAAATCTTGGGACTATATTTTCCTCTTTTCTTCCTTTTCTATCTTAAACAGTGTTGTTTTATGTTATTTCATTATCTTGTTTTTTCATTGATTATTATGATGTATTGTTTCTTTTTTTATGACTAAGTGGGATAAATGTTGGAAGAAGTTCACTGGTCTTTTGTTGTCCCTCTAGATGTTATTCTTAGCACAAAATATCTAGAGCATGAGGCATACATAAGCAATTGAAAGTGTGTTATTGCAGTGAGTTGTTACACCACGATGATGTTACATTATGGTGTTGTTACAAACCCACTATATAAACTACTGTTACAGCTGTATTGCTGACTAGATATCGTCAACTTCGGGATGCCGACCTGTCCTCAATTGCTATTACGCTACAACTGTCATTTTCCATGACAGCTATAGAAGTCATTACATATTGTATTTTAGGATTCAACTTTTAGGCAGTTTTGATTGTAATCTATATTCTTCCAGTCAGAATTTTTATTAAGAAGTGGTTGTAACTATTTGTATCTTATTTTGATCAGCATGAGAATCATAAGATTCTCATGACTGATTCGTTCCTCGTTTTACTGAACATGTAACCATTATATAACTCTTGACCCTTGAGGTCAAGGGCTTAGTGGAGAACAATATTACTTTTGGCTCTGTAATTTTGGTCACATTAATACAAGATATCACGTTGTTGTTGTTACATGCGTTTTCTGGTTTAATTTCCATTTAGTTTATATCTCTTCCTGTGCCCTGCTAGGAAGGAAGGTCCCTCTTCTTTAGCAGGGAATGCAGTGGTTAAAGTAGTTGTACTATATTTCTTATTTGCTTTACGTATTGGTGGAAGTGTTGTTGTTGATGTTCTAGTTGTAAGTAGATTTGCTTTAGTTTTGATATTATTATGTTGTTACACAGATGTGATTAGAAATACCAGCTGGTGTAATTGTTGTGTGGTGCGCTAGGTACTGTTTAATTGAGGCACGATTACATTCCTGTAGATTATTTTTATTCCCGCATGAGTGATCTATTTTAGCAATTGATTCCACAATGTTTTCTATTTATTTTAATTTTCTTATGGTTGGATGTATTGGCATAGACAATGCACCTATCAATGAGATAAAAGATGTCCCTGGATTTATAATTTATGTGTACCGTCTTAGTCATTTAATAGTGATTAATAAAGTCCAACATTTTGGCATCATTAATAGGGATGGAAGTGATGATCCAATCAACCATAATTGTTTGTTTGATGATATGGTGTTCCTAGTCCACAATTTTTGGGCAGTAAGACAAGAGGTAAGAACCTACGCATCGCTCTAACATACCTAGTCGGGCTCACCTTTGCTACACTGGGGCACTTAGAAGTGCGAGTTTTGGGTGTTTTTATTTAGTGTGTCTTCATCTATAAAATTTCTGGGCTGTAAGAAAAGAGGTAAGAACTTTTACATCGCTCTAACATACCTAGGCGAGCTCACCATTTTTATGTTGGGGCACTTAGAAGTGTGAGTTTTGGGTTTTCTTCTTCAGTGTGTCTTAAGATATATAGTTGCTCGGTGGTAAGATGAGAGGTAAGAACATGTGCATCGCTCTAACATACTAGGGCGAGCTCACCACTGTAGAAACTGAAGTAGGAAGGATTGATACACATAGGGTCCATGTGTGCTTATAGGACAATAGAGAAATCCAAAAACACTCCCCAAATCTAACAAATTACAGGAAAGACGAGTCGTAAAAGGGAAAAGAAGAGTGTATAATTGAGAAGAAAGACATTATTTGGAGATCTGATCTCAAAAGTATAAAAGGAACAATCTACTTCATATAGAGATAATAGGAAGACAGGACCACAAAAAGTTGCTACTATACCGAATCCTGAGGCATAAGTACCTTCTATTTCTAGACCTCATCACCCTTCAAAAAACATATCCACACTTGATATCAAGACTCCAGATTTGAAACAACAATGGAAAGCCATTGATCAAGGGCCTAAGGAACAACATTTATTTGATAATCATTTGGGTGCGAGTAGTGCAGTGAAACAACTGGTCTCGTGTGATATTCCCAAATGGGGAAAGAAACAATATATGAACACAATAATGGAAATAGTAGTGTAAATCAATGTATAAAATTATCATAACAATATGGAGCCATTAAATTATGTATAATAATATAAAATATATACAAAATAGTGAGGCACTAATCATATGATAAGAGAAAACAAGCCTCCCATAGACAATCACTCCCAAATGTGAGATGCTACTACAATAAAAAATGTCAAAGATATGCTACAGTGCAATCATACTAAGTATAAATACAGCTGGAGATCATACAATGATATAAAATATCTGATATAGGCCTCAAAAAATACTATACATAAATATCAAGGCACTATATCACCTTTCTAAGACAACCCAAGGGGGTTTTCGGAAAACACACAACATATACAATATGAGCTGTAGCCCTAGGGATGAAACAAAACTGAGAATATATGGCTGAAGTTGATATAGAAATAATTATCTCTCCTCCAATATATCCTCTGGATGAAAGGATGACCCCTCCACTAAAGAAATCACTCCCCAAATCATCTACTGCAACTACCCATGCAACTCCTCCCTAGAATAATGCAAATATAGACTGAAACTGCACTGCAGGGGCTGGAAACACTCCGACCTAGTGCCAAATGTATCAATAATTCTCAAATGAATTATTTTATGGCCTCCCAAGGGAAGGAAAACTCCCTCCATTGAAAACTAGATAAATGACCCAAATCAACTCCCCACTGTTGCACGCTGCAACACAACACAACTCTCAACAGAAACAACATTGTAGAATAAATATGGAGCTTTTCCTAATGCCAGAATGTGGAAATATAGTGCAAATTATTCTTCTGAGTGGGCACTCAAAGTCCCCCGAGGATGAAGGTGGGATTCCTGCTTAGGAACACCCTTGTGCTAAACAGCACTGCAATCTTAGCTAAACAGCTGAAGAGAGAAACTAATCATACATACCATAGAGAAAATAACAATCAAAACATGCCTTCTATGGCTTCCATCCCCTCCTTATATGGTTGGTGAGCTTCCTCAACTTAGGACCCACTCATTAAAGCCACTAATTCCATGCATGGAGTCTCCCTCCAAAACTGCGTGGTCCCTCAATGAATGCCACTCCTTCCATGACAACGTTGTTGATTTGGTCAAAGTTGACCTAGTCTACATGCTCCAGCCCCTTTTCACACATAAGGGTCTTCAATCCATCTCTTTATTTGACCTCCATTCACACTAGGAGTTTCTATATTCCTATTAAGGAGATTTATGGGTCTCCATACCCTCGTATTCTTCTAACTAAGAAGAAAAATAAAAAATTAATATTCCAATTAGTTGTATGATAATTTAGGAATATTACAATCCTCCCCTCCCGAATGTTGCTTTTCCCCAAGCAACTGCAAGGATAGAATTGAAGAGCCTCCTCTCCTATAGCATCCTCATATGATAATTTCCTCTAATGAACAATATGCTCTCTCATCAATATGTCCCCAATTTGCTCCTCCCAAGTGTATAAATAATCCTTTGATGATAAATCCAAATGTCTCTCATAATGAAAAAGTGGGACATCCATGGAGGAAACTATATGTGTTCTAGAGGCCTTCTCGAGGCATGGAATTAGAAAATTATTGGGAACCTTCATTCCCATGTGAAGCTCCAAACCCCAAGCTATCATCGACACAAAGTGAGTCGCCCTCCAAAATGGTAACTCATGAAAAAATTCCTCCACCTTTGGCTCTTGCAATGTAGGTGGGTTGGATATCTGAACATGATAGACCAATTGGCCTACCCCACATTGTCTCTCTCTCCACTTGTGATAATTGTTGCTGAATCTGGGCTGCAATAATATTTCCCTTAAGGGACAAAAGGACAACTGGATTTGCAAAGACCCCTTCTCTAGTTTCATGAGCCCAAACCATCCCATGAAAAGTTAACACCACATCATCACGATATGGTATCCAAATCAGAAAGATACGTAATGTCATGTGTAATGATGGATGGTACCAATGGTTTCTCCAGTGGATACAACGTAGTTTTGCTAACTGTTGTTTCATAACATCATGTGGCAAGTTGTCTCCCAAAAATTTTCCAGTTGTGCATGTTTTCTCATCTACTAGGAAGTAGTAAATGGAATTATATATCAGATGAGCATAACAAGAATAACACAACAATTGCCAAAATCTATCCAAGAAATGGCCTCCTCCATCACTGATATTGGTCTTTACCATGAAGCCAAAATAAAAACTTGTGCTCTTGTGGAAAATAAACTATACATATATGAAAAGAGAATAAAAGTATTTTTTGAGATTATCAATATGTATAGAAATACAATTCTTACCATGCATTGTGAGTAGGCTGAAAATGAGGTCCATGGTTGAGCCCTCCCATGAGAATCTCCTCATAGTGGTCTGAAATGTAAGATGATACATACTCCCATTGGAGCACTCCATCCATAGATACATACTCCCAAGTGACAATGTTGTTGGCCTTTGTGATAGGGCTCTTGTCACCTCATGAATCCATTCTTTGACATGCCACATGCCAAATTTATCCACCATAATGCTGCTACAAGTGGGAGATCCCTTCCTATGTGGAACCACATCCCGATTTCCCAAAACTAAGTAGTAGTCCCTTTGCACCATGATTGTACCATCCTCTACTCTTGAACCACCATGCAAGTTATGGGAGAAAATCAACCCATACTCTACCAAGAGTAACCAGAGCAACAATAGCTCTTGTTGTCTCCTCACATCTCCATCACATAGACCACGGAGTGAACACATGATGATTGACATGAAAAATTTCACATCATCTCAATGCAACCAAACTCCTTGCTTTCATATAATGAAAATGTTCAGCCAAGTCCCAACCAACAACATACCCTCTAAAATATGATATGTTACATGATGACCAAACTCTTTCAAGAGTAGCCAACAAAATCTTTCCTCCTGCTGCCCTATGTCATAGATATGCAAGTGGATCACCAAACTCTTTCTTATCAACATCACCCATCCAACCAATGATGAGTGTCTACTATCATGCTGTAAATGGGTATTCCTCCAATGGAGAATACCATCCTCCCAAACCAAATCAATATCTCTACACTTCATGGGATGTTGAAGTGCAGCCTCCTCGAGGTCTCCATATGAAGACCACTCATCAATGACCATGTTGGACCCATAAGGATCCAAGTATGATGAAGGAAAAGTCTTCTCATTGAGCTGTGAAGTGCTTATCAAGAAGGATCCATAATAGTAATGGGAGATAAGATGTCTCTCATATACCATTTTCCTATCTCCTGCTACACATGTAGAATGGTCATTAGAATGCTCCAATAATGGTTGGGCCCCAAACTCACCACTACTGCTCAATGATAGCACTGCTAATCTCCATGATGGTGCATCTTCTATCTCATGATCATGCTCAATGAAGAACATATATTTCTGCATTGGATTGTTTAGGACAATACTCATCTTATCCTCCAAAAATTTGCACTCCAACCCCAAAATTATGTGCAACTCAACAATGACACACTAGGATGAATGTATATCTCCTTCTTGAACCTTTCAATGGTCCTCTGCATAGTGATACTCTATTTCTCCAAATCAACAATGTATCTTGACCCTAGGTCATGCAAGTGGAAACATTTGCATACATTGTTTTATCTTGGGAACATCTTGTACAACTACAAGGGTTCCTCCTATCGGTGTGATTACTTGCCCAAATATTGGTGATGATGTCTGATCCTCTATTGTTGCACCAATGCTGGTATAAGTATACTCCTCCTCATGCATCTCCTGAATAATGCATGGGACTCTAAATGTCAAGAGATCAAGACAACTTTGCAAAGGTGCAAGTTTTCCTTCTCCTGATGCAAGTGTTCCTGTAGCAAGTGGCGGTGGAATTTTATTTTCTTCTGATTTATTCTAGTAAAACTTCTTGATTAACCTTTGAGTAAAATATGCATAAGTGATCACTCTGGAATGACTTAAAAGGCTAAACCACCAAATGTTTTCTTCACCCTCAAGGTGTAGCGCTGCAATCTCAACAAATTATCTTTGTACTACTAGATGTAGCAGGAAGAATGTATCTAACTTTCTCCTCCAATCCCTTGTTGTGCATGTAGGTGACCCATAAAAAGTACACAACAAGAATATATTGTGTTTCCTTCTTCCATAGATGCAAGGTTTCTTTTCTTCTTTAATCTGAATAAAATGTTGGAGAGTTAGATTCTCCTTGAAATATCTTGATTGAGATTTATATTCTGTAAGATACTCACTTATAATATCATAATCTATTTTCCTCCATCTCCATGCATTTTAACTTATTCTTCAAAATAAAATGGCATAGTATATTTCTTTTGATCTCAATGCAATACTGGTTCATTATTCTGCTGATAGGAAGTGCATGGACCTTCCTCATATTGAAACCCTAATGAGGTCTCATTGCTTTTCTCCATTCTGCTTTGCTTGACCTCCTTGGTGAGGTCCTTCATAGATCTAAAAAGAGATGAGACAAAGCTCATTCCTTCCATTATCTAAGATCTCTTTCTCCTTTTTCTTACTCTACTGATAGCATAATGGCTGAGATTCATAGGCTAAGCGAAGATTATGCTCTGATACCACTATAATATTACCAAATGGGGAAAGAAACAATATATGAACACAATAATGGAAATACTAGTGTAAATCAATGTATAAACATAGGAGACAAATATGGAGCCATTACATTATGTATAAGAACAAAAAATCAGTATAAAATAGTGAATCACTAGTCATATGATAAGAGAAAAAAAGCATCCCATAGATAGTCACTCCCAAATGTGAGATGTTGCTACAATAAAAAATGTCGGAGAGCTGCTACAAAACAGTAATATTGAGAATAACTATAGTTGGAGATCATACAATGATATAAAATAACTGATATATGCCTCAAAAGATATTATACATAAAGATCTAGGCACTATATCACCTTTCCAAGACAACCCAAGAGGGTTTCCGGAAAACACACAAAATATACAATATGAGCTGCAGCCCTAGGGCTGAAAAAAACTAAGAATATATGGCTGAATTTGAGATAGAAATAAGTAGATCTCCTCCAATAGATCCTCCGGATGAAAGGATGACCCCTCCACTGAATAAATCACTCCCAAAATCATGCACTGCAGCTACCCCTGCAACTCCTCCCTAGAATAACGCAGATACAGATTGAAACTGCGTTGTAGGGGATAGAAACATTCTGGATTGGTTCCAAATGTATCAATAATTCTCAAGGACCTTCTTTGCTAGCCTCCCAATGGAAGGAAACCTTCCTCCACTGAAAACTAGCTCTGAAATGTCTTAAATAACCTCTCCACTGCTGCACCCTGCAACACAACACAACTCTCAATAGAAACTGCATTGTAGAAGAAATATGTTGCTTTGATTGATACCGGAATGTGGAAATATAGTGCAAATGCTTCTCCCGAGTGGGCACTCGAAGTCCCCCGAGTATGAAGGTGAGATTCCGGCTCGGGAACACCCTTGTGCTAAACATCACTGCAATCTTGGCTAAACAACTGAATAGAGCAACTAGTCATACATACCATAGAAAAAATAATAATCAAAACATGCATTCTATGGTTTCCATCCCTTTCCTTATCTGCTTGGTGAGATTCCTCACGTTGGGCCCCACTCATTAAATCCACTACTTCAATGCATGGAGTCTCCCTCCAAAACCGTGTTGTCCCTCAATGAATGCCACTCCTTCCATGACATCGTTGTTGATTTAGTTAAAGTTGATCCAGTCTACATGCTCCAACAAATTTTCACACATAAGGGTCTTTAATCCAGCTCTTTAGTTGATCTCCATTCACGTTAGGAGTGTCTTTATTCCTATTAGGGAGATTTATGGGTCTCCATACCCTCTTATTCTTCTAACTAAGAAGCAAAATACAAAATAAATATTCAAATTAGCTGTATCCTAATTTAGGAATATGACATCCTAGAACGGCCTAATATTTATTTATTTTCCAGTCCCTTGCATATTCCGAGCTTAGTTCATCCCATCAGAAAGGATCATCGATGGGATATGAGAATGTTATGATAGATTTTACTGTTACTTTTGAATTCCTGATATTGGCAACATAGGATGAATCTCCTATGAAGAACATTCCTTTATCATATCTACCGTCCTTTCAAGGGATGGTTGTTGAAGATCCAGATACCTTTATGTTCGAGTTTGATGTGTTGTGTAGGAGTTATGACTACACTTCACATGCCTAGAAGCTAAAATTTTTACTTCTACTCCGAAAAGAGCAACATTAAGATTGTTCATGAGGTTGGGTGCTAGCAGGATCCGAACCTGGAATCACATGAGGGAGGCCTTTCTCTTTAAGTATCAGGATTATTGTTGAACCAGGTATTTGAAGGAAGAGATTTTCAAAATTACACAGAAGGAGGAGGATAGCTTAGAAGAGTACATGGAACGATTCCATTATAATTTAAAAAGGTCTAAGTTTAGTAACTTAGCCTCGAAAATCCTGAAACCTATATTCCTAAGAGGCATAAGATATGACTCTCTAGAGAATTTGAATCTATTGGGAAAATGATACCTGTCGCAAGAACCTTTTGAAGAAATAATGAAGCCCTACCTGTGGAGTTAAAGAGGATAGGTCAAGGGAAGAATTTCAGTTCAGATACAGAAGTCCACAAGTGGAGGATTAACCAAAGTAGAGATCATAAATCTATATGAGTACTTTAAAACTGACCTCTAAAGTATTCTCTCTACCCATATTACCATGGTACAAGTCAAGAAAGAATAAGAAGAAGCTTAAGTAGCTTTGGAAATATTCTATCCTTAATGCAAAAAGAAACATTTAGAAAGAGAATGTGGACTAAATAGTGCCATCTTTTGCAACATCTGTGAGTTGGCACATTCCACTGGTCAATGCCCAGAACTACCTAGACTGAAAGGAGTGCTTAAGGAATAAAGCACTGATGTCCAGTCTTCCTACTTCATCAGATCAAAGATACCATGAAAGCCATGACCTATAGGTATGCCTCTAGATTTTTCCTATTTTAATCATGGGAATAAATTTTATAATGGTCACAAATTTCCATGGCCATATCCTATTCCTTCCTCAACAAAATTTCGTTCACCATGGAACCAGTGGCCTTCCTCTCCACCAATGCAATATCCTCCGTCACAATCTTATCCTTGGAGTTAGAATTGGAGAGGTAATGGCCAAGTTCCAATGCCCCCTACACTACCAATGCAATAGAAGCTACAACTACCTCCTCTTCAAACTTTTGCACATCCTGTGCGACCCCAATTACCTGTGCAACCTAATCCCAATCTAAATAATAAGGCAGCTCAGACCATATATGCCTCAGTTAATTTCCAAACTTATCTTATAACTCCTATTGGTATTAATGAGGTTCATCTTTGATCGGGAAAAGTAATCAAACCAGATGATATACCCATCATTATTGAGGAAGAATGTGAGTCACCTAGAAAGGATATAGTTGATTCTGAAACAACTGTTACACCTGTATCAACTGATACAACACCTTCTGTTACACATGTAGCATCCAACTCAAAAGATCTTGTTGTTTCTACATCATCCATCCCGAGCAGGGCTGGTGCATCCATGACAGTTGATTCAAATGTTAGGGTTAAATATCCTCCTTACCCTCAACAATTAATTGAAATAGGGCCAACCTCACAAACTGAATCTTAGTTCCTCAAGGAATTACATAATTTTTATGTGTGGATTCCACTATTACAAGCTCTTAAGGAAGTACCTATCTATGCCAAAAAAATGACAGATCTATTTGTCAAAAATCCTAGAAGGAAACTGAAAGACCTTGCTACTATCCATGTTATGGGGAAACTGTCCAAAATAATGATTGTTCAACCTTTGTTGACTAAATATAATGACCCAGGGAATCCTAAAGTGACTGTCCATATTGATGACCAACCCATAACTAACACTCTGATTGATATAGGGGCAACCATTAACTTAATGACCAAATATACGTTTAACTCCCTAGGACTTCTTCGACTCAAACCTACACCTACAGTGCTTGAATTAGCAGTTAGATCTCATGTCAAGCCTGAGGGAATGATCGAACATGTGGTAATTCCCATGGCTTATTGGAATTACCTAGATTATTTTCTCATTTTACAAACTAAATCCAACCTGAGGGGTCATCCTTTAATCTTGGGGAGACCATGGCTAGCCATTGCAGACGCTTATATCGGATGTAGATTTGGATCTATGGTGATCTCAGATGGGCAGGACACTAAGAACCTGAAAATTTACCCCCCAACGAAACCACATATGGATTTGAATAGTCCCTGGTGGGAGGAATTTGAACCTGGATATGATTTTTCTCCACCTCTCCTCACACTTGGAAAAGAAAAATACTTGAAGGATGAAACAAAGGATGACATTATTAATGTTTTTATTATAAATTCACTCTCTATTTCCTCTATTATATATTTTGGGGGAAGAATATGAGGTAGATGATGTAAATATTCAGCATTTTAAAATACTCCACATACTAACAAAAATGCTATTTAAATTGAGCCAGGGAAATATTTAAACATTAATCCTAACTTGACTGCTAAAAAGAACAAATTGCTGATACAAATGTTGCAGAAATATAAAAAGGCATTTGCATGGGATTATACTGATTTGAAAGGAATCCATCCTAGCTATGCACTCGCCGCATCTACCTTAAAGAGGGCTACAAACCAGTTAGACAACCGCAACTCCAAATGAACCTCGCACTTAAGGAGATAGTGAAATAACAATTACAGAAACTCCTTAATGCTAATTTCATCTACCCCATTTCTGACAGTCAGTGGGTATCCCCAGTTTTCATTGTTCCAAAAAATAATGACAAGTGGAGAGTCTATGGAGACTATAGATAACTTAACAAGGCCACCGAAAAGGACCATTTCCCTTTACCATTCATTAACCAGGTCCTAGATACTCTCTCTGGGATTTCTTTTTTTTGGCTATAATAAAATACAGATTGCCCCGAAAGACCAAGAAAAGACAACCTTTACCTTCCCATGGGGGAATTTTGCATACTGAGTCCTTCCTTTTGGCCTCTGCAATGCACCAACAAATTTTCGAAGGGAAATATTGGGTATCTTTTCAGATCTCCTGAATGATTGTCCTGAAATATTCATGGATGAATTTACACCCTACGGGGATGCCTTTGAAACATCACTAGTTAATTTGGAAAAGGTACTGGAATGTTGTGAACAAAATAATGTTGCTTTGAGAATGAAGAAGTGACACATGATGATGACCAAGGGGTTGTGCTGGGACATTTCATTTCAGCAGATGGAATCAAGGTAGATCCTGCAAAAATTGAGGTAATCTTGAGAATCCCAACTCCTAAAACCCAAAAAGAGGTGTGTAGATTTTTGGGACATGCAGGGTACTACAGGAGATTTATAGAAAAAATTTCAAATATTGCATCTCCTCTGTTTTCTTTGCTCATGAAAGATGCAAAATTTGTGTGGACAGGGAAGTGTGAGAAATGATTTTTGAAGTTAAAGAAATGTGTAACAGTAGCACCTATTTTACGAGGACCAAACTGGATACTTCCATTCAATATCGCTTCAGTTTCATTTGACATAGTTGTGGGTGTTGTTTTGGGGTAGCTAGAGGAAAATAAACCTTATGCCATTTATTACATCAGCAAGAATTTAACACCAGCTGAGCTCAAATATATAGTGACTTAGAAGGAATTCCTAGAAATAGTGCATGCTATCAATAAGGTTTGGCACTACATCACCGGGTATCAAGTACTTGTACACACTAACCACGCTGCAATTCAGTTTTTAATGAATAAACATGTTACCAATGGTAGAGTTACACGATGGTTATTAATGTTACATGAATTTGATATCACTATTTTAGATAAACCTCAGAAATATAATGTGGTTGCTGATTTTATTTCTAGGTTAACTATAGGTGATAACTGCACTCCTATTGAAGATTATTTTCCATATGAATATCTTTTTTCCATATCTGCTCACTTAGCATGGTATGTAGATATAACCAACTATCTTGCTGTAGGAAAATTCCCACACCATTTATCTCCCAAAGAAAAGAGGAAGATCATATAGTAGAGTGCTACTTACTCCTGGATAAAGGGAAATCTCTATCACACTAGACCAGACTTTCATATTCGGTGTTGTGTTAGAGAAGATGAAATCTTTGATATCTTGAAATATTTTCATGAGGAACCCTATGGAGGGAACTTCGTGGAAAAGAGAATGGGGTATAAAGTACTCTCAACAGTTTACTATTGGCCAAATATATTTCAGGATGCAAAAAAGTTTGTGAAGGGATGTGATAACTCCCAAAGGATGGGCCAACCTCTAAAATCAAATGAGATGTTGTTACAGCCTCAGATAGCGGTAGAGTTATTTGAGAAATGGGCCCTGGATTTTGTAGGGCCAATTAATCCTTCATCACATAAAAGATCATAAATAATGGTCTGCAACAACTACGTCAAAAAGTGGGTTGAAGCGAAGGCACTAACTAGAGCTACAAAGCAAGTAGTTTCAAACTTCCTGTTCGAAGATATTTTTGTTCACTTCAGAATACACAAGGAGATAGTAATGGATGGATGGCCTCAATTTACATCTCATTTGATCCAAAAAATGGTTGAGAAGTATGGAATTCATCACAGGATCACTTCACCTTATCACCCATAAGAAAATGGTCAAGTGGAGAGAACCAATAAAGTCATCAAGGGAATTTTAACAAAGGCAGTAGCTAGCCACCAAAGAAATTGGGCCGAAAAAATTCTAGAGGTGTTGTGGGCTTACAGAACAACATGGAGGAATACTACAGGCTTCTCACCATATGAACTGTTGTATGGTAAGAATCCTTTATTCCCCATAGAGTTCGAAATAGAGACATTGAGAAAAACATTGCAAGTCAATTTGGATTTAAGCACAATGCAAAGACAAAGATTGAACCAGCTCAATGAGTTAGAAGAAAAATGGCTAGCTACCATTCAATAGATAGAGATCATTCAACAGAAAAGAGCTAGATGGCATGACAGGTTCATTAAGAAGAAGAAATTTCAGAATGGAGATTGGGCTCTCTTGTACGATTCAAGGTTCAAGGATTTCAAAGGAAAGCTCTGAACCAGATGGCTATGTCCTTACGAATTAGACACGGTCTTTGAAAATGGGACTATACAATTGGTTACCATTGATAGTGCCAAGACACCGTTACCAGTTAATGGACACCATATGAGGTTATATCATCAACCTTCTTTGAAGGAATCATTTGTTAATATTGTCTTGGGCTCTGATATTTATGTTACAGTAGTAGGGGAATGATCCCATGTGCAGCCAAAAATTTGAAATGCCAATAAGTGTAGCAGCTAAAAACCACTCTTGGGGTGGCTATTACACTTATATATATATATATATATATATATATATATATATATATATATATATATATATATATATATATATATATATATATATATATATATATATATATATATATATATATATATATATATATATATATATATATATATATATATATATATATAAACAGGAAAGAGGGAAAAATTGGGGGTAACATACGCCACAAAAGTATTTTCGCTATGGGGTTCAATTATTATTTCAAAAAAATATATTAATCATATTTTATTGTTTTTATTATCATTATTATTATTATACTATATATATATATATATATATATATAGTATAATAATATATATATATATAGTATAATAATAATAATGATAATAAAAACAATAAAATATGATTGTGAAAACCTCTTTTCGGGGCGCAGCTAGACAATTTGTAACAGTTGAAAACCACTTTTGTGGCGTATGTTACACCCAATTTTTTTCCCTTTTTCAAAACATCATCTTTCCCTCTTGACATATTTTACAAGATGATGTTACTTATTTTTTTCTTTTCTGTATCTATTTTTACTAATTATCATGTTTTTTGAAGAATAACGCAATGGTTATCTTGGTTGTTATAGATGTAACAACCGAAAACCATGAATAATGTTTCCTATCTCCTTGCATGCAACAATAATTACAACAGTGAAGCATTACTGCCACGATCACTGGAAGCAGTTACACCATCATATTAAAATTCCTCCTCCACATCATTTTAGGTATGTCATTTAAAAAGGTAATGCCATCATTTAATAATTTGGTGATTAATGGAAAGTTATGACATTCCTGTGACGATCGTGGGCGGTCATCACCAATAAAGCTGTGGGGGGGGGGGGATAAATATCGTAATAATTGCAAGAAATAAATAGTCTTGAAATCGTTATTAGCCCCACATGCATCAATTTAAATAGCACAATAGCCAATTATGACCAAATATAGCCAAAAAATGCATTTGTACTTAAAGGCCGTTATTTTACATAATTAGACATATATGTAGGAATGTGTGAAGAATGATTTCGTAATTCGAAAATCTTGTCACCTCCCATCACCTTCCTTAGCTGAAGTCTTGTATCCTTGTCCAAAATTATTCATCCGAATAAGCAGAGCAGGGTGCCGAGAGAAAACAAGAAGTTTTACTGTTCCATCACCTTCCTTAGTTGAAGTCTTGTATCCTCGTCCGAAATTATTCATCCGGATAAGCAGAGTAGGGTGCCGAGAGAAAACAAGAAGTGCGACGATGTTACGGTTGGTCGAGCTTAAGTAGTGACTCAAAATAACAACAATATGGGAGGAGAAATAGTAAGGCATGAGACGAACTCCATGGAAGCTTTGCAGAATTGCTCGAAAGCTTATTAGGTATTTAGGGACGTTAGGTGGCTTGAATATTTCAAGAGGTTGGAAGGCTCGGATGAGGAAATTGCAATTGAATTAGTTAAGAATTTGAATGACCACTATACTCGAGACAGGGGCCTAAAAATTGAAGTAATAGAAGAAGTGATTGCCTGAGTGACCACATTTCCAACTGAAGGACGGAGATGGTTCAATCGGAAAGTGAATGACCCTTCTTTGAAGGAATATTTTCTTGAAGGAGAGGAAAAAATGGAAAACAAGGGAAGAGGGGTTGACAGACTATCACTCCCCCATCCATGGGCAGATGTCACTCTCTTTCTGATAAAGTACATTACTTGCAAGGGAAGATCCACAATTATCTTCAATTACCACTCCCCTCTACTAAATCATCTTCGGCACCAGCGGAAGACCACCCTCCCGTTTTTCCTATTGGGAAAAATTTAGCATATGGCTGCGACGGTTAAGACAACAACACATCCTCAAGCCTGTGTGACCAATCATGGGATTATCAAATTGATTGTGATTGATGCCCTAAGATAGCAGGGAAGGAGATGGGAAAAATTTAAACGGAAAAGGCCTAGGAAAAGCTAGAGAAAATAGGTTGAAAATTTGGAAGGAAGTCATGTAGAAGTTGAAGCCTAGACTCGGACCATTAGGATCAGAATTGGAAAATAACCCATTTTCCAGCCGATTGGAGATAGACGACCAAAACATTGGGTGAGAGTTAGCTTTCCAATGGAATCATTGCCCATAGTTGAGAAGCAGAAGGATCAAAAGAAGAAGGAAAAGAACCCTCCTCCTCAGGTTAAGACGAAACTCATGTTCTACTTTTAGAACTTGAAAATTTAAGAAAGGAAAATGAATAGTTGAAGCAAAGATTAGCAGAGGGGAAGGAAATTTTAGTATCCGTATGCACAACATATTCTCAAGGATTAACATCAACAGGGTATAAGGTCTGTGGGGAAAACACTAGCTCAATGGAAACATAAACAGAACTTCAGGAGGCTATCCCACAAGAACCTGCTAAGGATACTGCTGTTACAGGTTGGGAAGAGTGTAAGCGGAAGGAAGACATAAAGAAGCAAGAGAAATAGTTGTTGCTATTACAGAAATGGGTTCAGGATTTGTCTATGAATAAACAAAAACTCCACGAGCTTGCCGGTAGTTTGTTGGGTTGCAGGAAACCTTCCTCGTCTTGCCCCATTTTCCTATGGGAACTCTATTACCTATTTCAGTTAAAAGACATCATGGAGAATAGACCCTATATGGGGTCTTCCACCTGCACATTTTTAGATGACTTTCGTGCTTTGAATTTGACAAAAAAAGCCTGTTATGCGAGTTATTTTTGCAAAATATCATTTGTGAGAATAAAAGTATGCAAATGGTAGTGACTATATTATACTACATGGGGGATTTGCAGTTACGAGCCTTTGTCTCATTTACGAGGAATCAGATTGAGTGGCATCTATCCACAAAATATATTATTGCCTATGAAGAAAAGACAACATTATGGATCCAAGCAGAGCCAAGATGGGCCACCGAGTTAATGAAGGAATTTAGAAGGATTCTCAGCACTCGTAGGATAAGGGAACCTGCTACCACCTACAGAAGAAGGATCATGGACTTTTTCCTTAATCAGTTTTCATAAATTAGAAGATGAGCCCTGAATGGATGTTTGAAGTGTACAAAATATTGTAGTGATGAGTTGTTGGAAGGGGACTCATTTTCATTTCAGAACTTTGTGGTAGCTGTTACACAGGTACTACCATATGCCCAAGTAATAAAGACCCTTGGTGTAATATTCCTAATTAGCCCAAGCTAATAGGAATACACTATTTTGTTTTCATTTTCTTGTTGCAAGAATAATATTGTAAAGGAGGATAAATTAAACTCCTAAAACAACAAAATAAATCAATGCTTGTGTGAAAAAAGCTAAATCTGAGCTGCCTTAATAAAACTCCCTCATGTGTGAAAGGGATTGTGACAATTCACCGGGTCAATAGGACCAAATCCATAGCATTTTCCAGATGCAATTTACCTCCTAGATGCACAACGCAGATCTAGTTGGAGGCTTCACATGTGAAAGGAGCTAAACCTTTGAGATGGTTTAGGGTTTTGCAAGGCTTTCATCCTATAAATGAGAGAGGAGAGCAACATGAGAAGGGTTGTTTAACATATTCTCTTGAAAGGATTTGTCTGTTTAGACACTTCTCATTCTCTAGCTATTTAGCTGAGAATAATGTTGTTTAGCACTGGGTGTTCCCGAGCGGGAATCACACCTCTTTCCGTGAGGAGCCTCTTGGAAGAGTATTGTATTTATTGTCCACTATTAGACATTTGACCAAGCTCTTCTTCCAACTACAACTCAGATCCTATTGAGGGTTTGGTTTTCCTTGTAAGCAACAACAAGTGGAGGCTAGATTTATTCAGATTTAGGCCATACTAGTGCCTCTTTTCAGTGGGAAAGCCTTTTATCCCATTAGCAAGAGTGTATTAGATGATTGGAGCTTCAGATCTACAACTTGGCATCAGGCCAGACTCTACATCAAGCCTATGGTGCATTTTATCTCCCTGGACTGCGTTATTTCTCAAGTAAGGTGTTGCAGGGTGTTTGGCAACTATTTGGAGGAGAGATCTCTGGTGTAAAGGAGCCTTCCTTACACTATGGTGATCCATGAATTAGCCATCTAATCCATGTATGTTTCAGATATGATCTATTCATTGATGTATCTACTTCAAAATTTCTAAATCATTCTGCAGATCTGCTACAGTAGATCTCAAATATTCTCTTTGTGCTTCATGTATTGTTGAAAACCCCAAGGGGTATGTAACATAGAGACAATCTAGTGTACGGATCTGATATAGATCTAATATTTTGTACACATATTGTCCTAGATATTTTTTGTAACCTAAAACTATTGTTTACTCATAGAAATAATGTTGTTAAGGATTTTACAGTGAAATACATTGTTGCAACACCTCTTCAGAGGGTTTTTCTCATGAAAGTCTTCCATATTTCTCTTTTAAATTGATTGGGCCACATTGTAAATCTGATTTATCATTTTATAAGATATTTTTGAGCTTTCATATTGATCTCTTTCTACTACTATCTAAAACTGCGTTATTTTCTAGGCAGTGTTCTTTTGTATTGTTGCAGTCCCTTATTTGGGCAGTTTTCAAGCCATACTAGGTGTGTGAGATCTGCTTAACCCACCTAGTTTGATTTGTTTATAATATCCTCTTGGATTTTGGTATTATATTATTAGATATAGGGGATCCAAGGGCCAATTTCAAGAGTTGTAGCATCCACTCCTGAAAATTCATTTTTCAGGCATGCCTTGCTAGCAGTCCCGATTTTAGGATTTTACAGTGGTATCAGAGCAACTATCTTGGCACAGCCCGTTATTTTCTTATTTAAGAGCCAATATGTCTTTTCATGGAAATAAAATATTTATGGATAAGTGTGGTTACACTGAAGACACAAAAGTAAAGGGTCCAAACCCTTTATCTGGAAGTTTGCATAGAGAAGAGTTCTAAAAAAATCTTTCTCAAGCTATGCATGAACTGAACGAAGAAATCTGGGGGATGAAGAGGGAAATACATGCAAATACCTTAGGAGGATTCTTACATCAAGAAAGCCCCAGTACTTCCTACCATGTGTGTGAGCATTTAGCCACACAACCTAATCTGCAACATTGGAACATGCCTACTTTCTTGTCAAAGAAAGAAGGAAAGGGAGGAGCACCAAAGGAGGAATCTCTTGGTGATTATCTCCAAGAATATGAGTCCCTATCAAAGAGATTCAAAGAGCATCTCAGTTTCCTAGATTTCTGTCAACTCAATGAAGCAAGATCCAACACCTATAGTAGAAGAACAGGGTACCTTCAACACACTTTGGGTAGATTCTCTCTACCTACTTTTGATGGATCACCTAAAGACTCAGCCAAGTCTTGGAAAAGGAAGCTTGACACATACTTTTAGCTGCATCAAGTGTCAGAAGAAGAAGCCTTGAGAGTAGCAGTGCTGCATCTTCAAGGAAAGGCTTATGCTTGGTGGCTATTTGAGTCCTCTTCCGTAAAAGGGATAAACATCTCTTCTTATGTAAGGTTCAATAGGATACTAGTGAGAAGATTTGATGTGAGACATTCTGAGACTTCTTGGGGAGAGAAAATCAAGTCCAAGAAATTTGCATCATTTCATAAGTTGGAAGATTCCATGGAGCCAACTCCAGTCCTAAACATTATTGAGGGGGTTGAGGATCTGGTGCAACATTTGCCAGAGGCAAAGGCCCCACTACAGCAAGATCTCTTTTATCAAAGAGAAGACATGAGGATTCCTTATTCACTAAGAGATCAATAAAAAGGATCTCTTGATGATGAAGCATTCTCCACTGATGAGGAGAAGGGAGAGAAAAAGAAGAGAATATCCTCCAGCACTTGCTAGCAGGAGGAGATATATTTTCATTTGGAGATGGAGATGAAGAAATGGCTTCCACTAGAGGGGTTCCTGCACCTTTGCAAGGAATTCCTAAGGATATTCCATATGGAGGACATGAGCAGCATGTGTCTTTGCTAAAAGACAATGAGATGGAACAAATGAGGGATCACATAGTTGATCCACTATCAGAGGATGGGGAAAATGCTCCAATCAGAGGCACTCTTACACCACTAAGAGGGGTCTCCAAGTTTCATAAGACTTCCACACAAAAATCAAAGGTAAACTTGCGCTGTGGAAGCAAGGGAATGTTGATCCCATATAATAAGCACGGGAGAATGAACCATGAGGCATCACTGTCTTATGGAAAACCACATGGGAGACCACCCGATTCAGATTTGGTGAAAGGTGTCCCACATATTGATGCTCCACTCATGATTCCAAGAAGGATTGGAGCATTAGAAGACAAG
Organism: Pinus albicaulis; assembly: GCA_034641835.2. Lineage (NCBI taxonomy): Eukaryota > Viridiplantae > Streptophyta > Pinopsida > Pinales > Pinaceae > Pinus > Pinus albicaulis. The sequence goes on from CM076581.1 coordinate 1,171,976,490, forward strand.
GCTACAGTTCTGGGAGGCCTAGGTAAGCTCAAGAAGAAGGGAGATCTTGTTCCCTTATCATCACCACCCACTCTCATATTTGGATCTGTGCCATGGGAGGAGAGGAATGGAAGGATCAACCTTCAAACACACACCTTTGGCATGGGGGATGCCAAGGAGAATATCAGCATTATGACATACATTACTATGGATGTATCATCAGCACTGTCATTGTTGAGCAGTGTAGATCTGTATTGGAAATCTCAACTTCTTGTAGAGTATTCCAAAGATCTTTACACATATATGGTACTTGATGACATGCTACAAGAAAAGGGCTACTTAGTACAAGGAGGGGTAATCTATCATCATGGTAGAATCTTCTTGTCTAGAGCTTCCAAGCTCAAGCAGAAGATACTACAAGGAGCACACAAAGATTTCTTTTCCAGCCATGTGCAGTCAATGAAGATCTACACTCTAATCATGAGGAGCTTTGATTGGGAAGGATTGAAAGAGGAACTGTATCATCATTTCCAATAATTCATGAGCTATGTGGAGTTGGGAAAGCCATGGGACTCTATGCAAGAGTCATTTCAACCATCCCTTCATTCTTTGGAAAGAGGGGAAATATCCATGCATAACTCCATGTGTATGAGAAATATTTATGGTAAAGGATGTGTTCATGTAAAACAAGTATTATTTTCTGATTGTACATGTTACTTTACCATTTTTATGTAGGCCATGACTCCTAAAAGGAGCAATGTATCATGTAAATCTCATGGAAATTGTTGGGCCACTAAAAATTCTGAATTTGGCCACTCCCTTGATATGCAAAGGGAGATTTATTTTCATTATGGGTGCTTCCCAAAGGCACCAAATATATCTCACATTTTCTACAATAGTGAGATTACTTGGGCAGGAAGTAAGTGGTGGGAAAACCACTTACCATATCTATATCTGATGCAAACAGGAGATGCTCTGCACTGGTTCCACCTGTGGGACTATGACCCACCTCCACATGCATAGATTTTTGTTTGTATGTACATTGTTTTGATTCCCTATATGTATGATGTACTTGTAATTTTCATAGGGATGTATGGAGGTAGGAGGGAAGAAATGCATGAGCCATATAGGATGGATACTCCCCATTTAATTTATGTCTCATATTTCAAGGAGAACATTGGACAAACCATGTTTGTTTCCTATGATCTATTGTCTTCTTATGAGATGAACTATTTGTATCTCATGAGAAATTTGGTGAAGCAAGTCATGGATGGAAGGTTTGGTGAACACTTAGCTTATAAGAGAAGCTTATCCTTTGTTTGTGTCACCAATGGAGGAGGAGATAAATTGCAGCACTCACCTTATTAGTTTCTTGAGGAAAAGCAACATTTTGGAGGGGAGGACTGTAATATTTCTAATTAGCCCAAGCTAATAGGAATATACTATTCTATTTTCATTTTCTTCTTGCAAGAATAAGGTTGTAAAGGACGATAAATTAAACTCCTAAAACAACAAAATAAATCAATACCCATGTGAACAAGGCTAAATCTAGGTTTCCTTAATAAAACTCCCTCATGTGTGAAAGGGATTGTGACAATAGACTGGGTCAACAGGACCAAATCCACAGTGTTGTTCAGATGCAATGTACCTCCTAGATGCACAGTGGAAATCTAGTTGGAGGCTTCACATGTGAAAGGAGCTAAACCGTTGAGATGGTTTAGGGTTTTGCAAGGCTTTCATACAATAAATGAAAGAGGAGAGCAACATGAGAAGGGTTGTTGAACATATTATCTTGAAAGGATTTTTCTGTTTAGACACTTGTCATTCTCTAGTTGTTTAGCTGATAATAGTGTTGTTTAGCACTAGGTGTTCCTGTTCGGGAATCCCACCTCTTCCATTGAGTAACTCTTGGAAGAGTCTTGCATTTCTTGTCCATTATTAGGCATTTGGCCAATCTCTTCTTCCAACTACAACTCAGATCCTGTTGAGGGTTTGGTTGTCCTTATAAGCAGCAACAAGTGGAGGCTAGATCTATTCAGATCTAGGCCATACTAGTGCCTCTTTTCAGTGGGAAAGCCTTCTATCCCATTGGAAAGAGTGTATTAGCTGATTGGAACTTCAGATATAAAACTTGGCATCAGGCCAAACTCTATATCAAGCCTACATCGTAGTTTGTCTCCTGGGACTGCGTTATTTTGCAAGTGAGGAGTTGCAAGGTGTTTGGCAAATATTTGGAGGAGAGATATCTAGTGTAAAGGAGCCTTCCTTACACTGTGGTGATCAATGGATTAGCCATCTAATCCATGTATGTTTCATATCTGATCTATTCATTGATGTATCTACTTCATAATTTCTGAATCATTCTACAGATCTGCTGTAGTAGATCTCAAATCTGCTCTTTGTGCTTCATGTATTGCTGAAAACCACAAGGGGTATGTAAAATAGAGACAATCTAGTGTACATATCTCATATAGATCTAATATTTTGTACACATATTTGTCGTAGATCTGATTTGTAACCTACAACTACTATTTACTCATAGAAATAATGTTGTTAAGGCTTTTATAGTGAAATACATTGTTGCAACACCTCTTTAGAGGGTTTTTCTCATGAAAGTCTTCCATATTTCTCTTGTACATTGATTGGGCCACATTGTAAATATGATTTATCATTGTATAAGCTAATTTTGAGCTGTCATATTGATCTCTTGCTACTGCTATCTAAAACTGTGTTATTTTCTGGGAAGTGTTCTTTTGTATTGCTGCAGTCCCTTCTTTGGGTAGTTTTCAAGCCATACTGAGTGTGGGAGATCTATTTAACCCACCTAGTTTGATTTTTTTCTAATATCCTCTTGGATTTTGGTCTTAGATTATTATATCTAAGGGATCCAAGGGCTGATTTCAAGAGCTATAGCATCCATTCCTGAAAAATGCGTTTTTCATCCATGCCTTGCTAGCACTCCCGATTTTGGGATATTACACTTGGTGCTTCCTGGATTGGGCTAAGATTTAAATTCAATTTGATATGGTTACCAATAAAGGAGTACTAGGCTTGTTATGAACTAAGAAAATATTAAGAAGGGTCATGGAAACGACAACTTATGGCTACTCAAGGGTACAGGTTTTCGGATGAAGAAACAACCAATGGTTATGAATTCAACTACCTACACAAGAGATATTATCATGGGAGATGAGAGTTTTGCATGAGGACATGCAAGTTCTTCAGCTGGGGGGAGATGTTGGGTGCCATTTTGTATTTATTTCCTATATCTATTTCCCCCATTTTTACTGTGGAACCTCAAACCTTGGGACTATATTTTCCTCTTTTCCTCCTTTTCTATCTTAAACAATGTTGATTTACCTTATTTAATTATCTTTCAGTTTCATCGATTATTATGATGTATCGTTTCTTTTTTTATGACTAATTGGGATAAATGTTGGAAGAAGTTATTTTTTCTTTTGTTGTCCCTCCAGATGTTATTCTTAGCACAAAATATCTAGAGCATGAGGTGAACAGAAGAAATTGAAAGTGTGTTGTTACAGTGAGTTGTTACACCATGATGTTGTTACATCACGATGTTGTTACAGACTCATTATATAAACTATTGTTACAGCTTTATTACTGACTGGATATCATCAACTTCTATATGTCGACCTGTCCTCAATTTTTGTTATGCTATAACTCTCATTTTCCATGACAGTAGTAGAAGTCATTACATATTTTATTTTAGGATGACAACTATTAGGTAGTTTTGATTGTAATCTATATTCTTCCAGTCAGAATTTTCATTAAGAAGTGGTTGTAACTATATGTATCTTATTTTGATCAGCACGAGAATCGTAAGATTCTCATGACTAATCCGTTCATAATTTTTCTGAACATGTAACCATTATATAACTCTCAACCCTTGAGGTCAAGGGGTTAGGGGAGAAAAATATTACTTTTGGCTCTGTAATTTTGGTCACATTAATACAAGATATAATGTTGCTATTGTTACATGCGTTGTCTAGTTTAATTTCCATTTATTTTTTATCTCTTCTTGTGCCCTACTGGGGAGGAAGGGCCCTCCTCTTTAATAGGTACTACATCAGTTAAAGTAGTTGTACTATATTTCTTCTTTGCTTTACATATTGGTGGAAGTGCTGTTGTGGTTGTTCTGAATGTAAGTAGATTTGATTCAGTTTCAATATTATTATTTTGTTACACATATGCGATTAGAAATACCATCTGGTGTAATTGTTGTGTGGCACACTAGGTATTGTTTAATTGAGGAATGATTACATTCCTATAGATTGTTTTTATTCCTGAATGAGTGACTTTTTTCAGCAATTGATTCAACAATGATTTCTCTTTATTTTGATTTTCTTTTAGTTGGATGTATCGGCACAGACAGTGCAACTGCCATTGAGATAAAAGACATCCCTGGATTGATAATTTGTGTACCGTATTAGTCATTTAATAGTGATTAATATAGTTCAAAATTCCCTCCACATTCTCTTCAATGTTTTCAAATATTGGTATTATTTCCACTACATTTGAACCCTCCGTTTCCACATCAAATGTGCCTAGTTTCATCTTGATGCCTAAAAGTGTTGTATAAAATTTCCATTTTTTCTCTTGCTTTTGATTTAAAGTTAATCCATCCTCAATAAAGTAAAAAGGGTATCCAATGATCTCATCATCCATAATTTCATCACAGATTTCATCAAATGTACAACCTTCTCGACACCTGACCATGCCAATGACAATTTTCTCTTCACTGGTAGCAATTTTATAAGACAACTCGAGTTATTTTTTCACATAAATAAATGAAAAAATAAGTATAATTCCACAAGGATATTGTTTTATTATAAAAAAAGAGTAAGGAAGCAAGGTATGCACTTTAATTTCAAAGCTCCAAAAAACATGAAGAAATATTGCTATTGGGATGGAACACCTTGATTAGAAATGTACTATCGGTGGATTCCTCAAATGGAACTAAAACCAAAAATAAAATAGATTACTAAAATAGATTTGAGAGTTGATTTATTGAATCAATAATTGACAAAATTATAAGCAACCTTGGGCCCTAGATCCGCCTGAATTTTGGCCTTATTTGCATAATTTTTTTGTGTCCTAAAGAGGTCAAAACCAAACCCTTGTAGCTTTTACTATTCGTTGGTATGAAATTCATTTAATTCATTTTATTGTTTGCTGGTATCTAGGGTTGTGAGAGATAAATGATTTCTTTTATGTTTTTGGAGCTACCAATGGATAAGGACGATCCTAGATGTCTCATATAAATAAAATAAGTGTTCCTCATTTATAAACCATTTCCCCTTGTGGAGAAACATTACTACTTGTCTACTTATTTATGGAAAAATAACCAATGCACATTATTAAGGAGATGATCTTGTCCATGACTTGCAATTTTTATGTATTTTCCTATTTTTTCTTTAATATTTATTAGTCTATGTTAAAATAGAATTATGTTAAATTATTTATTTATGATTAAATAGTGTAATTTTAATTGGAAGTTAATAGGTTCAAATACACATAAAATATACACTTAGTCAACATAATAATTAGGTTTTGAGTGTGTTGGTAGGCCACTAGGTTATTATATAAACCTATAGAACCAAGGTCCTTGACAGAATTAGGTTGACACAGGAGTAAGTCTTATGTTGAAGGGTATGGCGAGACTTAACTCCTTGGAAGTGCAATACACCCTAGAAAGGAGGGGAGCACGTGAGGCTGGCCAAAGAAAAGACATGTATTTATTTTTTTGAAACTTCTTCGTTAATTGAGTAGAATCTGGTTTATGGTCCAAATTTTGGCAAAGATAAATGACCTTATTTGTATTTCATTCATCTAAAAAGCTATATATACTCTAATAAAAATGCCACTTATTTTCATGAAATCAACCTTAAGAGTTGGAAACTTGATTGGGTATGATAATTCTTTTTTCATTTCAGCTTAATATTTTTATTCCTGGAGTAACGTTCTTGTAGCATAATTTAGAATATTAACTGTGGTGGAACTCACTCCACACTGGATGTTAGTGGTAGCAATAAAATAAAACACGCATATATTAAACCCATGTAATATGTTGAAGATAAATTGGGAGAGACCTCAGTCCAATAAATAGATATCCCTATTACAATATTTTTTCTCCTAGGAAACCAACATGTATCAGTGGTGGAGACATGTTCACCAAAAATAAAATTAGGTTAAGTGCTTAACAATAGGGTTGTCACAACAGGTGTTGCTGTCCCTATTAGTGTCATTATTTTCATACAGCCATCAGTGATAAAAAAATACTCTTTTCATATCATTTTATGATTCCCACTCATAAATTTCTTATCATTCCATTAGGTCATGCAAAAAATTTACTCACTGATGGTAGCCCTAGTCATAAAACTTCACTCTACCTTAAAAAAATCATATTTGCTGGTCCACCTTCATTTCTTGCTGAGCATAAATCAGTCTTTAAAATTCATTTCATTATATCATTATGTTAGTCAAAGTCACCATGGAGTCTGGTCATTCAAGCTCCCATAAAGTCACCAGGTTTCATTTTCCAAGGTCCAAATAAAACAACATTTCAGTTGCATAAGGTCAGAAAAATTATGAAAGTGATTGAAATATTATTCCTTTATCATCTGAAAAATATTTTCCAACATGAAAGATGATCTCCAAAGAAGATTTCCAAAGTTTTAATTTTGCTTTCAAGTTATGATTTTTATTATACAATGTAATTTTATTCAAAAATAGAGATGTAATTTATTTTTATTTTAATGTAATTTTATGTTCATTACATGTAATAAATACTATTCCCAAGCTACGAACTCAACTCTACATGCCAAACTGAAACAATAAATGTCAAATCAAAAATTACTTACTCCAGTATGGTCAACCTACAAAGAAAAAAGTCAAAGCGTAAAGGGTATTTTCCAAAGGTTTGAAAAGTGAAATTTAAAACATTAGCAAAGTAGGGTTTAAATAAAAAAATCAATTTCACTCAGGTATTAAATCCCTCATAGCATCAAATTAATCTTCATTTGTCTCCTACCATCATTGAGCAAACTCAAGATAGCTCAGAAATCAAGTTTAGAGGCCAAATTCGCAAAACAGGGGAAGCGTTGTGCTCTTGCCAAAGGGAGGGTGTACCTATGTGTGGCACTATGCCCCTGCTTTATGTGATGCTTGCTTGCCCACTTTCCTCAGAAATTTCTAGAAAAGCCTGAAATTTCCATTTCCTCCAAACTTCAGCAATGGTGTCCATGGCCTCCAACAAAGCAAGTAAGCCATGATTACTCCATTCCTCTTCTCCATCAAGTTGATTTTGTGTTTTTGAAGTTTGTTAAAGGCAATTGGTGTATTTATTCAAGCTTAAAACCCTAGTTTACCCCCAAAATTCCCATTACATTCGCAAATCCAAAATTACAGTCTCTAAACCTTCATTACCCTTCCCATATTGTAAAAACCTTTTCCTAAAACCCTAAATCACATTTCCCTTTCTCTAAATCCTTTCATCACTTAAAACCCTAAGCCATAGGTACATTTTTTTCCTAGGCTCCCAATTCCCTAAAGCTGTAATTAATTTCCTATTCCAAACCCCTCTACATCCCTACTCCCTATATCATCCCTTAAACTCATAAATCCCTAACCCCATATCCCTCAATTTCCCTGTCCCATTCCCTATTCCTGAAAACCACATTCCACCATCATCACACTTCCCTATGGTTTTAACACTAAAAAACCATGAAAGAAGAAGAAAACATACGACACAATGAGGGAGAAGAAACATAGGAGAAGAGGCCACATAAAGGGGGGATAATACATAGACTTGAGCCAACAAATACCATAGAACTTGTTGGGTGCCGGATTTGTATACTTTCCTCTCTCATTTTACCATATCTTTCTATATCTTTCTACCATTATTATTCTTAAACGCATGAGGTAAAACCCTTTTCCTTATCTTTCATGGGATATTTGGTTAATGAAGTATTTTTCATGGAGGTTTTACCTTTTTACATATTGACTCCAATATTTCTACAGATTTGGCTAAAACAAGAGCATTGTAGCCATAAGTTGAGGAAAAACCTATCATCTCTAGAATTTACCTCATTTGTTGTTACAACATAACAAACTTGTTTGTATCAGTTCCATTTCAGGCCTTTTAACGGTTCCCTTCTGGGCAACTAGGTTTCCGTTGTAAAAATTGTATTTTTGTAACTATGGAGTTGCTGAGAGGAATCAGGGGTTTCAGAACAATTGTATAAAGAGGCTTGTGGGCTGTGAATTGGGGTTAAGCCCTTTGACATACAGATCTTGTAACAAATCTATTTTATCATTAATCGAATGCACATCAACTTTTTGTTTCTTCTGTAGTTTGTGAGTTTACTGCAATGTTGATCAGCGAGTTGGGCCCACTCTTCTGGTTAGGTGTTGTGTTTTCCTTTTTCTTGTATTGTTGCATTTCAGTGTGATTTATTTACTACTGTTATAGTTTACATTAATTTCTGTGAATGCCTTTTATTTTTGTAGTTTATTTAATTTCTGTTACAGTGTTCTGTGTGTTATGGATTTAAACCAGTTGTGATCTACAACAGATCATGTGCTTGTATCTGCATATACTTTTTCATTAGTCTTGAAATAACTAACACCCTCGGGTTGATAATTTATGTTGAGAAAGGGTTGGATTCTATTCATATCCTGGCACCAAAAATTTTGGCGTCGTTGCTAGGGAAGTCTAACAAGTGCAAGGACGAGATCTGCAACAAATCTTAGGGTCAATCTCTGGTCTTGAGGAGGAAATTTATTGCCTAGCTTCAAGTCCTGAGCGTAAGTTCTTTGCGTTTTTATTTCTTGCTTTTTATTGTTATTCTATAGAATTGATCTCTCGTCTTGGGGAAGGCATTTATCACCCTACTCCAAGTCCTGGGCATAGCATGCTATTTTTCATTCTACTTTGTTATGTTTTTTTCTTTTTTCTCTGATTAAAAATTAATCCCTCATCTTGGGGAAGGTATTTTGTAACCCTGCCCTAAGTCCTAGGCGTAGTTTCCAGTTTTTCGCTTTTATTTCTTATTTCTTTGGGCCAATTTCTCATCCCGAGGAGGGTATGTGATTAATCTACTTCAGGCCCTGAACTTAGATTTTTCTTTTTATTGTTTGTTGAATTTATTCTCTCATCCCGGGGAGGAAGTTATCTATCTTGCTCCAAGTCCTGAGCGATTGCTGAATTTTTTTTATGAACCCTTTTCACAATTTGTATGAACAAGGATATGAATAAGATGGGTAGAGGAAGAACCCAAAAGAAATGGAAGGATCTGGGAAGGAAGACATACATTCAGGAAATCATTGAAAAATCTAGATCTGGGGCATCATCCTGTGCTGCTGTTAGGGTTAGAGTTCAGACAAAGTCCAAAGGGTAGTATGTGGAGTAACCAGTGCCATCCACAGTACCAAAAGGTGTTCTTTCTATGTCATAAGATTTAACAAACAAGGTATTAGTGGAGTAGTTATCCTTCTCAGCAGCAGAAAGGGAAGAAGTTGCAAGTAGGGGATCAGAAGAATTGAGAAATTCTAACTAGGAAGAAGAACCTCTAAGAGGGTTTTCATCCCCAGGAGACCAAGGCAACACTATAAAAATTTGTGTTGCTAAACCAAACGATTATGATCTGGTAAAGGAATTTTTGAAAGATTTTGAGTCACCAAGGGACCAGGGGAGTGCGGTGTAACTTTCTACGGTTGAAACACTCTAGATACCAGCTACAGAACCAGTCAAAATTCCAAGTGAGTATTGCAAGGTATTTACGGCACCTGTAAGTTCCTCTATTTATTTTCCCATTGTAAATGTTACAGGTGATGCACCAATGAGTCCCATCCCTTTAACAGCCTTGCCTATTTTTCATGGGATCTCTTTTGAAGACCATGATACGTTCCTTTTCAAATTTTATATTGTTTTCCGCGGATATGACTATATCGTTCATGCCTATAAATTGAAGATATTTCCTTGTACCCTAAATGAGACAACCCTGAGATCGTTCATGGGTGTAGGAGGGAGCACGATTACCTCATGGGAAGGAATGAAAGAAGCTTTCTTGGAGAAGTACCAAGATTAATGTAAGTCCCGTGACATTAAGGAAGAAATCTTTAAATTTTCACAAAAAGAGGATGAAAATATGGAGGACTGTGTAGAATGATTTAAATACATATTGCAGAGGTCTAGACATAGTGACTTGGACAAGGAAATTCTGAAGATAATTCTTCTCTGAGCACTTAGGGAAGACTCTTTACAACTTTTGAATATAGTGGGAAAAGGGGATATTTCAAAAGAAAACTTTGAAACTATCTATGATTATTGTATCAAGTGTTCACGGGGAGCTGTAAGAAGTGGACAGGGGATTCGGTCATCAAAGAATTCCGGTGGAGGGGTTACAAAAGTAGAGATTGGAAATCTATTGGAAAACCTAAGGACCGATATTCAGAGTACACTATCAGCCCATATGGACACTCTATAGGAAAAACAGAAGCAAATGGAGCTAGAAAAAACCATGGCCATATTCTTCCCACAGTGCAGAAAGAAACATCCTTTGAAGGAATGCCCATTGAACATGGTGGAAGCCTGCGCAATATGTGAACAGACTCACACAACTAGTTTGTGTCCTTCCTTGCCTGGGATGAAAGCAGTTTTCCAAGGAGCAAGTGAAGAAAGCGTGGTAGACCAATTGTACTTCATGGGGCAGAAGATTCCATGGCAACCTTGACCACCAGCTATGCATCCAGGTTTGTTTGAGGACCCATCTCAATAATTTAAAAATTTTAATATGGGTCCCCAACCTAAACCATTTTCAGCCATGTGGTCCCAATATTAGTATCCCCCTTGGCAACAATGGGTTCCTCAAGCTAGTCCGAACCCTTCATGGAATCAGACCTGGCATGGACCCTCCCCTACTGGACAATTTCCTCAGCCTATGCCTCAACAGAAAATTCAGTTGCCTTCCAATGCACCCCTAATAAACCCAGCCATTCGACCCCAGCTTCCTATCCAGCCCAACCCGAATCTGAAAAATAAAGGGGTCCAACAAACATACGCTTTGAACCTTTCATCTTAAAGCATTTCTATCATAGTACTTAATGAAATAAATCTATGGTCTGACTAGGTAGTAAATGCAACCTAATTCACCTATTATTATAGAACATTTCAACATTGAAGATACATAACCAGAACAGAGAACAATGAGGGAGAATTTAGATCAAAATATAATAAATTAGACACCTCCCCAAGTTGTTCCTAGTCGAGGTCATTTAACTTCTCCTCCATACCCTGAAAGACTGACCTTGAGTAAACCAAACCTTCAAGAAGAATTTGAATTCCTAGGGGAAATACAGAATCCCTTTGTTAAAATACCCCTGTTACAAGCTATGAGGGATGTACCTATATACGCAAAAAAATTGAAAGAATACTGCTCAAAGAAACCAAGGAGGAAACCTAATGATCCATTAACCATTCATGTAGTGGGCAGACTATCCGATATCATGTTAGGAAAAATCATGCCTGTAAAATATGAAGACCCCGGGAACCCGATTCTAACTATACAGATTAATGGGGTGGAAAACCCAAATGTATTGGTGGATTTGGGAGCGGCCATTAACATTATTACTGCTGAAATAATGAACACATTAGGACTTGGAAACATTAAACCAACTCCTAATATCCTGGAACTTGCAGATAGATCCACAATTAAAATAGTGGGTAAATTAGAGGATGTGATCATTTTAGTAGACTCATGGCATTACCCTGTGGACCTCCTTATATTACAGACCCGATATTCAGTAAGTGGTCACCCATTGATCCTAGGATGACCCTGGCTTGCAACTGCTAATGCCTACATAGGGTGCCAATCTAGGCACATTATTATATCAAATGGGACGGTTACAAAGAATCTCAAGCTTTATCCTCATGCGGAACCAAGCCCATCTGAAAAATCATTACCCAGTCAGAAGTCTCTACCTGTAGAAGAGCCTAAACTCGAAAATGAATATTTTAGACTAGTCCTCACAATTGGGTAGGCCCTTCAATTCAAAACAGAAACTGAGGATGATTCCATTAATGCTTTCATCAATGATTCTAGTTCTTTTTCTGATTCAACTCGACATATTCTAGAATCTACTATGAGCTATGAGAAGCAGGAAATCATTGAACCAGAAGATGACATCGAAGAAATTCTTGTAACCTCATCCCATGATAGTACTCCAATAGATATTGAACCAGAGAAAACACTTAACATCAACCCAAACCTGCCCAAATCTCAGAAAAAACAGCTTTTTAAAGTTCTTCAAGATCATCAGGAAGCTTTTTCTTGGGATTATACCGACATGAAGGGAATCCCTACCAAGCTATGTACTCATCATATCTATATTAAAGAATATTGCCGCCCTGTAAGACAACCTCAACGGAGGATGAACCCTGCTCTCAAAAACATTTTCAAGGAAGAATTACAAAAATTATTGGCTGTAATATTCATTTACCCCATCTCAGATAGCCAATAAGTATCTCCATTAGTTATTTTTCCCAAAAGGAATGGTAAATGGAGGATCTTTGTAGAATACAGTGAACTAAATAAGGCAACACAAAAGACCATTTCCCTTTGCCATTCATTAACCAAGTCTTGGGTACCTTGGCTGGAAAGAAGTTCTTTTCCCTCCTAGATGGATTCAGTGGATATAACCAGATCTAGATAGATCTAGAAGAACAATATAAAACAACTTTCACATGCCCCTGGGGAACCTTTGCATACAGGGTCCTCCCATTTGGCCTGTGTAATGCTCCTGCTACCTTCCAGAGGGCAATCTTGGGAATATTTTTTGATGTGGTCGATTATAGTCTTGAAATATATATGGATGATTTTACTCCATATGGAAACTCATTTGGGGAAGGATTGGAAAATCTAGAGAAGGTACTCAAAAGATGTAAACAAAACCATGTATCTCTGAGTATAGTCAAATGCCATATGATGAGGGAAGAAGGAGTAGTATTGGGACATTTGATCTCAGTTATTGGAATTCAAGTTGATCTAACTAATGTAGAGGTAATAATACATTTCCTGGTACCCAAAACACCCACACAGGTATGTAGCTTTATTGGTTGTGTTGGTTATTACAGACGCTTCGTAGAATTTTTTTCTAAAATAGCACACCCACTGTTTCAATTGCTAACAAAAGATGCAGAATTTTTGTGGACTGAAGATTGTGAGATAGCTTTCAAGAAAATTAAGAGGCTGGTGTGCACGGCTCCAATCCTCCAAGGACCTAATTTGGCATTACCATTTCACATACATACTGATGCTTCTCAGATAGAAGTAGGCACTATTTTAGGACAGCAGGTAGACAAAACACCGTACGCAATTTATTATATGAGAAAGGACTTAATTCCTACTGAATTAAATTACAAAGTGACAGAAAAAGAATTCTCGGCTGTCATTTATGCTTTCAATAAGTTCTGGCACTACATCACTGGGTATTCTACTGTTTTCCATACTGATCACGTAGAAATAAGGTATTTGATGAATAAACCTATTACTCATTGCCGTATTACAAGATGGTTAATATTGCTTCAATAATTTGATATTACAATAGTAGACAAGTGAGGAAAATTTAATGTAGTGGCTGATTTCCTATCTAGGATGGATAAAAATGATGAATGCACACCTGTAGAAGATAGTTTTCCCGATGAACATCTTTTTGTAGTTTTGACTAAACCTCCGTGGTATGCAGATATTGCTAAATATCTTGCTACAGAGAAAGTGCCTCCTCATTTGTCGTACAGGGAACAATGGAAAATTATTCATCACAGTGCCCGATATTCTTGGATGGCAGGGTACCTTTTTCATACAGGAGCAGATAAGCAGATCTGACTTTGTGTGTCTGAGGATGATATTTATGAGGTATTGAAAGCTACCCATGATGGCCCTTGTGGATGGAATTTTGAATACAAAAGAACAAGCCATAAGGTGCTACAAATGGGATATTACTGGCCTTCCATTTTTCATGATGCTCGAAATTATGTTAGGAGGTGATATAGTTTCCAACGTATGGGGCAGCTCAGTCGAGCTAATGAAATGCCTTTGTAGGCACAAGTAGTTCTTGAGCCTTTTAAGAAATGGGCTATTGACTTGTTCGCCCCTTTAACCCACCCTCCCAGCAAAAATTCCACATCTTGGTCTCTACAAATTACGTGACTAAGTGGGTGGAAGCCAAAGCTGTTGCGAAAGCAGCAGAGCAGGTGGTCTCAGATTTTCTATTTGAAGAAATTTTTTCTCATTACGGTACTCCAAGAGAGATTGTTTTAGATGGAGGAGCACAATTTAAATCACACAAGATAGCAAAGCTCATGCAAAAATATGGGGTCAAGCACAGAGTGACATCTCCATACCACCCCCAGGTGAATGGAAAAGTGGAAAGCACAAATAAGACACTGGAAAACATTTGACAAAAACCGTAGCATACCATCGTCAGAATTGGGCATAGAAGCTCCCGGAAGCTCTTTGGGCATACAGAAAAACATGGCGGAATACAACTGAATTTTCACCATTCGAGTTGGTTTATAGTAAATCCACATTGTTTCCAATAGAATTTGAAATTAGTATGCTCAGAATAACTCTGGAAGTTGGTTCAGATCTATCACATGCCTAGAAACACCAACTGGATCAACTCAATGAACTTGATGAAATCCGTTCAATGGTTGTCCAACGAACTACTACTATCCAACAACAGAAAACAAAATAGCACGATAAGTTTATTAAAAATAAGGTGTTTCAAAGTGGAGATTGGGCACTACTTTATGACTCTCGTTTTAAGGATTTTAAGGGAAAGATTTGCACTTGTTGGATGGGACCTTATGAGGTGGATGTTGTATCTGGTAATGGAACAATCAGGCTAGTCACAATTAACGATACACGCACTTCATTTATAGTCAATGGACATCGTCTGAGATTATACCACTGCCCGACCTCTAAGGATGCTTTTATTAGACATCTCTCTAAGAAATATGGTTTGGAGGTCATCAGCGCTGAGAATCCTTCTTCTACACCCTTGTCATATATATATATATATATATATATATATATATATATATATATATATATATATATATATATATATATATATATATATATATATATATATATATATATATATATATATATATATATATATAATAATAATAATAATAATAATAATAATAATAATAATAATAATAATATATATATATATAATAAAAGAATAAAGAATTATATTGTTTATCTTATTTTCTTTTTGTAGGAGTTACTACTAAGGAGTAAAAATAAAAGAAATTTTCCAAAAGTATCAAATGTTGCTACTCATGATGTTGTTACTATTGTTGCTACTCATGGTGCTCGTTACTTGCTGTTCTTACTCATGATGTCACATAATCGATGATGCTACTCGATGTTGTTACTCCTTGCTCAATGTCAAGCACTCGTATGTCATGGCCTCCTGTACAGCATTTCATATTGTTATTAATCGGACATACTCTCTCCGGATGCTGCTACTCGTGACGTTGTTACATTGGATGCTACTACTCGATGCTGTTACTTAGTTTCTGCTAATCCTGGTGCTATAACTCAAGTGCTACTACTCGTGATGTTGTTACACCGGATTTTGTTACTCCGATGCTGCTACTCGTGATGCTATTACACTGGATGCTGCTACTTGATGATGTTACTCCAGATGCTGCTACACCGGAAGCTATTACTCATACTGTTATTACTCTAATGTTTCTACTCCCATTGCTATTACTCTGATGCTACTACTCATGATGTTGTTACACCAGATGTTGTTACTCGATGTTGTTACTCCAAATGCTGCTACACTGGATGCTGTTACTTGTACTATTATTACTCCGATGCTACTACTCGCACTAATGTTACTCTGATGCTACTACTCACATTTCTATTACTTCGATGCTGCTACTTGTACTGTTGTTGCTCCCTCCACATCATTACTGCATCGTCATCCTACCAACCATCACATCGTCCAGGTAGGCTGTCAGGTATGCCTACACATGAATTTTGCTGATTTAATTAGATATCCCATGTGAATATTTTAATGTCGCGGACGGAAAAAATTTAAGTTGGGGGAGGGGGGCTGTTGTCATAGTCAAGGATGGCGTAATAATTGCCTCATAAATCAATATGAAAATTTGTTCATGGTACACCTTATGATTCCCATCAACATGTGGTATCATCATTTAATAAATATTGGGATCCTAAAGATGTCCCGTCCACTCTATACAAAACAATTATTATTTTTTCACCACACATATCCTAAGGAAAAGAAAAAATCCCACTATAGCATGGAAATTTGTACATATTGTAGTAATTCTAAAAATGAGTTGGAAAAAGGAATAAGAAGACATAAGCCAAAGAGTCATGACTGTTCACTCCAAATTCCTTGTGAAATGCGAACAGTAATGTGAGAATTTCTATACATAATATCAATTTGATAAGCTCAAGAGAGAGAGAGAGAGTAGATATAGAGAATGCAGAATATAGAAGAATTAAACAGAGAATATTAAGAGAAGAAGAGCAGATACAGAAAAGAGATGATATCTGGAATAAATCAGCAAACATTCAGTTTCATAAATTGAGGAAGTTGGAGCTTCCCTATCAAGTTGCAGCTTGATAGCTGTCAGTTGTAGCTGACTGAGGTTGAAGCCTCCTGTAGGTTGGTGCCTGCAGAAAATTGAAGGGAGTTGGTGCTTCCTTGCAATTTGTAGCTTGCAGAATTGAGGTTGGAGCGTCCTGTAGGTTGGTGCCTGCAGAAAAGCAGTGGTGAGAAGGAATTGGAGCTTGCCTTTGCATCACAACAATAATAAGATGTGGTTTTCTCCCTTTATGGGTTTCCACTTATATCTGGTGTTTCTATGCATGATATTTATGTATTAATCTGATATGTATCATCTGCTTAATACCTGATACTCTAATATTAAGTCTACTGCTATATTATACTAACACTTGATGCTTACATTCTAAGATTCCTCACACATTAAATTGGATATGAAATGAAAGTGTAAATAAGTTTAATAAAAAGTTCTAAAAGATCAGGAATGTGTTAAATTGATTCCCTCTCAGTTTAACTAAAGGTTCAACAATTGGTATCAGAGTAGGTTCCTTTGTTCAAGTCTAACAACTGAAAGGAGATCCTAGGTTCCCAAGAAGGCTAGTAAATAAGGATGCTCAACCAATAAAGCCCCTTTCTTCACTGGTGAAAATTATGCTTTCTGGAAAATCAGAATGAGGACATACATAATGTCTATAGGAATAGAAGTCTGGGCTGCTATGGAATTAGGATATGCCCCAAAGGCAACTGACACAGAAAAAAAAACAAAACAAGATTTTGTGGCTAATGCAAAAGCCATGAATGCCATCCTGAATGGATTGTGTGAAGCAGAGTTTATTAAAGTAATGCACAAAGACACTGCCAAAAAAATATGGGATACTCTTGAAAACATACATGAGGGAGACCAGAAAGTAAATACTGCCAAACTTCAAGTCTATAGAGCCCAGTTTGAAAACTTAAAAATGAATGATGATGAAGACATTGCCAGTTTCTTCCTAAAAGATGTAGAAATTATTAACAATATGAAATCTCTTGGAGAAAAAATTCCAGAAAGTATAATTGTGCAAAATATTCTAAGATATCTTCCATCCAGGTATAATCCAAAGGTGTCTGCAATAGAATAAACAACTGATTAGGAGACCTTGACCATGAACCAGCTACTTCGAAATCTAACAGCTTATGAAATGAGGCTCCCATAGAAGAAGCCAAGTACGAGGGAAGCAACCTTTAAAACATAAAAGAAGAAAGAAGAAGAGGGAGACATATGCTCTTGCTCAGATGAAGAAGAGGCAAAGTTTTTCAAGAAATTGGATAGAGGCTCAGGTAAATACAAAGGTAAACTCCCCTTAAAATGCTTTAACTGTGGAAGAGTGGGACACTATGCTGCTAAGTGTCCTCACAAGAAAATAAGGAATCATGCTCAAGAGTCAGAGAAAAATAAATCAAATAACTAGCAGAAAGGAAAGAAGTTCAGCAGAAAATCCTTCTATGCTCAACAAGACAGCAATACATCTGAAGATTCAGATGAACCCTCAAGTGAAGAAGGAACCTCCGAATTCTTATTGATGGCCATAGAAGATCTTGAAGGACTTCTGCTAGAATATGAAGAAGAAGAAGGGGAAATCGACCTTGAGGGGGAGCTAAGAAGTGCTCTGGAAGAGATTGATAGACTCAAACTGAAGTGCATAAAACAAAAGGACATTCTTCTTAAGTATGTAAGAGAAGAACAAAACTCAGAAGTCCTCATGCAGCTAAAGGTAGAGCTTGAAGAAGCCAAGAAGATAGAAGACATGTTACTTCAGCAAGTCAAGGATAAAACTCGAGAACAAGAGAAACTGGAAGAAGAAGTAGTATGTCTTAGGAAGAAACTAGAAAATGCTCAAAGGACAGTGCTTATAAACTCTTCTCAAACAAGCTCTAGTAAGTTGAATGAAATTCTGGTTGCTCAAAGATCCCCAATGATAAAAATAGGAATAGGCTATGAAGGATAATCGAGTAAAGGCAAAGAAAAGGAAAAAAAATATATTATTTTTGTAAAAGCAAAGAAGAATGATGAAGTAGCTCAAACAATTCCTACAAAAGAAGAAATATGCAATAAGGAAGATAGAGATCAGAAGAAACCACTAGTAGCAAAGAATGTAATAAATACAAAGACCCTTGAATATGTAAAATTTGGAAACCATCAAAGAAGATTCTTCCCTCCAATGAAGAATGCCACCTGTTATGTCTGCCACAAGTTGGGACACATTGCTGCATATTGTCATGCAAGAAGGAGTAATTCAAACCAGAAAAAGATGCAAACATTGAAGAGACTGCCTCAAGCAAACAAATAGAAGAGATAACCTTATATCAGGTATGCAAATAACTTCTATGGTTACTGCTTTTACTGTAAGGAATTTGGTCATAAAATCATTGAATGTAGAAAGTATGGACAAAGATTGATGTTTAACACCTCAAGGAGGTTTATGATTCAAAGAAATTTTGTTCATACTCATAACTCTGCAAAAATTATGATCAAATGTTGTGTATGCAATCAAGTTGGACATATACCTTCTAAATGTCCTCTAATAAAATGTAGTCCATCATCCCACAAAAGATACCAAACAAAAGGGTGCTTCCAGTGGATAAAGAAGGAGAATAAATGTGACATGGCCCTAACTTCTCAAGACCTGAAAAGCCAGTGGTACCTGGACAGTGGCTGCTCAAAACATATGACTGGAGACAAAAGCAAGTTTATAACTCTTGATGAAAAGAAATCTGGCAATGGTACTTTTGGCAATGATAAATCAGGTAAGATCAAGGGAAAAGGCTCAGTTAGCATAGATAATGGAAGAGGAAAGGCCCAAGATGTACTATTTGTAGATGGGTTGAAAGAAAATTTACTGAGTGTCAGTCAGATGTGTGAAAAAGGCTGTGAAGTTCTCTTTAGAGCACAAGATTGTGAAGTCAGATCAAGCACAACAGGAAAGACTCTGCTCAAAGGTGTTCGAACATAGAGTAATGTTTACATAGTAAAAGAGGAGGATGAAGCCTGCTATCTAAGAAAACTTGAGGAGTCATGGTTATGGCATAGGAGATTGGGACATCTCAGCTTCGACCATATCATCAGACTGAGCAAGAAGAAAGCTGTCAAAGATATGCCAGAAATAAAAATGCCTTCAAATACCATATGCAAATCTTGTCAATTTGGGAAACAGACTCGCACATCCTTTAAATCTAAAGATGAGATATCAACAAGAAGACCACTCCAGCTTGTGCACATGGATTTTTGTGGACCTGCAAGAACTAAAAAACCAAGTGGAGAATCCTACTTCATGCTGATAATAGATGATTTCTCCAGAATGACATGGGTTTCTTTTCTCAAGAACAAATCAGAAGCACTAGAAAAGTTTAAGACATTCAAAGCATTAGTAGAAAATCAAACTGTATGCAAGATAAAATGTATCAGATCAGATAGGGGAGGAGAATTCACTGATTATGACTTTGTAGACCTATGCAATGAACATGGCATAAAACAACAATTTACTATTGCAGGGACACCTCAGCAGAATGGAGTAGCAGAGAGACAAAATAGATCTGTTCAACAAATTGCCAGAGCCATGATGAAAGAGAATAATATTTCTCAAACCTTTTGGGCAGAAGCTGTACACACATCAGTACATATTCTAAACAAAGCTCATTTAAGACCTAACAGTGACAAGACACCTTATGAGCTATGGCATGGTAAACCTGCATCAATCAAGCACTTTAGAGTCTTTGGTAGCAAGTGCTACATAAAGAATAATGATGAAAATCTGGGGAAGTTTGATGCAAGAGAAGATGAAGGGATATTTCTAGGATATGCATCCAAAATTAAAGGATACAGATGCTACAACAAGGCTCTTCGAAAAATTGTAGAAAGTATTGATGTAAGATTTGATGAAGAGCTCCCAAACAAGACAAGAGATATAGACTGCAGCAGTTATTCAGAAAATCATGAATAAGAGGACCTAGATGAGGATGAAGCAAGCAAGATATCAGAAGATACTGAACTGAACTGGAAAACCCCCTCAAGATACACTCAAAAGAATCATCCAGAAGATCAAATCATTGGAGACAAGAGTGTAGGAGTCCAAACAAGAAGGCAGCTAACAGAACAAACTGAAGAGGTATACATAGCCATGCTGTCACAAATAGAGCCAAAGAAATTTGAAGAAGCCAGCAAGGACAAATCTTGGGTAAATGCAATGAATGAAGAATTGGACCAAATTGAAAAGAAAAATACCTGGGAACTAGTTCCTAGACCCACTGAGAAAAATTTCATAGGCTCAAAATGGGTATTCAAAAATAAAATGAATGAAGAAGGTCAAGTAATCAGGAATAAAGCCAGACTTGTCTGCAAAGGATACTCACAAATTGAAGGACTTGATTATGAAGAAACATTTTCCCCTGTAGCCAGAATGGAAGCTATCAGAATGTTCCTGGCATTTGCATGCTACCAAGACTTCAAGGTATATCAAATGGATGTAAAATCTGCTTTTCTTAATGGAGATCTAGAAGAAGAAGTGTACATGGAACAACTAGAAGGTTTCTCATTGACAGACAAAGAAGACTATGTATGTAGATTAAGGAAGGCCCTATATGGACTGAAATAGGCTCCTCGTGCTTGGTACTCAAGACTAGATAAATATTTGTAAAAACAGGGTTTTAAGAGAGGTGGAGTAGACAACAATCTATACATAAAAGCCCATGAAAATGAACTCCTGATTGTTGTAGTGTATGTTGATGACATTATGTTTGGAAGCAACAGAGATGAACTAGCAAAAGGGTTTGCTGATGAGATGAAAACAGAGTTTGAAATGTCTATGATTGGAGAGCTCAGTTTCTACTTGGGACTGCAAATTCAACAAAAGAACACAGGCACCTTCATCTCTCAAGAAAAATACTTAAAATAAATGCTGAAAAAATTCAAAATGGAGGACTGCAAACCTGTGACAACACCCATGATCACGGGATGCAAGCTGTGTGCTGATGATGGGACTGTAGATGTAGATCAAAAACTCTGCAGATCTATGATAGGAAGCCTGCTGTATTTGACAGCATCAAGACCAGACATCATACTAGCAGTAGGAATAGTGGCAAGATATCAAGTAGCACCTAAACAAAACCATCTTCTGGCAGTAAAAAGAATACTCAGATATCTACAAGGAACAACACAGTATGGACTTTGGTATCCTAAAGGCAAAAGCTTCACTTTAACAACATACACAGATGCAGATTGGGCCAGTTGTGTTGATGACAGGAAAAGTACAAGTGGAGGTGCTTTCTATCTAGGAGAAAGTCTAGTGGCATGGTTAAGCAAGAAACAAACATCCATCTCTCTGTCTACAGCTGAAGCAGAATATATAGCAACAACAGCATGTTGTACACAAGTGACGTGGATGAAGCAAACTCTTCAAGACATGAAGGTAAGCATTGATGAACCTATCTCAATCAAATGTGATAATACAAGTGCTATAAGTATATCTAAAAATCATGTACTTCATTCAAAAACTAAACATATTCCAATCAAGTATCATTTCCTCCGAGAAAAAGTGGCTCAGAAGATAGTAAAGCTGGAATATGTACCAACAAAAGAACAGAAAACATATATATTTACCAAACCTCTTGCTAGAGAACCATTTCAATATTTGAGAGATAAACTAGGAGTAGTATCTGCAGATGCTACTCTCTGATATAAAGAAAAAGCATAATTTCAGGGGGAGAACAAAAACGAAAATATCATTCCAGGGGGAGAACAACCAGCAAGGAAAGCATGAATCAAGTCCTTAGGATCAAAGGATTAAGGCAAAAGAACACCAAGTTATTATCCTAAAGTTATCTGCATTATTCAAGCATCAAAAGGTCAATTATAGAGCAAAAGGATCAGTATTGTGCTCTGAAACATTATATTAAGAATCTAAAACATAAAATACGAGTAGTGATTATACATCTCTGACTACATAAAGCTGATACAATGTATTCTATGAAGTATCATTATTCTCACTTTTAGCTCTATACAAGTGAAAGAACTGTATCAATTTACAGTGTATACTCAAAGTGTTCTCTCAACAAGTCTTATACATCACTATGGAGCAGCATGGTACAAAGTCAGCAGAAGAGGGCCTAAACATAACTCAGAGAGAGGAAATGAAAAAAGAAACCTTTTGCCATTGATGTCAAAGGGGGAGGAAGAGCAAGCAACAGGAGAAAGAGAAGGAAAACAGAGAAAATGTATTGCCATCAATGCCAAAGGGGGAGAATGTTGGAAATGTTGTCATTGATGGAAAAGGAGGTAGCAGATGTAGAAACATGAACAGTTACAAGGAGACAAAGACAGACAATGGAGGCAGCAAAGGCAGAGGCAGAGGAAGAAAATACAGAGACAGAGTCGTTATCACAGCAGTAGAGGCAGAGGCAGAGTGACAGAAGCGGCAGAGGCAGAGGCACAACTGTTACTACAGAGAATCCGTTGTTATTCCAAGAATATGCACAGATATATAAATTCTGAGAATCTTTTAGAAATCGTTAAATAGCAAGTGCTCACAGTCTATGTATGAGAAGTTGGATTCCTGTGTTCGCCATATTGGTGTGTGTTTTATTACGAGGATTCCGTATGGGTGAGACCCTGTAGTAGAGTATTTATAAGAAACGCATAATAAACTTCTGTATGAGAATAGGCGGAACCATAGTCGAAACAAAAATTATATTTATATAATTGAAATGCAATGAATATATATATATATATATATATATATATATATATATATATAATCGAAATCGTGGAGGACCGGAACCTGGAGCATAGGGAGAAGTGGAACCAAGAGTTGAATGAACAGTAACGGCGGTTTAAAGTGAACGGTGGTATTCTTTGCACCACTATTATACGGAAGGCGGTATTCCCAAATTGGCAGCGATTCCATTGATTGATCGACGTGTGTCCCTGGATGAACAGTAAAACCACCGTTTAACGTGCACCTTCGCGCATTAACTTTCGTACCAAGACGCGGAGCGAAATTAACACGAGCCGTTGATCTGGAAGAAGGCCATCAGACGGTGATCGTGCGTCGGACTTGCCCAGAGTTTAACCAAGGTGTGCGAACGATAGTCCAGATGTGACACGCCATCGCATGTTATCTTTCGCGCAAGTTGCCCGTGCGATATCCGTTGGATCGGGCAATGTAATGACAACCGTCGGATGGGCGCGTGGGTTAACAAAGGTACGGTGTGCACTCGATTGGTCCTTTGGTTGTATTGTGGGCCCGAGGTGGAGTCATATATAATGAATTTGGTTGATTAATGTTATTCGACGTATTGTAATCTTAGTATAAGGCTCGATGAGTTATATTAAAAAGAGTTTAACCAAGGTTAATCGTATTGGCTGCATAATATAAAGTTAGAAAGTTATATATATAAGCTGGGAACCAAAATTAAGTTCAAAAATTGTAATGATCGAAATATGAATGAATTCATATGTATGATTTTATAGCCATGGCGGAATGTTGAATTAATATCTCAATTCTCTGAATTGAGACATTAAAAATGACCAGACTTATTTGTTTGAGTTTACCAGCATAGAATAAGTGCAGAGTGAGATTGCCGGGTTGGAATATGATTGGAAATGAAGCTTGGGATGCATTTACACACAGTTAAGTGAAATATTGAAAAGTACTGGGAATATGGTTGATTTATTAACACTTCAGATTTAAGCATTGGAACTGCCAGTGTAGAACAAAGCAGAGATTATGAGATTTCTCGGACTTGGGAAATGATTGGGCATGAAATTTAAATGCAATTATGGAAAAGGAAAAAGAAGAGGAGAGCATGCAGAGATACATAGAGATTACAAGTTTAACAGGAATATGCACGGGAATGAGTTGGACAGGAGAATAAGCACAGAAAATAGGGAATATGCAGATGACAGTGAACAAAGAGTATGCAGAACAGGTTCTTAATAGCAGCAAGAAAAGACAAATCAAGTAAAGCCAAAATCCAGAAAAGGAGCTGAGTGATATTGAAATATGTAATTAAGAATGTGAATGTAAATGATGTAATTATTTTTTATTGTTTGTGATGCAAAGGCAAGTATCCTAAGGAAAAGACAAAATCCCACTATAGCATGGAAATTTGTACATATTGTAGTAATTCTAAAAATGAGTTGGAAAAAGGAATAAGAAGATAGAAGCCAAAGAGTCATGACTGTTCACTCCAAATTCCTTGTGAAATACGAACAGTCATGTGAGAATTTCTATATATAATATCAATTTGATAAGCTCAAGAGAGAGAGAGAGAGAGAGAGAGCAGATATAGAGAATGCAGAATATAGAAGAATAAAACAGAGAATATTAAGAGAAGAAGAGCAGATACAGAAAAGAGCTGATATCTGGAATAAATCAGCAAACATTCAATTTGATAAATTGAGGAAGTTGGAGCTTCCCTGTCAAGTTGCATCTTGATAGCTGTCAGTTGTAGCTGACTAAGGTTGAAGTCTCCTGTAGGTTGGTGCCTGCAGAAAATTGAAGGGAGTTGGTGCTTCCTTGCAAGTTGTAGCCTGCAGAATTGAGGTTGGAGCCCCCTGTAGGTTGGTGCCTGCAGAAAAATAGTGGTGAGAAGGAATTGGAGCTTTCCTTTGCATCACAACAATAATAAGATGTGGTTTTCTCCCTTTATGGGTTTCCACTTATATCTGGTGTCTCTGTGCATGATATTTATGTATTAATCTGATATGTATCATCTGCTTAATACATGCTGCTCTCATTTTAAGTTTACTGCTATATTATACTAACACTTGCTGCTTACATTATAAGATTCCTCACACATTAAATTGGATATGAAATGAAAGTGTAAATAAGTTTAATAAAAATTTCTAAAAGATCAGGAATGTGTTAAACTGATTCACCCCCCCCCCTCAGTTTAACTAAAGGTTCAACAGAAACAACATCACCTAACCAAACAGACATGGATTTTGATACAAGTGGGGGTGTTATACAAGAACCACCCCAAATTCGGCTAGAAGAGGAGGAGTCAACCTTCGAAATTGACATTGTTCCTCAAGAACTGGTACCAACTGTGGAAAGAGAGGAAATTCATGAGGAACAGGAAGGTAGAGAAGAAATGAACTAGGAGGTCGATACTGTCACACAAGAACCGGTATCGACATTAGAAGAAGAAATGGTGAAGAAAGAGTGAGAGGACAACAGGGAAACAAGCTGTGGAACTGATGCTACTCCACAAGAACCAGCATTGACCTCGGTTGAGGTAATAATGCATGAAGTTCTAGTTCAAGCCAGAAATGAGGATGATGAGTCTGTCCCCTAATCTTCGTTCTAGTCCATGATGCCTAGAGGGGCGAGGGGATTCCACTCGCCCAAACGATTAACAGAGGAAGTAGTTGTCCCACCAGTTCTTAAATTTGTCGACATGGCCAAAATTGGCCCTGTCACTACTGAACCTCTGTTGGAGCACTTAGAGGCTCGCGAATAAGATAGAACTCCCATGGAGACACTGGAACAAAGAGTGGTCATTGAAATGTCATCCAGACGGCAGGAGCCCCAAAGGGAATATAGAGAAGTAAGCCCTGGGAGATAGGGAGCCCAACCAGAAAGGCTTAATGAGAGAATCTACTAAGAACGTCGGTAACATTCTGCCACCTCCTGAGCTTGTCATAGGCTTACAGACTAAATTTATTGTTAAACAATAATGGGTTGAATAGTGTGAGAAAAGAAGGTTACCTCTCAAAAAGAGGTATCATCTATAGTTCAGTGAAACCATGAGACTAAAAAGGGAGGTTTTGGATTTGAAAAGGAAAGTTTCTCAGCTGAAAAAGAAGGTAAAAATCTACAAATGGAGGGAAATAAAGCCAAAATTTGAGGTCTCCTCTACAGCCACCCAGATCGGCCTGATTGAAGAGTTGTTTGAATAATGAGAATTTGTATTGGCCGCTGAAATCCAGAAGTGGCAGTCTGTTGTGACTGATCATAAGAAGGAAAAAACTCGAGTTTGAGAATAGGTTGCCAGAGTCATCATAGGATACATGGATCAGTTATATAAGGCATGACTAAAACAGGCTAAACAAAAGGCTAGAATAGAAGAACTGGAAGAACAAGTGCAGCTGCTGCAAATAGATAAGGAGAAAATGTTCTCCCTGGCACAGCAGGTAATGGCCTGTAGACCTCCTGCACATAGCTATGCGTTATTCCTTCACGATAATTTTTTTTTCTTTTGTCTTGAAATTATATATAAGGAGGTTTGGTATGAAATTGAGGACCCCATTCAATTTCTTTGTATTTTAAAAATTCACGATATCATAGGACAACACTTAATGTGCGAGCTCTACATGCATGGGTATTTCTTAAGGAATGATCAGTCCCTTAACCCTGTTCCATTCGTGGGGGACATCCATTTAAGAGATTTCACCTCTTATACCATCAATCAAATTAAGTGGAGAAAGGCCTGGGATACATTTGAGGAAAACCAAGCTGGAAGGCCATTAATGATGAGGAAAGAGCATGGCCAGTCCTCAAATATTTATAACAAGAATTATACATTATTACAGATTGAGGGTTGCAAATAACACATGATGGTAACCCAGAAATGGTGTGCCAACCTATGTTTCGGTCAGATTACAATGTTTCATAAGGAAGCACTAGACAGTTGTCAGAAAAGGTGAATGTTTGCATCCTCAGCCGTCAGAGAATGAGAATCATTTGGGGCACCTAAATTTGCACGAGATTTAGAGAGAATGCCATGTTTCGTGGCATGCATTCATACACATGGGGTCAGATGGATGGGATTGAGATTTCAATTTCCCCTTATCTAGTTTCCAGCCGAGAAGTAAACTCCTGAATACAACGTTGATCCAGGCTGGTGGAAGGATGTTGTTTTGAAAGATGGATATAAGCCACCAGGGATATAAATGGCTGAAAAGTATGACCTCTCACAAATTCATGTTGATGACATTCGGTCCAATCTAGATTTGAGGAGACGACGAGCTGCATGAGGACATGCAGATAGACCAGTTGGGGGGAGATGTTGGGTATCAGATTTATATACTTTCTTCTCTCATTTTATCATATCTTTCTATCTCTTTCTACCATTATTATTCTTAAACGCATGAGGTAAAACCATTTTCCTTATATTTCATGGGATATTTGGTTAATGAAGTATTTGTCATGGAGGTTTTACCTTTTTACATATTGACTCCGATATTTCTACATATTTGGATAAAACGGGAGTGTTGCAGCCGTAAGTTGAGGAACAGACTATCATCTCCAGCGTCTTCCTCATTTTTTGTTACAGTGTAATAGATTTGTTTGTATCAACACCATTTCAGGCCTTTTCACAGTTCCCTTCTGGGAAACTAGGTTTCTGTTGTAACAAAATGTATTTTTTTAACTATGGAGTTGCTAAGAGGAATCGGGGGTTTCAAAATAATTGTATAAATATTCCTGTGCACTATGAATCAGGGTTAAGCCCTTTAAAATACAGATCTTGTAACAAAACTATTTTATCATTAATTGAATGCATAGAAGCTTGTTGTTTCTTCTATAGTTCGTGACTTTACCACAGCCTTGATCAGAGAGTTGGGCCCACTATTCTGATCAGGTGCTGTGTTTTCCTTTTTCTTGTATTGTTTCATTTCAGTGTGATTTCCTTACTACTGTTACGGTTTACGTTAATTGTTGTGAATGCCTTTTATTTCTGCAGTTTATTTAATTTTTGTTACAATGTTATGTGTGTTATGGATTTAAACCTGTGATGTGCAACAGATCGTGTGCTTGTATCTGCATATACTTTGTCCTTAGTCTTGAAATAACTAACGGCCTCAGGTTGATAATTTATGTGGAGAAAGGGTTTGATTCTATTCATATCCTGACACCAACAGAACTCTTGGCATCTCCTATGGCCGTGACATGTTTCAAACATGTTGGATATTTTGAATTCTGTGAGAAAATTTGGAGGATCCAACACCATGCTATGTTGACCGTATTTTTCATCTCTAACCTCCATGAAAACCAGGTTACTCTTTCTAGTGTCACTTTTACTGTGTCCACTTCCATTATATCAGCTGCCACTAGGATCCCAAATGTTGGGGACAAATGGTTGAAGAAAAAAGACTTGGAGGAGAAAAACTATGAGTCATACATTAAACCTAGATACAATAATGAAAGAAAGATGATTTTTCCTTTCTCTTACCTCTTGGAGATATATTCTCCCATGATGATGATCATCATGAAATACTTTTCTTGTGGAGGTAGGTTCTATAGACTATATACCTATCACATTTAGATACTTATGCAATTCACAAGGGTCATTATGATCAACATAACCTACTACCTCTTCCGGAGCATTCATAAGATGGCACTTATTGTCTAGAAGAGAGAGTATGAAAAACAAATGACCAGTCTTTTCCATCACTTCCTCATCAAAATAATAGTCCTCCATCACCTTAAAAAATTAAACATTCCATGGAGTTCACTCATAGCTAACGACATATTCACTACTCCACATATTCACCATGCCCAAGATGTACCTTCATCATCTCATCCTTCCACATCCATTCCTCCATCTCTGCCCAGAGTTCATGCACCATCATAAGATCAGTCTCCTTCATCTATTTCACCACCATCATCTCCATCCCACATTGAGACTAGGTCACCTAGTAGAGCTGAGATAAATGACCCTAAGTAGGCTAATGTGGTTGAGAAAGATCCATTGGAAAAAACATACCAGAGGGGTCATAGGCAGGTGTTTGCTCCACATATTGTAGAAGGGGCCCTGCCTTCTTCACCAAAAAAGAATTTATAGAAGGAGAAAGAATATATGGTAGAGGAGGATGTACACGAGGCAATCATTCATGATGAGGATGAACTCCATGAGGTAGAACAGGATTTTGAGCTTGTTGACCTAGACAAGCATGATGATGATGAGGACATCAATATAGTGATCAAGATAAAGAATGCCACTATTAGATATCTCCAACCTAATCTTTACAGGTGCAAATTTTTCATAAACTTCCTTGAGTAGGAGAACCAACAATTGAAAACAAAACATGTCATTGATGAGGTTAAATTCATCAAATCTCAATGAGAGGCAGAAAAAGCCAACGTTTTGCTTGAAGAGACACTTGAAACATATGGTGTCACATATGAGGTAATATAAAAAGTTCCAAGGGGAAGGCCTGGGCCTAGAGGGCTAAAAATATCACTAGCACTAGAAAGTCAAAAAGCAGTTGAGCTTGCTAATCAGCTCACTCTGAATAAACAACTTGCAATGGTAGTCAATGAGAATTGAGAGCCATGGCTTGACAGGGATAACCAACACTTAGAGAATATTTAGGAGAAGGAAAAAGAGATAATGATATGTTGAGAAAGAAGGTCAAGCACTATTCCCAAAAAGACAAAATTGCAATGGACAAGCTCAAAAGAGCCAATGCAAAAATTGAGGCTTTGACCATGAAGAAAGAGAAAAGGAAGTTAGATATACTAGTTGAGGCTTCAATCCAAGCCTAACCACACCATCAGCACTCACTTCACCAATTTTGAAACATTTGGGTCATTTTTGTAAGTTCTTCCTTTTTTGTGTGTTCCTGGAGAGTGTTTGACATCAAAATTGTCAAGTGCGCAGCGCCCTTAGCATTGCACTCCTTTTTGAGCCACTTTTTGTCCAAAAGGCCACCACTATTGGATGAAAAATAAAAAATACATCTAAGAAAACCAATTTTCCAGCCATGGTTTGCAAAAATAGTAGGTCAAAATGTGAAAAAAAGAAAAAAATCATGGTTCTGCCTTATTTT
Source organism: Pinus albicaulis (assembly GCA_034641835.2). Lineage (NCBI taxonomy): Eukaryota > Viridiplantae > Streptophyta > Pinopsida > Pinales > Pinaceae > Pinus > Pinus albicaulis. The sequence continues at coordinate 1,172,006,911 of CM076581.1, forward strand.
TGGCCTTGGCGCTACGCAATGAGTAGTCTTGGGAGGATCAAGTTTTGGCAGGGAAAATCAGCTTAATTTTGCAAACTAAATTCATATCTAGAAACTAGACTTGAAGGTATTTCCAACAAGCCATATTTAGCCCCGTTTGGACACCTAAAAATTAGTCAAAAGCAGCCTGCAACATGGAGGACGTTCCTGGCAAAGAGAGGGCGCGCCTAGCACAAAAATGGTGCACTTGACCAATTGCTGATATTTTTGAATTTTCACTGCAAATTGGACTTTTATATTTGAAAATGATGATTTCACCTATGTAATTGGGGATTGTAAATGTAATTATGATGTGTGTAAGTTACCTAGGGGTAGATTCATGGTGTAAAAGTTATCATCAATTCAAAAGAATCAGTTTCAATGTAATTAGGGAGGAGTCACCTAGAGCTCCCTATACTCCAACTATCAGTTCATATTTTTGTGGATCTCTTCCTCAAATCACAAATGCAACCCCTGATTATGAGATAATGTTGTTTTGATGTCTATATCTTCCCTTTATTCACTCTTAGAAAGGGTTGGAATTAGTTGGGTGTTGTCGTATTGATCAAGGAATATAGTGTAATCAGTTTGGCTAGAAATTAATGAAGAGTTCCAACTATTTCTTTAGGATAGCTGTGGTATGGATGTTTGGCATTGTTTTTTCTCTTGTTTCATTTGTATTATTTTTTGTAAGTTCATAAACCATTTCATGTCTATTATATGATGATTTTCAAGTTGATAGGCATAATACATGTTCTTTCATTCTCTATTTTGGGAAAGTCTTCATAATTTTTCCATTTTCTTTAGTTTAGTAAGAATAAATTTCTTATTCTCTTCCTAGCTCCTCATCAGTTTGAAACCATCTCACAAAATCACCTTAAAGTGCTAAGATTTCTACCTACCTTGCCCCATTGAATGGATTGCAATTCCCATCTTATTTTTCCTGACCTAGCCTCTTCAACCCAATCCCCATCCAAAAACCCAATCAAAACAAAACAAACCCTTCTGCATTTCATAGCTAGCCTAAAACCATTTCTTCTTCATCCCTCTTGGCTGTGACATTGTGGAGAGATGCCTCTCTGACTTGGTAGGGCTAGATACCAAGCTAAAATAATGGTATGTGGTTACCGATGTTGGAATTTCTTCTTTATCCTTAGAGATGTTGAGGAATGATAACATACTGGTGTCATTGCCCGGGAACGAAATATTTATTTTCCCTAGGTGTACGACAAGAAATTTTGAAATTTGATCCTTCGAATGATAGGTTTAATTTTCAAAAAGGCTGATTCAATAATTGCAGTGCTAAGATTGTAGAGTTGGCTTCCATAATATATACCAAGGAAAATCCTGACCCTGATCTAGTTGATCCAGTAGATGATCGAGATAGTATTTTTCAAAGGCATAGATATCAAACTACAGACATTCAATCAGGACCAGTTCCATTGTTAAGATTAGTTTATCTACCTACTAAGCTACTTTCTCTTGAATATATACCGTATGATCTAAAATTTGAATTGTCATTGTTTAAATCCAAGTCTGGAACCTCTTTATTTGGCATAGTATTCGATCCTTTAAGATTAGCTGAGGTCAAATCATTGTCTAAATTGTACCTTAGTCCTCTAAAATATTTTTTTTCTAAGAGATTAAGCTTGAATTTGACCTTGACATCAAATTGGATCCAATTCTACCATCAAGAGGAATTTTCTGTCTCAACTCAACCTCAAAATCAATCAATTCTAGTTTATTCATCTCCACCTTCAACCTCATCATTCATACCTACTACTTTAGTACCTAAAACTTCTATTCCTTTACCTATTCAGAAAATCCCTCGTGTTGTCAATCCAACACTTCACTCAGTAGGAATCATGGCAACATTTTCCCCACTCATCTTACCAGCCCAATTGAATGACTTACCTCAAGGTTATGGCCAAAGACTCCCCTTGTTTGATGAAAATTCTACCATATTTGAAAATTAGCATATTTTTAAGGTCACTCACTTCGTAGATTTGGAGGAATTCGATGCTGACAATGAAAAACTGAGGATTATAGCCCAGAGCTTCTCTGGAGATGTCAAAGTTTGGTTTAGGTCTGTCACTACTAATTCCATTTCCACACCAAAATAGTTCACTAATTTTTTTATAGCTCGATGGGAGGTAAAGAAAAATCACTTATAGTTGCTTTCTGAGTATGAGAACATTAAAAGAAATCTCAATGAATCAGTTCAAGATTTCAATACTCGCTTTAATAGGATTTACAATGCAATTCCCATTGAGATCAAGCCTCCTTCAAGCTTAGCTCTCATATGTTATCCAGATTCATTTGATGCTGACATGGCTTACCATTTAAGGGGAAAAAATCCAACTACACTCGAAGATATGCAAAATAACGCGGTTAGCATTAAAGCAAATATGTTGATGAAAAGAGCTAGAGCCAGAAATGAAAGGAGAGTTACTATGAAAGATGAACCATCCACCTCATCTTCGGATGCTAATATGGATACTTTGATAATAACTATTGAACGAATAGTTCAGAAAATGTCCATCATGGAGAGACAAACCGAGGTTATAAATCCTAACTATAGAGGACAACAACAACCTTAGTTAAGGATTAAGCAGAGAGAGCAACGGCCTCTTGAAAAACAACCACAACAGAAAAAACAAATCAGAACACCCTTGCAGCAGAACTGTGCTCAAGGATAAGAAGAAGATGAATACATAATTGTTGAGTAAATCCTCCTTTTCAAAGCTAATTATTTTCCTATGTTTTTGACCGAATATGAGGAGTATTTTGAAAAGAGAGATTAGCCTAAAGATGAATATTTTATCCTTGCTAATGATCATGAATTAGAGACTGAATTAGATGATCACCAGTGGGGGTATTTGAATGCACTTAGTTTAAAAAATAGGAAGATTTCATTGAGGAGAAGAGATGTACCGATTAATCCCATATAGAAGAGAGCATCTTAGCAGAAATACACTCAAACAAGGAAGAATCCTCCAAGAAATTAGAGTAAGGGAAAATAATCGTTGATCAAAAATCAAAACAAGGTAAATCAACGATCCACAAGTTCAAAAAATAAGGAAAAGGAAAATCATAAGAATGAAGTTCCATCAAAGGACCATGCTGAACAGTGAGACATTGTCATTAAAGAGGTAGACAAAACTACTCCCTTCAGTTTAGATACAAAAATTTCAAAGTTAAAAGTGTCTATCCCCTTAACCAAGCTTGTTAAGAACAACCATTACGAGTCCCATGTTGCCAAGATGCCTAAAGTAGATCCTTTGTTCGACATGGTAAATGTAAAAGATGATCAACCCGAACTCATTTTGGTCCTACTGTTGATGGGAAATTAGAAGATATTTTGGTTCCTCCTTTCTATTTGAGTCTCAGAATCCACTAGTGCATTTTACATAATTCCATGTTAGACTTCAGAGCCTTCCACAATCTAATGCCAAAAGCCATAATGGAGAAGTTGGGCCTTCACATCACTCGCCCCTACCATGAATTATACTCCTTTGATTCAGGTAGAGTCTGTTTTATTGGTTTGATTAAATATTTGGTAGTCTTCGTAGAGAATATTTTGATAAATAATGTTCTAATGGATGTGGTGGTAGCAGACATACTGCCACGCTTTGGCATGCTGCTGTCAAGATCCCGAGGGGATAATTTATGAGGTACATTGCAAATAGAAATTTCTTATGCAACTATCCTTGTTTTCAAGAAATTGATAAAATTGTACCATGAAGAAAAGATGAAATATCTGATCACAAGCAAAGAAAAGCCTTACAATCATTCGATAAACATTGTACATGTAGATTTAGAGTCATTCATTTTTTTTTAATGATAGTGGTTTAAATGATGTAGATATCCAACTAGTATATGTAGAAGATGTTCCATAGATCCATAATTTTATTATAGAAGTTATAGAAAAATAAAATATGGATGTGTCAAGCTTATTAGAATAGCCATGAAAATAAACATTGAAAAATTCAGAACAACAATGAGAGGAAGTAGTGAAAGATCCAACACAGCCATTGGATAGAGTGGAAGAAAGTCCCAAAAAGCATGAAGAGACAGTTCAGAAAATTGAGCCAAAATAGAAAATGGAGTTTCAACATTTAGAGGATGAGAAGGATGAGAATGGTTTATGGTCCATGTACTTTGATGGTGCCCTGGGGAAAGATGGGGAAGGCATTTGAATCTAGGTCCGCAACCCTTTTCATTAGCAGAATGAGGTACCTACAAATGTAAGGTTGCGCTCTTATAATTTAGCTTTTTATTGCACTAACAATGAAGCCAAGTATGAAGCACTGATTACTAGCTTAAAGATCTTAAAAAAAATGGGTGCAAGAAGGATTATAGTGTATGGTGATTCAGAACTTTTGATCAAGCAAGTCAAAGGTGAATATCAAGCTAACCATCCTCGAATGAGACAATATATGATTTTTGTACTTTATATTTTGAAAATGTTTCAGGAGTGTATACTTACAATGGTGCCAAGGAATCAAAATCTCATGGAAGATTCATTGGCTAAATCTGCAAGAAATTTCAAAATCCCCATCTTTTCGAACCGGAAATTTGAGATTCATGTGAAGCACCAGCCCACTGTTCCTGATAACTTGCGATATTGGCAAGTATTCTGGGATGATAAGAAGATAAACAACTTTCTACAAGGTGAAGAAGAATTTGAGAATTGTTTTATAGATAAGATTTATGATAAATATGACCAAGATATATAAGCAACTCAAATGGATATACTACAGTTAAAAGACAAAAATATTCCAAAAGTTCTCATAGCTTTGGAAGAATTGTTTGACCAAACCAAGGAAGCCTACATTTATGCCTATGGAAAAGGGTTTTGAAGATGTAAACATTGGGATAGCTGATAAACCAAAGAAGGTGAAACTATCCAAGTCATTGTCTCCTGAGGTAAAGGCTGAATATGTTAAATTACTTAATTTTATGATGTTTTTGGCATGAGAATATGTAGATTTAAAGGTGTATGACAAGAACATCATTCAAGACATTATTCCGATCAAATCCGATCAAAATCTCTTTTGTCAAAAGTTGAGAAGGATAAATCCTAGATTGCTGCCATCAATTGAAAAAGAGCTAAATCTACTTTTCAAGTCCAGTATCATTGTCCCGATGAGATTCTCTGATTGGATTTCAAATTTGGTACTAGTGAGAAAGAAGATTGGAGAAATCCAGCTATGCATAGATTTCAAAAACTTGAACAAAGTGTCACTCAAGGATAACTATCCACTGCCGAAGATGGACCATATACTTCAAAGAGTTTTCGGTTCTTCCTGGATGGCACTATTAGATGGTTATTCAAGCTACAACCAAATTATGGTGCATGAAGATGATCAAGACAAGAAAACATTTACCACACCTTGGGGCACCTTCAAATATGCCAAAATTCCATTTGGTTTGAAAAATGGAGGGGCCACATTCCAGCGGGCCATGGACATAACACTTGCCAATGAAAAATATTTTTCTTGGTTATTTACTTAGATGACTTGACAATTTTTTCACATTTCGATGAAGAACATTTGCACCATTTGAGATTTGTTTTCGAAAGATGCAGGAACTTCAGAATATCTCTCCACCCAAAGAAAATTCTTTTTGCTATGGAGGAGGGAAAAATCCTTGGTCACATCATCTTCAAGGATGGGATCCGGATTGACCCTTATTGTGTTCAAGAAATTAAATAGATTGATTTCTCTCGTAGCAGAAAGGAAGTACAAGCATTCAACGGTAAGATGACTTTCTTACGTAGATTCATTCCTAATTTAGAGGAGCATCTTAGAGAATTGAGAAACATGTTGAATAAATATAGTGATGTGAAGTGGTCTGAAGATGCCGAGAAATATTTCCATTCAGTTAAGTTTGCCTTGACTACTACCCCGGTTTTGATAAGTCCTTATTATACTAGTAATTTCATAATATTCTCATTTGCTTCTGAGCACACTATGGCAGCAGTATTGATTAAGAAAAGGGATAAAACAAAGCTGCCAATTGCATTTTTCAGTCGCAATATCAGCGATGCAGCCCTTCACTACAACATCATAGATAAACAGGCTCTGGCTTTGGTTAAAGTGCTGAAATATTTTAGGGTTTACATATTACACTAACACACTCTTGCCTATGTACCTAATGTAGCTGTGAAATAAGTTCTCATGTAGATAGACCCAGAAGGTAGGAGAGGAATATTGATAGCATCTTTACTAGAGTATGACCTTGAGATCAAGCCCACCAAGCTGATCAAAGTTCATGGCTTAGCCAAGCTCATGGCTGAGCCAAATCTTCATGCCCTTGACATCAACTTGATTTTAGCTTTGTCTGAAAATGCAGAAGAAGTGAATCACATCCAGGTATCCAATATCATTTTTTCATCTCCACGATATTGTGATATTTTTTATGTTTTTCAACACCTAAACCATCCTGTAGGCATGACTAAGAGTCAAGGCAGATATTTGAAACTCAAAGCTTCAAAGTATTGCATACTTGATAATGCACTTTACTGGAAGGATCCCAAAGGTGTGTTGCTGACCTATTTGGTAGAAGAAGAATCTAAGGATGTGATGAATGAATTCCACGAAGGAGATTGTGGGGGAAACCTATATTGGTAGACTGCGACAAATAAAATATTGAGAGCGGGATATTATTGGCTAACACTTTTTGCAGATATTTACAAAGCAGCAATGAGCTGCCATGAATGCCAATTTTTTCAAGGTAAGAGAAAGCTTCTCCCATTACCTCTTAAAACTATTTCAGTCCATGCAATATTTTAGTATTGGGGCCAAGATTTCATAGGCAAGATTCACTGAGCATCATCCGCACAACATAAGTGGATATTTATATCCACAAACTTCTTTACAAAGTGGATTGAAGAGATCCCGACCAAGCAAGCAACATATTCTGTCATCATTCAGTTTTTAGAAAATAATATTTTGTCCTGATTTGGTTGTCCTACTAATATTATCATAGATAACGCAAAAACATTCAAGTCTAAGAATATGACTGAGTTTTTTGAGAATATAACATTAAGTTGGGACACTCTACAACTTACTACCCGCAAGGTAATGGAATGGCAAAGTGCTATAATAAATCCTTGATCAATATTATTAAGGAGATGTTGGAGGTGAATAAAAAGAATTTGCATAAGAATTGGATTAATGCATTGTGGGAATATTGGGTGAGTAATAAAAAGTCTATTGGTATGTCTCCTTTTCAAATTTTATATGGTGTTGATAATGTGTTTCCTTCATCATTAGTAGTCCCGGTAATGAAATTGTTGTAAGAATCAGGGATTGAGGAAAATGACATACATCGTCGTATTAATCAAATGATACACCTTCAACAGACGAGGGATGAAGTATTTTAGAATACTTCAAAAATTCATGATAGGATAAAGAAGATATATGATTGGAAAACTAAGGAAGACAACTTCAAGATAGGAGATGTGGTACTCCGCTAGGACGCCATAAATGAAGAGAAGGGAAAGCATGGTAAATTTGAGAATTTCTGGAAAGGGCAATATCAGATTTTAGCTTATCAAGGAAAAAATTCTTATTTTCTTGAAGAGATGAATGGACAGTAGTGTTTAGGAGGATGAGTTAATGTTAGTGTCCTGAAACAATATCTTTTCTAAAGAAAATTTCTCGATCAATTTCTCATTTTCATTAGAAATATTAGTTACATTTTCTGCAAGTGTGAGGTAGAGAATCTTTGGAGTTCAGAGCCCGAAGTGAAGGTCATGGAGCTTCACCGATTTTTTTCCATTTTCAAAAAATTTTAGTTTCCAGTCAATTAAGTTAGTATTGAGTCAAATTTTAGTCAAGTTTTTGAGTTTTAGTTTTTGATTGTATTGGCCCAATGGAAGAGGCATTGATCTGCAAAATCCAGAGTTCTATGGTTCTTGACACCTCTTTCAGAGCTATGATCCCAAATAAGGCCAATGTTAGTTTCAGTATTTTTCTACTTCCATCAGTGATAAAAAAATACTCTTTTCATATCATTTTAGGAGTCCCACTCAGAAATTTTTAATCATTCCATTAGGTCATGCAAAAAATTCACTCACTGATGGTAGCCCTAGTCATATAAATTCACTCTCCCTTAAAAACTTCATATTTGCTGGCCCACCTTCATGTCTTCCTGAGAATAAATCAGTCTTGAAAGTTCATTTCATTATATCATTATGTCAGTCAAAGTCACCATGGAGTCGGGGCATTCAAGGTCCCATTATGTCACTAGGTTTCATTTTCATAAGGTCAGCAAAAGTATGAGAGTGATTGAAATAATATTCCTTTATCATCTGAAGAAGATTTTCCAACATGAAAGATGATCTCCAAATAATATTTCCAAAGTTCTAATTCTACTTTCAAGTTATGATTTTTACTCTGCAATGCAATTTTATTAAAAAAATAGAGATGTAATTTATTTTTATTTTAATGTAATTTTATGTTCATTATATGTAATAAGTACTATTCCTGAGCTTCCAACTCAACTCTACATGCCAAAATGAAACAAAAAATGTCAAATCAAAGAGTACCTACTCCAACATGTCTAACCTGCAAATAAAAAAGTCAAAGTGTAAAGGGTATTTTCGAAAGGTTTGAAAAGTGAAATTTAAAACATTAGCAAAGTGGGTTTTAAATCAAAAAATCAATTTCACTAAAGTATTAAAGCCCTCATATTATAAAATTCAACTTCATTTGCCTCTTACCATCATCAAACAAACCTATAATAGCTCAGAAATCAAGTTTAGAAGGCCAAATTCACAAAACCGGGGAAGCGCTACGCGCCTGCCAAAGGGATGGCGCACCTGTGTGTGGCACTATGCGGATGCTTTATGCGTTGTGCTCTTGCCCGTTTTCCTCAGAAATTTCTAGAAATGCCTCAAATATTTGTTCCATTGCCTCCAAACTTAAGCAATAGTGCCCATAGCCTCTAGAAAAGAAACTAAGTTATGATTTCTCCATTCCTCTTCTCCATCAAGTTGATTTTATGTTTGTGAAGTTTGTTAAAGGAAATTGGTGTATTTATTCAAGTTTAAAACCCTATTTTACCCTAAAAATTCCCATTACATTATCATATCCAAAATTACAGTCCCTAAACCTTCATTACCCTTCCCACATTGTAAAAACCCTTTCCTAAAACCCTACATTACATTTCCATTTCTCTAAAGCCTTTCATCCCTTAAAACACTAAGCCCTAGGTACATTATTTTTCTAGGCTCTCAATTCCCTACACCTGTAATTAATTTCCTATTCCAAACCCCTCTACATCCCTACTCCCTATCTCATCCCTTAAACTCATAAATCCCTACCCCCATCTCCCTCAATTTCCCTATCCCATTCCCTAATTCTAAAAAGCACATTCCACCATCATCACACTTCCCTAGGGTTTGAACACTAAAACACCATGGTAGAAGAAGAAAACAGACTACACAATGAGGGAGAAGAAATAGAGGAGAATTTTTCACACAAAGGGGGGATAATACTTAGACTTGAGCCAAAAAATACCAGAGAAATCTTGGCATCTCCTATGGCTATGACATGTTTCAAACATGTTGGATATTTTGAATTATGTGAGAAAATTCAGAGGGTCCAACACCATGTTATGTTGACTAGAATTTTCATCTCCAACCTCCATGACAACCAGGTTACTCTTACTGGTGTCACTTTTATTGTGTCCACTGCCATTATATCAATTGCCACTAGGATCCCAAATGTTGGGGGAAATGGTTCAATAAAAAATACTTGGAGGAGCAATACTATGAGCCATACATTAAACCTAGATACCAGAATGAAAGAAAGAGGATTTTTATTTTCTCTTACCTCCTAGAGAGATATGCTCCCATGATGAATATCATCATGAAATAATTTTCTTGTGAAGGTAAGTTCTCTAGACTGTGTACCTATCACATCCGAATACTTAAAAAATCCCTTTAAAGAGAAATCACATTACGCCTTTTAAAAATGAATAAATCTTATAACAATTCGGTAAAAATTGCGATAAGAAGGACCCAATGAAATTAGAAATGAAATATTATAAATATCGAAAGGTCTGATAAAGCGCAATAACATAAGTCTGTAACACATTTCTCATTTCGCAACAAGAAACCAAATGGAAAGTTTATTACCGCTAAAAATTGTGATGTGCGATTTGCGCAGATTGGATTTCACGAGATTCATCGATGGCAATAAACATAACTATTAGTAACCGATAAAAGTTTTGATGTGCGATATTAACACTTATTACTCAAGTACGCGAAATAATTCTTATTTAATTATCACGTTATAAGATCTAGCATCTTGGATTGATAGATTATACATATTATTTAAAGGTGTGTAAGTGATTTGATAAGAAGATTTATGGGTCATTAGCATCATTTAATAGGTACAAGGTTCAAAATATTGATATCTTCTCGAAGCATTTTTTGGAAAATAGGGTGTTGGATTTGATTATGATGATATAACTCTATCATTCTCTTCATTTCGTCTTAGATCTGAATTTACTTTTATTACTTGAATTCAGGAAACTACCTAACAGAGTGAGAATAGGTGAAATGACAAATAAAGGCAAGGAAATTTCCCAAACATCCATTGCAGAAGACTCGGACATGCCTTCATTGTTCTCAAATATAACTTGCAAAAAGGATTGCAGCAGTTCCTCATGGGAAGCAATATACCACCTTTTTGAGGGAGAATAGCTGAGAGAAATAGTCAAAATAGCAACAGCAGATTTGACAGTTTCCTCAGACCCGTCCTACTTTGACATTGCATGTTCATTCCTTCAATAATAGCAACGAGATCAAAGATTTTACCCTACATAGATATGGTGAAATGGGTTATTTATAACCTTAATATAGAAGATAGATCATTCAATAATTCTAAGATGGAGAGTATTGGTTCATTCACTGTAGAAGATTTAAGGAAAATTTATCACTTGCCTAGGCTGCAGAAGAATTATGATAAAGCTTTTGTATAAATATCTACGAAGAAGAATACAGACCTCATGAAATTCATTAAGGGATGGGAAGAACATCAAGGGAAGCTGAAGCAGGATAAATTTGGTACGTACCCAATAGCACAACTACCTTCCCTTTACTGTTATTCTGCTGGAATGCTTGTAGACTGTTTTGAAAACAAGATACCACTAGGTTTTCCATAGACATGGTCCCCTTGATTAACATAATCATTAATTCCTCTATTATGAACTGGGCAAGTATTTTGTCTGCTAATTTGGCCAGAACTATCGTGGATTATAGAAGCAAAAGAAGTGTTTTCGCTAGATTTATACCCCCATTCTATATGAGTTCTTACATTATGGATGCAATTTGATTTTGTTCAAGATTTCCTATCATGGGATGGAAATGGACAGCCCAAGACCCCACTCCAATCCATATTTACTATAGATCCCTTTTGGAATCTGATTTTAATTTACATTTCTACAAAATTTGCAATGGAGTAATGTTACCTATTCATCAGATTATTTTTAATGAAAAATCCCCTAGGATTTCTAAGCGGGCTAACATAGACATTTTACTAGTTTCTATATGGTTTTCTGAAGAGAATTTCACTTATATCAGAGTTTTTCAGAGTTATTCTTCTCCCCATGTTTTACCCTATTATGTTCCTGATAAAATCCTAGCCATGGAAATCGCCTACCAACTTCTAGTAGGTAGCGTTTCCAAACAGCTCAAAGGTGCCAAGAAGGCCATTTGGCCTAATTTTCCTTTATAATGCGACAATTTTGACTTGTTTGATATTGGTCATGAATTCAAATAAATTTCAAATGTCACTTCATTAAATTTGGCTCTAATGCCAAAGAGGCCATTTGATTGTAATAATGTGGTTAAGAACTTCACCACTCAGCTTAAATTGAAACCTTTCTTAAATGAGAAATATATATTTGAATATTTTTTGAAGGTGTGGAGAAGTTCACAGATGTATTGAAAAATGCATCTAGTCATCTCAGTAAAATGGATTTAGAGGCTTTCTAGGTATATAGAAGTAAAAGGCTAGAAATAGTCCCTTTGGACCTATTCTTTATTGAATATGTCAACATAACTACTCCCAGACTTAGTCTGGATAATGAGGCCAAGGATATCTCTAAAGATGAATCCTAATAAAAATCATATCATGAACCAGAACAATCACCACATCCCTCTTAGAACTCAGATCACTCTGACAATGAATCTCAGAGTAAGAATGAGAGTCCTCAGAAAATAATCGAGAGGGTGATTAAACGTATTGAGATGCAATATAAAGGAGGAATTAATGGATCTTAATCATCCTCTCAAGAAGTTCAACATCTCCAGAATACACTCGAACAGACAGAGAAGCCTCAAGAAAAAATATTTGAAGAAATAATGGGAGAAATTTTCCAAGGCACTGGAAACAACACAACCACCAAATCCTAATGCTGACCAATCAACAAGTTTCCAAACTCCAAAGAAATCACAAAATTTATTGGAAAATGTAATTCCATTACAACAAGTACCAGAAAATCATGATCATGAGATCATCCTGACACACCCTAACGAACAAATTGTTTTTAATATTGAAGAAATTCCCCCACTTGATGTCTTCTACAACTTGAATCATAAGGTTCTATTCAAAAGAAGAAAAAGAAGGAGATTTGATGAGTCAATTTCAAATCTTATGGATGAATCTGTAGACATTTTATGGAAGGATCCTTTGGCTAATCCTATAGAACATTTAACTAAGTTATCACAATTTGCAGGGGCATATGCTACTGCTACCATTGACAAAGCTACAAAATTTCAAATGTTACTTAAGAAAATAGAAGAAAAAGTGTAAGAAATAGAGAAATTGCTAGAAAAAGAAAATTTTAATTCCTATAAGCAGATTGAATTGAAGATGTCTCAATTTCAAAAATAATTTGATAGATTAAAGTTGCAGCATCAGGTGCAGATTATAGAAAAAGAAACACAGCTTGAAGTGACAAAGGAAAAATTGAAAATTCAACCTCAGATAGAGCAAATCATAAGAGAATCATTGGAAATAAATGAAAAGTTGAGGTAGTAGCAAGAAAACTTCTGCAAACAAGTTTCAATCACTAGTTCTTACTATGAAACAAGTAAAATTCTAGTCCAACAAGTGGCTAATAGAAGGCTTGAATGCAAAAGAGTTTAAAAGAAGATTAATGAGTTTATTTAATGGCAAGGGTCTGATGCAGGGAAGAAGGATGACTTAGCTAAGATATATGAATTCCATAAAGAGATTTTATTTAAGGATTGGGAAATACAGTTGAGACAAGAAGAAAAAGCAACAAACAAGGCATCAAGGTTAACAAATGAAATTATTGAATCTATTAATGAACAACTTTTAAAAACTGAACTTATTGAAGAATCCACGTCAGAAGCACTCCTAGAACTCAAACCATTAGAAGCACAGTGGAAGGAAAGTACAGAGTTACAGATGGAAAATATTAAAAAGATAAATAATTTTGATCAAGAAAATTACAGGATTTTTCTAATCAAACCTTATCATGAGTGCCTAACTCTATAGTAATTAACTGATTCTACAAATAAATCACGGCCATCACTTTCTAATATAGTGTTTAAAGGCAAGATCAGTTCAGGAATTTCGCTGCTATATCAGCTAAAGCCAATGGTAGATATTTGTCAGCTCCGAGATCAAATGCATGAAGAAGATCAACCGACATAGTCATATTGTTATTTTATTTCCTAGATTGTAGTTTAAGTTTACTCCTTACGATGAAGGTTCTTTGAAACCTCCTCCATTTTTTTATGTAATAATATATTTTAAATATATTTTAGTTTAGTATTTAAACTCTTCTCATGCATTTAGAGAAGGGTCCAGAAATTTTTCAAAACATTTGCAAAGAATGCACTTATGTAAGTTTGTGAATGCCTTGATTAATTAATGGAACGAAATTTGTTATCTTTTGACATTTGAAGTTGTTTCACTGAAGTTGCACTATTGTACTGTTTAAATTTCTTGGAAGTGAAGAGGAGAAGAAAACAACTGCTAGTTTGAACGAGTAAGACCTTGTATATATGGTACTTCTACACCTTGTATTAAGTTTTTATTTTCAGATTGACAATTATCTTTTATCTGCATTATATATTTGAAATGTCATCATAAGTGAATGATAAATGTACTTCTGTACTAATATTTTTTATGATTTCTTATATGATATATAATGAAACATATAAATGTGATATACATTTCACAATTCTTTTGATTGAACTATTTTGTTAAAAGAATTATCTTTACACATTTTTCATCTCTTTCAAATTTTAAATAATCTTCATTACTAATAGTTGAAAGATATATTTTTAGATCGCATAAAGGAATGAACACCCCGGGTATATAGTATAATAGATAGCTTAGATAAATTCATATGGTAGATTAAATCATTTCTCATTTTCATGTTATATAAAAAAAAACACCCAAAATCATCCTATATTGGGAAATTGGTCCCTTTATCCCCAGTCTGAGCCACGATACCAAATGGAAAAGGAATTTCTCGAAGGTTCGAACTAGGTTGTTTTCCCACATGTTTTTGCAACAGAATTCCAAGGCTTCAACATTTTGGCACTAAAAGGAGGGCATTGTGAATGGAAAGAAGTTCTAATCAATCTAAAAGCCAATCTAAGAGTCTCTCTCCTTCTAGACCCCCTTCAACTTCTATAAAATTAGCTAGATCTAAATATTTTATATCTAAAGTTGAACATCACTCTCCTAAGTCTCCTAGTGAAACTCAACCAATATTGTCTCCACATTCTCATTAAAATTCCCTAGAAGTTCAATATTTGATAGAAGATTTAAAGAGAGTATGAATTTCTGCTGAAAAGCCTGAAACTTCTCAATCATCTGAGATTAGTGTTTCATCTTCTTTACAACCTAGACGAATATTAACTGGATTATAAAATCAGAAGACAAGAATCCCTCCTTTTGAATTTGCTATCCATACTTCTTGAAGGAAAACAAATAATACTGAATCATAGTTAATCACCAATGAGATCTTATCTACTAATCCACCCCATTCACCTCCATTACCTCCAAAAAATTCTACAACTTCTATTCCAATAATTAGTGTTACTTTAACTAGTTCCAGTACTCAAACTGTTATTCCTTCAAATAGTTCTAGCACTCAGCCTTCCCCTTCTTCAACTCAAACTCAATCCATTTCATCCAATAAAGGTCTAATGGAAGGCCAAGTACCTCGACCAAATGTACAACCAAGGAACAATCCAAGTGTTGTAAAAATGCCTGCTTCTCTTCATCCTCTTCCAAAATACCCTGAAATATGGTTAAATAAATCTAATCTTGATAATGGTCTTCTAGCCAAAGAACACATCCATAATTACATGTTAGCCATCAATTTAGAAGAGGTAATCAAAGAATATTGTGTAGTAATACTATTTACATATACTCTCATAGGATCTACAAGATCCTGGTATTTCTCATTAACTTCCCGCTTTATAACTAGCTGGAATATGTTCGAAGAACATTTTTTAGCTAATTTAGGAGATGAGAGAACTAATTCATCGCTCATTAACGATTTATCAAATCTAAATGCTAAAACATGAGAGAAAATAAAAGACTTCAATTCCAGATTTAATAAATTACCTAATAAACTCCATGCTACATCAGTTCCTGGTGTAGAAGCTCAAATTGAGTAGTATATTTATTCTCTCCTATCTAATATAGCCATTTATTTATAGAGAACATTTCCAACATTGAAAGAAAATATGAAGGAATCCTTATGTGTAGAGAAACACATAATCTCTCTTGAAAAGAAGAATTCCCAAGAAGACAGGAAATCTAAAAAAGTATCCTTCAAAGATGATTCAAAGAAAAATTCACCAAAAGACCCTTTTTATGTAGAAGGTCTTCAAAAAGTTTTAATTACTATTGAAAATGAAAGGGCAAATATAAAGAAGCAAGTTGCCGAAAATTCCAGTTCAAAGAACACTTTTATGACTTTCAAGAAAAATCAGTCTTCTAATTCTCAGATGCCCAATACCATATCTAATGATGAGTTTGATCAAGAAAAAGATGATGAGAAAAGAGAAGAAGAAGAAACTAAAGTATAAGAAGAAGTTGAACTAAATGGAATGTGGGATTTTTTCCTACTAAATGATGAACAACAAGAAGCTTTACCTGTAAGTACAAGGAGCAAGAATACCATTGAAGAAACTAGCCAAATCAGAAACAAGAGAACTCAACACATACTAAGGACAAAGTAGTAAGTAAAAATTCTACATCTAAAGCTACACAAACTAACCCTTCTTCTTCAGATGTTCCGCTTACATCAAAGACCATGGTAATATCTGACACCGTTGAATATAATGTAGTTGAGGATATGAAAAATACCGGGGCCAAAATCTGAATTCATCTAATTACTAAGCTAAAGCAGCAGTAGAAGATTTTACTTAGAGATAGGAATGCAGTCCTTGATTCAGCCTTACCTACTCCAGTAGTAGTTGAAGCTGCTAATCAAATGGGTAAACCTCCTCCTTCAACTAAAATATATGCTACAGATCTAATTATGATAGGTGATCGGTCTATCTCTCATAATTGTCCATTTCTTTTAACCTATCATATCTATAATAAGAACATCCACAGTTGTTTAATAGACTCAAGAGCTTCCTATAATATCATGCCAAAATCAATATGTGCTAAGTTGAATATAACTCGTCAGAGTTCACCTATTCATAAAGTACAACTTGATAGAACAAAAGTAGAGGTTGTAGGAGAAATAATTTTTGTCTCTATAAGTTTGTCATCAAACCCTAAGGTTTCCCAGATAATTGATATATTGGTGGTTGATATTCCTGAATTTTATGGTTTAGTATTAAGCAGTGACTGGTCTAAGAAGCTTCATGGAAATTTGGCAACAGACTCATCACATATGTGGCCACCCCATAATGGAAAGCCAAACCAAATTTGGGTAGACCAAGATAAATTTATGAAACACATAGTTATTGAGCTTGAAGGAATCAATGAGGCAGTAGAATTCAATAATAATATTATTGGAAATTACTCAGCAAAATCATTTCTTGGAAATTTTCATGCTCAAACATCACCCTTTTTTGATAATGTGTTTATCTCTCAGATTGAAACTTTTTCACAGACAGACACTCATAAATGTAAAATTTTTGTAAATAAACCAGTAGTTAATTATTTTTTTTGGATTCTTTATTTTAATGGTTCTAAATCTAAAGATGGTGCAAGAGTTGCCTGTATTTTAATAAGCCCAGAAGGAGAAAAACTATGTTAGGCTGTAGACTCTAATTCAATTGCATAAACAATATAGCAGAGTATGAAGAATTAGTTCAAGGTTTGTACAAAGAAATTCACCGTAACATTAAATTTTTGAAGGTGCTGGTAGATTTATAAATTATTTTCAAACAAGTAAGAAATACTATCCATTGTCATTCTAGACATCTTAAACATTATCAATCATTAGTCCAGGAATTGACTTCCCATTTCTTAGATTTCAATATTTCCTCTATACCAAGAATACAAAATGCTAGCGTATATTTATTGGCTAATGTAGCAATGAAATTAATTCCATCTCAAGAATTTAGTCCTAATATGTTTTCTATTGAATTAATTTTTAGGTCATCTATTCCTGATAATATTACTAATTGGGGAGTCTTTAAACATGATTCTGATATCATATATTTCCTTACATCTGAAGGATCTTATGATAATCAAATTCTAGATGAAAATGAACATGATGAAAATCCAATTCCTAAGTCAGTTGTCAAACTAGAAGATCTTTATGATTTAAAATATAGGTTTAAAAGAGTTACTAATTCTAAAATTAAAAGTTCAACGTTAAGATTTGAGTTAGTAAATATTGGAACCGATGATAAACCCCAAATTATCAATCTAGATCTTAGTCTCTCTTCTAATGAACAATTATCATTTGTTCAGTTATTAAGGACTTACAAAAGTGTTTTTTCTTGGGATTACACCAATCTTAAAACATATGACACTTCTATTATTCAACACACTATTCCTATGATTTCATAAGAGAAACCAATACAACATAATTTGAGGAAAATTCACCCTAATCTTGAAAATAAAATCAAAACAGAGTTGAATAAACTCCTCAAATATAAGATCATCTTTCTAGTTAGACATTCAAAATGGGTTTCAAATTTGGTTCAAGTAAGAAAGAAAAATGGTGACATTAGGATTGGTATTGATTTCAGGAATTTGAATAAAGCATGTCAGAAATAAAATTTTCCATTACCGACCATAGAAGAAGTACTACAGACTGTAATTGGTTTAGAACTTATGTTTTTTCTAGATGGGTTTTCAGGATATATCCAAATCGTGGTACATCCAGATGAAATATTAAAGAATACATTCATAACTAAGTGGGGAACTTATGCCTATCAAAATATGTCATTTGGGTTAATCAATGTAGGTGCCACTTTTCAAAGAACCATGGACACAAATTTTAGAGGACTCATTAAGAATTCAGTGGTTATTTATCTATATGGAATTACCATATTTTCTAGACAAGCAACCAATAATGCGAATGACCTAAAAAAAGTCTTTGAGCAATGTAAAAAGTATGGAATTTCATTAAACCCAAAAATTCATATTTTTCTATGGATGAAGGAAAATGTTTTGGATTCATTGTGTCTAAAAAGGGTATCTATATTGATCCTGAAAGAATTTAAAAGATTAAAAGGATTCCTTTTCCTCATGATAATAAAACTATACAGTCATTCCTAAGACAGATAAATTTTGTAAAGATATTTATCCCTGAATTTTCGTAGATAGTTTTACCTTTACAATCAATGATTAAGAAAAAATCATTCTTCAAGTGGGGACATGATGAAAGAGAAGCATTTTATTTAATCAAACAATCTATTATCGATGCTCCATTCTTGAATACTCCCAATTTTCTTAATCTGCATTCTCATCAAACACATCTTATGTTGTAGCCTTGTCACAACTCAATGACCAGCAAATTGAAGCACCAATATCATTTTTTAGTTCTAATTTACAAGGTGTAGAATTGAACTACTCATTTGTTGAGAAAAAATAATTTGTTGTTTTCAAAGGTATAAAGCATTTTAGGCCATTTATCCTAAAAAATAACACCAAGATAATAGTTTCATTATCTGCAGTAAGGGAATTATTGATGCAGAGAGAACTAGGAGAAAAAAGGGCTAACTAGGCTACTGCTTTACAAGAATATGATGTAGAAATTAGGCCTTCTAAAATTGTTAGAGGATAAGGTTTTTGCAGAATGCTAACAGGAGAATCCTATTTATCATCATAGGGAGATTGAGGTAATGATATGCAAGTGTCAGAGGTAAGCCTCAACGATTCTTAGTCTCAATACTCTGATTTCAAATTTTATTTGAAAGATGAATCCCAATAAAAATCAGATCATGAATCAGAACGATCACCACATCACTCTTATAACTCATATCACTGTGAAAAAGGAGATGTAATCCGAAGGAGAAATTAATGGAGCTGAATCATCCTCTAAAGAAGTTCAACATATCCAGAATACACACAAGAAGAAAGAGAAGCCTCAACCAAAATATTTAAATAAATAATGGGAGAAATTTTCCAAGGCACTGGAAAAAACACCACCACCAAATCCTAATGCTGATCAATCAACAAGTTTCCAAACTCCAGAGAAATCCCGGAATTTTATGGAAATTGAAATTCCAATACAACAGGTACCCGAAGATCATGATCATGAGATCATCCCAGCACACCCTAAGTAACAACTTGTTTTAAATATTGAAGAAATTCCCCCACTCGATCTATTATATAGCCCGAATCATAAGGATTTAGTCAAAAGAAGGAAAACAAGGAGAGTTGATGAGCCAATTTCAAATCTTATGGATGAATCTGTAGAAATTTTATGGAAGGATCCTTTGGCTGATCCTACATAACATTTAATTAAGCTATCACAGTTTACAGGGGCATATGGTACTCCTACCATTGACAAAGCTACAAAAGTTCAAATGCTACTTAAGGAAAGAGAAGACAAAGTGCAAGAACTAGAGAAACTGCCAGAACAAGAAAAGTTTAATTCCAGTAAGTAGATTGAAATGAAGATGTCTCAATTTCAAAAAGAAATTGATATATTAAAGTTGTAGCATCAAGTGCATATTACAAAAAAAGAAACACAACTTGAAGCAGAAAAGGACAAATTGAAAAGCAAACTTAGATAGAGAAACTCATAAAAGAATCACTAGAAATAAATGCAAAGCTGAGGTAGTAGCAAGAAACCTTCTGTCAACAATTTTCAATCACTAGTTCTTACTGTGATACAAGTAAAATTCTAGTGCAACAAGTGGCTAATAGAAGGCTTGAATGCGAAAGAGTTGAAAATAAGATTAATTAGTTTATTCAATGGAAAGTGTCTGATGTAGGGAAGAAGGTTGACTTATCTAAGATAGATAAATTCCATAAAGATATTTTATTTAAGGATTGGGAAATATAACTGAGACAAGCAGAGAAAGCAACAACAAAGGCATCAAGGTTAACAAATGAAATTATTGAATCTGTTAATTAACACATTTTAAAAGCTGAACTTATTGAAGAATCCACATTAGAAGCACTCCCAAAACTCAAACCTTTAGAACCATAGTGGAAGGAAAGTACAGAGTTACAGATGGAAAATATAAGAAAGATAAATAAGTTTGATCAAGAAAATTACTGGATTTTTTTATCAAACCTTATCATCAGTGCCTAACTCTACAGTCATTAATTCTACAAAGAAATCATAGCCATCACTTTGTAGTGCAGTTTTTATAGGCTAGATCAGATCAGTAATTTCGCAACCAACTTAGCTAAAGCCAATGGTGGATATTTGTCAGCTCCAAGATCAAATGCACAAAGAAAATAAACCCACATAGTCATATTGTTATTTTATTTCCTAGATTGTAGATTAAGTTTAATCCTTACGAGAATGGTTGTTTGAAACCTCTTCCAATTCGTATGTAATAATATATTTTAAACATATTGTATTTTAGTATTTAAACCCTTCTCATGCATTTAGAGAAGGGTCCAAATTTTTTTCAAAACATTTGCAAAAAACGAACTTATGTAAGTTTATGAATTAATGGAATGAAAACTGTTATCTTTTTACATTTGAAGATGTTTAATTGAAGTTGCAGTATTGTACTCTTCAAATTGCTTGAAAGTGAAAAGGAGAAGAAAACTACTGTCAGTTTGAATGAGTAGGACCTCATA
Source organism: Pinus albicaulis (assembly GCA_034641835.2). Classification (NCBI taxonomy): domain Eukaryota; kingdom Viridiplantae; phylum Streptophyta; class Pinopsida; order Pinales; family Pinaceae; genus Pinus; species Pinus albicaulis. Next base: position 1,172,028,180 of record CM076581.1, read on the forward strand.
TATATGGTACTTCTGCACGTTATATTAAGTTTTTCTTTTTATATTGACAGTTATCTTTTATCTGCATTATATATTTGAAATGCCATCATAAGTGAATGTTAAATGCACTTATGTACTAATCTTTGTTTATTATTTCTTATCTGATATATATTCAAACATATAAATGCAATATAAATTTCACAATTCTTTTGATGGAACTATTTCGTTAAAATAATTATCTTTACATAATTTTTCATCTCTTTCAACTTTTAAATAATCTTCATTACTAATAGTTGAAAGATATATTTTAGATCACATAAAGGAATGAACACCCCAAGTATATAGTAGAATATATAGCTTATGTAAATGCACATGATAGATCAAATCGTTTCTCATTTAGATCTTATATAAAAAAAACACACCCAACGTCATCCTATATTAGTAAACTGATCCCTTTGGCCCTAGTTAGAGCCACCATACCAAATGGAAAAGGACTTGATCTAAGGACCGGATTGGGTGGGTTTCCCTCATGTTGTTGAGATAGAATTCTGAGGCTTCAAAAAAACACCAAATGAATATTTTTTTCCATCACTCCCTCATCAAAATCATAGTCCTCCATCACCTCAAACAATTAAACATTCAATGGAATTCATTCATAGCTAATGACATATTCACTGCTCCACCTATTCAACATGCCCAATATGTACCTTCATCATCTCATCCTTCCACATCCATTCCTCCATATCAGCCCACAGTTCATGCATCATCATCAGATTAGTCTCCTTCATCTATTTCACCACCACCATCTCCATCCCGCATTGAGACTGTGTCACCTAGCAGAGATGAGATCAATGAGCCTAAGCAGGCTAATGTGGTTGAGATAGAGCCATTGGAAAAAACATACCAGAGGGGTCATAGGTAGGTGTTTTCTCCACATAGTGTGGAAGGGGGCCCTTCCTTCTTCACCAAAAAAGTAGGTACAGAAGGGGAAAGAAAATATGGTAGAGGAGGATGTACATGAGGCAGTCATTCATGATGAGGATGGCCTCCACTAGACATAACAAGATTTTGACCTTGTTGACCTAGATGAGAATCATGATGATGAGGACATTAGTATAATAATAAAGGTAAAGGATTCCAAGATTAGAGAGCTCAAAAATAATCTTGACATGTCCAAATTTGTCATAAAATTCCATGAGCAGGACAACCAGTAGTTGAAAAAAAAACATGTCATTGATGCAGTTAAATTCATCAAATCTCAAAGAGAGGCAGAAAAAACCAATTTTTTTCTTGAAGAGAGACTTGAAACATATGGTGTCACATATGAGGTAGTAAAAAAAGTTCCAAGGAGAAGACCTAAGACTAGAGGGCTGAAAAGAGATCTAACACTAGAAAGGAAAAAAGAGGATGAGCTTGCTAATAAAATCACTCTGAATGAACAACTTGAAATGGTAGTCAATGAGAACCAGGAGCCATGCCTTGACAAGGCTAACAAGTTCTTAGATAAGATTTTGGAGAAGTAAAATAGAGATAATGATATATTGAGAAAGAATGTCAAGAACTATGCCAAAAAATACAAAATTGCAATGGCGAAGCTCAAAAGAGCCAATGCAAGAATTGAGGCTTTGACCTTAAAAAAAGAGAAAAGGAAGTTGGATTTACTAGCTAAGGATTCATTCCAAGCCTGTCCACACCATCAACACTCCACCAATTTCGAAACATTTTGGGTCATTTTTGCAAGTTCTGTCATTTTTATGTGTTCCTAGACAATTTTTTGACAACAAAATTGTCAAGCACGCAGTGTCCTTGGCACTGCACTCTTTTTTGAGCCACTTTTTGTCAAAAAGGCCACCACCATTGGATGAAAAATGACAAATACATCTAATAAAACCACTTTTTCCAGACTTGTTTTGCAAAACTAGCAGGTCAAAATGTCAAAAAACAAACAAAAAATCATGGTTCTACCTTATTTTTGGCCTTGGCGTTGCACACTGAGAAGTCTTGGGAGGATCAAGTTTTGACAGGACAAATCAACTTCATTTTGCAAAATGAAGGCATATCTAGAAGGTAGACTTGAAGGGATTTCCAAGAAGCCACCTTGATCCCAGTTTGGACACCTACAACTTAGTCAAAAGCAACCTACACAATGGAGGGATCTCTTGGGAAAGAGAGGGCGCACCTGGCACAAAAATGGCGCACTTGACCAATTTCTAATATCCTTTAATTTTCACTGCAGATTTGACTTTTATCTTTGAAAATTATGATTTCACCCATGCAAGTGTAAGTGAGTATCGTAAATGTAATTATGATGTGGATAAGTTAGCTAGGGGTAGATTCATGATGTAAAAGTTATCATCAAGTCAAATGAATCATTTTCAATGTAATTAGGGAGGAGTCACTTAGAGCTCCCTATACTACAGCTATTAGTTCCAAATTTTGTGGATCTATTCCTCAAATCTGGGATTCAACCCCAGAGAATGAGAGAATGTTGTTTTGATGTCTATATCTTCCATTTATTCACTCTTAGCAAGGTTTGGAATCAGTTGGATGTTGTTGTATTGATCAAGGACTATATTGTAATCAGTTTGGCAAGAAATTAATGAAGAGTTGAAACTATTTCTACCTGTGGTATGGATGTTTGGAATTGTTTTTTCTCCTGTTTCATTTGTATGATTTTTTTGTAAGATCATAAACCATTTCATGTCTATTATATGATGATTTTCAAGTTGACAGGAAGAATACATGTTATTTCATCCTCTGTTTTGGGAAAGTCTTAATAATTTATCCATTTTCTTCAGTTTAGGAAGAATACATCTCTTATTCTCTTCCTAGTTCCTCATTAATCTGAAAACCTCTCAAAAAATCACCTTAAAGTGCTAAGATTTCTACCTACCTTACCCCATTGAATGGACTACAATTCCCATCTTATTTTCCCTGACCTAGCCTCTTCGACCTAATCCTCATCTAGCAACCCGATCAAAACAAAAAAAAACCTTCTCCATTTCATAGCTAGCCTAAAACCATTTCTTATTTAGCCCTCTTGGCTGTGAAATTGTGGAGAGAGCCCTATCCATCTTGGTAGGTCTAGATACCAAGCCAAAAGATTGTTCTATGGTTACCTTTGTTGGGATTTCTTCTTTAGCTTTAGAGATTTGGTAGAGTGGTAACAATCCATGCCTTTCAAATTTTAGAGGTAAAATATGTATGCTGACACTTGAACATATTCACTTTAGGGAGGCAAGCATGATATACCTATTTTGCAACCCAATCATGAACCCCATGGGTAGCAGTCATACATTAAAGGTTTTTCACAGGGCTTACCCAACATTGGATAAAATTGGCATTTGCATGGGATGAGTTGACCTGGTAATAAAAATAGGTGTAATTTGATAGGTAGGATGAGTTAAACGTAAATTTTTACATCTTAGTAATGTTTCTGAGTTTTTCCTAGTACTAGGAAACCATCATCATTCATTCCATGATCTAACATGCTTGAGGATAGCTACGAAGGTGTGACTATTGGTTTATACATGTTCTCGTTGTATGTATATATATGTAAAATATTGTTTGGATGAAGCTACATATTTGTTGGAATCCATAATGTTTCCAAAAGGTTCTGTTATATACCTGCATTCTAGAAATTATGGCTGAATTAATGTCGGGCTACATTTTCCTAACTATTTGTTGTTTACATACATGGAATAGTACTAAGAGTCACCTTATGAATCAGTTGCATGCACCTCATTATGTCAAACTAATTATGTACGCACTACCATTCTATGAAAAATGCATGATGTCTTAATTGGATATTACAAGCACATGAATCTAGGCATTAATGAAGCACAAAATCATTGAAGTAGAACCATGCACAATTTCAAATGTTTACAATAAAACTCTACTAGTCAAGGGATAGTAAGGTGACATACCATGCATACGTTGTTAATAATACATGTTACAAAATAAATAACATGTTGCACCTGTAGGTTATATGGCTACCCAGATTTGACAATACTTGATAATGATTGTATGAGGACAATATGTAATAAAGAGAAAAATAGCTTCATTACCTTAAGCATAGATTTATTCACTGCCAAATATCATTACTACATTGACCTGTATGCATATTGCACATAGAGTGTAGGTGAATAGAATTTTGCTGCATTATATGTCATGATAACAGGTGGATTATTTTGACTCTATCAGTTGTTGAAGCCAAGGTTACAAATAATTTGGTGGTGGTTGTTGCTAAGTTGACAACTCCTAACAAGGACATTGATTGCTTAAATAAAAAGGGTATGTTGTGATATCTATGATGGATAGTTGGTGTTGGGTCTTATGTTGAAAGGTATGGTGATACTTAACTCTGTGTAAGTGAAATACACCATAGAAATGAGCGGAGTGCGTGAGGTTGGCCAAAGAAAATACATGTATTTATTTTTTTAGAATTTCTTCCTTGATTGAGTAATATTTGGTTTATGGTCTCGAAAGTATGGAAAATATAAACAACCTTATTTTTATTTCCTCCATCTAAGAAGCACCAGATACTTTGATAGAAATTCCACTTCTTTTCATGAAATCAACCTTAAGAGTTGGAAGCTTGATCGGGTATGTTGATTTTTTTTTTTATTTAATCTCAATATTTGTATTCTTGGAGTAACATTCTTGTAGAAGAATTTAGAATATGGACTGTAGTGGAAATATCACTGGCCTTTGGATGTTAGTGGTACCAAAAAAATAAAACATGGAGTCAGCCCATGTCATATGTTGAAGAGAAATTGGGAGAAGCCTCAGTCCAATAAATAGATATCCCTAGTACAGTCTTCGCTCTCCTTGCCATAAAATATCGATAGTGGAGACATGTTCACAAAAGAGAAAATTAGGTTAAGTGCTCAAAAATAGGGTTGCCACAACATGTGTTACAGTCCTTAGCTTTAAAATTTCAAAGGTAAACTTTGTACAATGATACCTGACGATATTCACTTTAGGGAGGATATCATGATATACATATTTTGGAATCAAATCATGAACCCCATGGGTAGCAGCCATACACCAATGGTTTTTCACATGGCTTACCCAACGTTGGATAATATTGGAATTTGCATGGGATTGGTTGACCCCTTAATAAAATTATGTAGAATTTGATATCCAAGATGAGTTAAACATAGCATTTTACGTCTTAGTAGTGTTCTTGATTTATTCCTAGTACTAGATAACTGTCATCATTCATTCCATGATCTAACATGACTGAGGATATCTAGGAATGTGTGAATATTAGTTTATAATTGTTATAGTTGTATGTATATATATGTACGAAGTTGGTTGCATGAAGCTACATATTTGTTGGAATCCATAATGTTTCCACAAGGTTTTTCTATATACCTGCATGCTGGAAATTATGGTTGAATTAATGTTGGGCTTCATTTTCCTAACTATTTGTTGTTTACATACATGGAACAGTACTAATAATTCCCTTATGACTCATTTTTATGCACCCCATTATGTCAAACTAATTATGCTTGCACTAACATTTTATGAATAATGTGTGATGTATGAATTGGATATTACAAGCACATGATTTTAGGAATTAATGAAGCACATACTCATTGAAGTAGAACCATTCATAGTTTCAAATGTTTACATTAAAAATATACTATTCAAGGGCTTGTAAGGTGATATATCGTGCATATGTTGTTAATAATACATGTTGCACCTATAGGATATATGGTTACCTAGATTTGTCAGTACTTGATAATGATTGTATGAGGGAAATATGTAATAAAGAAAAAAAATGCTTCATTACCTTGATCATAGATTTATTCACTACCAAATATCATTGCCACATTTTCATCTATGCCTATAGCATAGAGAGTGTAGGAAAATAGAAGGTTGGTGCATTAGATATCACACTAGCAGGTGTATTATTTTGACTCCACCAGTTTTTGAAGCCAAGGTTACAACTCATTTAGTGGTGGTTATTTCTATGTTGGAAAATCTTAACATCAAGGATATTGATTTTTTTAACTAAAAGGGTAACACACACTCATGTTGTGATAACTACGATGGAGATTTGGTGTAGGGTATTGTTGAGCCTCATAATTTTTCTTTTTTGTAATCCTTTTTCACCTATTTTGACCATCATAACCATCAATGGGCATTAAATCAGTGGACTGAAAGCTTGCCATGTATATAATTGTCTCATATTTCATATGTTACGAATGTTCTTTATTATTCTTGCTAATATTTGGATCAGCTACTGGATTTTGATGTTTTTGTAGCCAAAATTTAATTCAAGAGACAGAATATGATTCAATAGTTGAGTCCTTTGTTAAACAAGATCCAAATTTCCAGCTAGAGAAAATGATAAATGGGGATATATCAATTAGTATGCTCAAATTTTTCCTCCTATATTCATGAAACGAATATATGGAATAAGGTTCCAATCGAATAGTCCAAGTTGAAAGTCAACATGTTAGATTAAAATAGTATTCTGTTAGCTAAAGAAGCTCTGAACATTTATGATAGAGGCTTTATAAAAACTTCGTACCAGATATGTTATGGATCAACATCTTTATTATTATTTTATGCAAAAGTAAACTTTTAAAACTATGTTATAATATAAAGCGAAGCTTTTCTCATCTTGATGCGTGGTTGATCTGTCAACTTAGTTCTATTTCCATCTACTTGTGGAGGGCTCCCTCAAGCAGTAGGGTTTTTCATTTACGTCATTTAGATTTCTAAATTTCATTTAGGTTATTTCAATTTTTGAATTTTATGATCAATTAGATGGATGCATCCCCGTAATGTATCTTTATGTTGATTGAGAAATAAATTAGATGTGTAGTGTTTATACAAATCTTACAATTGAATTCATAGATAGAAATAATTTGGTTATTTTTAATCATTTTCTTCTATTAATTCAGGAACACATGAATGGAGTTGGCATTGAGAGTTTGAATTAAGAACGAGATTGTAATTTTGAGAATCAGAGAATTAGTTTGTAGGTTTCATTTCAGAGCATGAGTGTTGTGAGTTTTATTTCAAAGCAAGAGTGGATTATCAATTTAAGCAAGTGTGAACATAGTTTAAATTTATTTTGATTTTTCATGCAAGAGTGTGTTTATTCTTTTATAAATAAAGTTTCTTTCAAAGAAAATTTTAGATATTTTGTAGAGTGTGTGTGTGAATATTTATGAGTTAAATTTCATTTTGCAAGCGTGAGATTAATTTATGAGTTTGAGATATTTATTGGTTGTGTGGAACTCATAATTAGATATCAATGTAATCATCTTCCTTAGAGTTAATTTCAATAAAAAATCCAATTATGGGCACCCACAATTTAATTCATCAGTCTACTAGCCATGGTCGATAATTTATGTAATCAATTTAACACAAATAAATTGACAAAAAATTTGGCATTGTTGCCAGGGAAATGTAAATAGGAACTTGTCTTTTTATTTTAACAATAAAAAAAACATAAAAATGACCTGTACAGGGAAAGAGATTCTAGAGGTAGATTTGTAGCTAGAGGTAGAAGTTTAATTCCATCAAGACCACTCACCCCACCATGACCTCATAGTGCCACACCATCTACTCAAACATGTGTACCATACATTGTAGGTAGACATAGGCTTCTTGAGGTACTTAGATATGAAATCCAACCTAGAGATTCACAAAATTCATCAACTGAAGACATAGTAGAATAAGAAGATCCTTCATCCACAACTAAAGGAGTAATTTTCCTAAATTAAACTATAGAAAAAATCATGGATGAAGAATTATAATTCCCTAGTGAATAAGAGGAAGAAGAAACCTATTTTAATATTCCATTGATACATGAAACATAATAACTAGAAGAGGAACAAACAAACCCAATTTTAGAACCTTACATTAGTTCTCAAGAATCCACAATGGCTGGAGAAGGGGAAGGATAAGTACAAAATGTAAATGGTGAACATATTAGGATTGGAGGTGGAAGAGGTGGAGGAAGAGGAAGAGGAGGAGGAGATAGAACAGAACTATATCCTATTGGGTTTCCTATCTATGATGAAGATACTATAGTAACAATGAAACATATCTCACCTTCTGTCGTTCTTAACTTCCATGGATTAAGAAGTGAGGATCCTGAACCATTTATTTTTGAGTTCGAATTTTTATGTAGATATTGTGACTATTTTCTCGAATCTCAGAAGTTGAAATTGTTTCCAAAAACTCTTAAGGATGCAACACTAAAATGTTGTATGAGTTTAATCAAAAACTCTATTAGAACACGAGAAGAAATGAAAATTGCATTCTTAACGAAATATAAGGATTATTGCATGCCCCATAAACTTAAGGATGAATTTTTCAAAATGATGCAAATAGAAGATGAAAATATTGAGGATTTAAGTGAAAGGTTTAGCTACAGCCTTAAGAAAGATAAAATGGAAAATTTAGATGAAGACACTTTGAAAGCTCTCCTATTAAAATCCATTATAGGTGAATGGATAGATATTCTCAACGTAATGGGTAAAGGGGATATTTCTTAGTTATCATTACCAGATATTTATGAGTTATGCATACATATTTCAAGAGGAAAAACAAAAACTGGGAAAATATCAAGAGATTCTATTATTTATAGTATCAATAAATCTGCAGCCGGAACAGTAAGTAGGGCTGAAATAGGAAATTTTCTTGATTATTTTAAGACAGACATTTTAGGGAGTCCTACTTAACTAATATATACCCTTAAAATACAAAACAAGAAAAAGTTGAAAATGTTTCTCTATCCATCTTTTTCCCCAATGCAGAAAAAAAAACATGACTTGAGAGAATGTCCTCTTGACTTGAAAAGTGTAGAAACTTGTGTTATATGTGCAAAAAATCATGATACTAAAGAATGTCCTTCAATACCAGGTCTTAAATTTGTTTACCAAGAGGAATTTGTCCCAAATCAGGTAGACCCTCTCTTTTTTTATTTCCAAGGGACCATGGAAAAATCAAGGATTTAACACCCAAGAATATGCACAAACACCAAAAAATAAATGGATTTCACCCATGCCTTTGCAACCTTAGACACAAGGATGGAATATATCCTTCGTACTCTCAACACCCTCAACGTTACCCTAACTTTCCCCCACAATATTTCTCTCAGTCTAGACAACCACCTCAATTTCAATTCAAGAATCCAAATATATAACTATCATTGCCATTGCCATAAATACCAAACCAATTTCCTGCCCAACCACTTCCGAACAAAAATAATAAAAAATTACAACTAGTTTACAACATTGAAGGGAAAAATTTCAAGACCTATATGATATCTCCATTATATCTAAACAATGTTCAACATAGATCTGTTAGAGTATTGGAAAAGAAATCACCATATGTTGTTATTCAGGAAAGTGAAAAGGATGATCATTCTAAGAAGGAGACAAATCTTCAACGGGATGAAAATCCTGAAAATAAGGATACTCACTTTGAGGAAGGGACATCTCTTCATCAGAAAGAAAATTATAAAAAACAATCCATTTCTACATATTTTAATGATACTCCAATAAACTCAACTCCCATTACGGAACCACCTTCACTATCTGTTTCAAAACAACCTTTTCCTGAAAGATTAAAAGTTGATAAAGGGGTAGAAAAACAGATTTTATTTTCTAACTATGATATGTTGGATGAACTAAAGAATTTTTTCATAAAAATTCCTTTGTTGCAGGCCATTAAATAAATCCCAAATTTTTCAAAGATAATTAGGAAGTTAAGTATTAAGAGACCAAGAAGGAAATGAAAGGAAGTCAAAATATTTCAACAAGTTGGAAAAATCGCATATATCATGATGGGAAAAATGAAAATTCAGAAATATCTTGATCCAAGAGGTCCCATTGTGAAAACACACATCAAATACCAAATACATTGATTGATTTAGGAGCATCCATAAAAATCATGGGTAAGAAAACTATGGATCAATTAAAACTCCATAATCTTCAATATACACCTACATTGCTACAATTGGTAGATAGGTCTGTAATCAAACCTGATGGTGTGTTAGAAGATGCATTTGTATCCTTATATTCTTGGGAATATCTTGTTGAATTTATGGTTTTAACACCCAACAATAATTTAGGAGGACACCAATTTCTCCTAGGAAGGCCATGGTTAGCCACAACTGATGCTTTCATAAGCTGTAGAATTGGTGATATGTTTATCTCTAATGGGAGTTCAACAAAGAAATTCACACTGTATCCAGCAGTAAAAAAAATAACAGAAGTTGAAAATGAAGAATGGATAGATGATGATATTGATATACAACCAATATTTACTACTTCACAAATAGATGAAGAAGATCAAATTTTGAATTTAATGGAAAAAAATGAGTCTTCCTCATGTTGTGAATCTAGTCAAATTTTTCAAGAACAATGTAATATGGAATATTTTTGATCTCGTTAATTCTCTTTTTATTCCATGGAAATATTTGGAAATTCTACAATAGAAATATTCCCAAAGAAAACTTTGAACATCAATAATAATTTGGAATAATTTAAAAATAAATAATTAATGAAAGTATTACAAGAACATTCTTCTACTTATGCATGGGAATACATTGACATGAAGGGAATTTATCCAAGTACTTCTATAAATCATATTTATATTGAGGAAAATGCCAAACCAATTCAACAACCTCAAAGAAGAATGAATCCAAATTTGAGGGAAAGTTTTGAGGAACTACAAAAATTGTTAAATGTGAATTTAATCTTTCCAATATCAGACATTCAGTGGGTTTCACCACTAGTAATTGTTCGGAAAAAGAATAGAAAATGGAGACTATGTGTTGACATTAGGAAATTGAATAAAGTGACTTTGAAATATCACTTTCCACTTCCTTTTATAGATCGAGTTCTATATATATTGGTAGGAAAAAAATATTTCTCATTATTGGATGGTTTTAGCAGATACAACCAAATCCAAGTAGCTCTGGAAGATCAAGATAAAACAACTTTTACCTTCCCATGGGGAACTTATGCTTATCGAGTACTTCCTTTTGGATTATGTAATGAAACTGCAACATTTCAAAGGGAAGATTTAGTGATTATTTATGATATAATTCATGATTGTGTGGAGGTTTATATGGATGAATTTACAGTTTATGGAACTTCTTTTGAAGATGCTCTTAAGAATTTGGAGAAAGTTCTTGTTAGATGTATGAAAGAAAATCTGCCATTAAGTTCTAAAAAATGTTTTATGATGTTTACTGGGGGGGTTTTTTTAGGTCACCATATTTCAGGAAATAGAATTAGGGTGGACACATCCAAAGTAGAAGTTATTTCTAAATTATCAATTTCAACTTTTCAATGAGATGTGAGAAGTTTTATTTATTTTACTAGTTACTATAGAAGATTCATAAGAAACATTACAAAAAATGCATCTCCACTTTTCAAATTTCTCACAAAAGTTTGTGAATTCATTTGGAATTCTGATCGCCAAAGAGCTTTCAAAACACTTGTTGGAAGCTAAAATTGCACATCTCTTCCTTCCATTCCATTATATTTCATTTCTGCATTTTCACCATTAACATTAAATTCATGTCTCAAAGTGCACAGGTAAGCCCCTTTGTTATGTATTTATGGAGTATTTAGTCAATGAAATATAGTCATGGGGATCATTACCTAAGCAGTTTGCTAATTTAGCTATTATTGTAGATTCGGAGGTCGGATGACCAAGTTCACAATTCTAGGAAGAGCTATCGAGATGACAACACTATCTTGGACAACACTACGATGACAGAGCAACTTCAGATCCCTCCCTCACCTATCTTTTGCATTCAGTTTTTTTCTATCATAACGACTATGTAAATGTAGGCAATAATCGACATGATTTTAGGAACTATCATTGTAATAATTATTATAAGAAAGGATCTGAAGTTGTGAATCAGGGGTTGGCTACTAAAGGAATTGAGAATATGTAATAGGGCTTTTCTTTCAAGTAATTCAATTTGTATTTTTGGTTCGTTCATGAGTTTGTGACTATACCACAACCCTGATAAGGGATTTGGGCCCGCTCTCCTGACCAGGTGTTGTTTAAGTTATGGGTGATTAGTTTATTTACTGTATTGCATGTTCTTTAATTTCTATGATAGTTAATGTGAATTTTGTAGTTATTAATTTTTGTGGATGTATTCGCTATTTTAAAATTGATTGCTTCTATCCTTTCATTGTTGTTAAAATGTTTTGCTGTTTTACATAGCTTATCGAATCCACGATCGACACAAAACTGTGTAATTTTCATGTACATATATTGTTCATGTTAGCCTTGTGATAACCAACACATCCTAGAATGATAATTAATGTGGGAAAGGGTTGAATAATACTATTCACACTCGGACACCAACATTTTGGCATCGTTGTGCATGAGGCTATCAAAGGTGCAAGAAAAAAATTCGTATTGGTATAACGATAAATCTCTAATCTTTGGGAGGGAAGTTTCACCCTGCTGCATGTCTTGAGTGTTAATTTTTGTTTCTTTTCTTCCATTGATTTCTTAGGGGCTAATCTCTTGTCCTGGGGAGGGAATCTCTGTTGCCCTGCTCCAGGTCCTAAGCTTAAGATTTATTGACTATTTATTTATTTCTTTCTTTGTCTATTTTAAAACCTTATATCTCATCCTGGGGAGGGAAGTTTCACCCTGATCCAGGTCCTGAGGTACAAGAATTTCTCGAATGTTTTTATCTTCACGAATTATATGAAAAGGGATCCGAATAAAAGGGGTAGAGGAGGATGCCCAAAGAGAGGAAGGAAGGATTTAGGAAGGATTACCTATATCCAAGAACTCATCAAAAAATATGAATCAGAAGCATCTTTGCTAGTCGCTTTCAGGGTAAGAACTCATACTAAATCCTAGGGGTAGTCTATTGTGCAACCAATACTACCCACAGTACCAGAAACACCTTTCCACGAAATAAGAAGGGGTAGCTAGCAGGGTACCGGGAAAAGAAGAAGAAGTACTCATGTTGATGAAATAAGGAGAGGAAGTAACAAGTACGGGATCAAAGGAATCGAGCATTAAAATTGCAGAAGAAGAATATTTGAAGGAATTCGTGTTGCCACGTGATTGGGGAAGCGTTGTTAAACAATGTCAACCTTATATTGAAGAACGACTCCAGTCATATGTTGCAGAACCCATTGAGGTCCCGAATGAATATTGGAAAATATTAATGGCACCTGCAACTTCCTGAATTGACTTCCCAATTAGGGATATTAGAGGCGATGCACCAATGGAGCCCATTCCTTTGACAACATTGCCTAATTTCCATGGGATTTACTATGATGATCCAGATACATTCCTTTTTGAATTCAACATTGTCTATTGGGGGTACGATTATATAGCTGATGCATAGAAATTAAAAATATTCCCTTCCACTTTAAAAGGGAAAACTCTACAATGGTTTATTGGTTTAGGGGGGCAAGCTATCTCCTCCTGGGATGACATGAAAAATATTTTCCTGGAGAACTATGAGGATTACTACAAATCTTGTGATATCAAGGAAGAAATATTTAAATTCATGCAAAAGGAAGATGAGAATATGGAAGATTGTGTGGAGCATTTCAAATATACTTTGCAGAGGTCAGACCAAAGTAACCTAGATAAGGACATCTTGAAAATAATCCTTCTCTGGGAATTAAGGGAAGAATCTCTGGAGCTCTTGAACATAGTAGGAAAAGGGGATATATGGAAATAAAATTTGACACTATCTGTGAGTTGTGAATTCAATGTTCCCGAGGAGCTGCAAGGAATATGCAGGGAAATAAATAGGGAATTTGGTGGCCGAAGACATCCAGCAGTGGAGTTACGAAGGTAGAAATTGGAAATCTTCTGGAAAATTTTAGGATTAATACCTTGAGCACATTATCTGTTCAGATAGACACATTTCAATCAAATCAGAAGAAAATTGAATTGGGGAATACCATCGCCATATTCTTCCCACGATGCAGGAAGAAACATCCATTGAAGGAATGTCCATTAAAAACTGTATAAGCTTGTGCAATCTGCGAACAGATTCATTCCAGCAGCTCATGTACTTCTCTTCTAGGATGAAAGGAAGTTTTTAAGGGAGAAAATGAAGAGGTGGATCAATTTTACTTCATGGGACCCAAGAATCCATGACAGCCATGACCACCAAATATGAATCAAGGTATGCTTCAGGACCTTTCTTAGTATTTCAGCAATTCAAATATTGGTCCTCAGTCAGTACCTTTTTCACCTGCATGGCCCTAGTATTGTCAATACCCTCAGACCATGTTCAAACCCTTCATGGTCGTAGAATTGGCGTGGAACTTCTCCTCTAGGACAGTTTCCCCAACCTATGCCACAACAATAGCTGCAACTACCTTCTAATATTCCTTCAATTAGTCCTCCCCTTTTTCCTCAACTTCCTATCCAACCTAATCCAAATCCTAACAATAAGTGAGTTCAGCAGGCTGACACTCTCTACCTTCCTTCATATAGCATCTCTACCATAGAATGTAATGAGATAAATTTGTGATCTGGTTGGGTAGTGATTTCTCATACTTCAATTGTTATTATTGAATAATTTGACGTTGAAGTCAGAGAACTAGAACCTCGGGTAGTTAGGGATGAACCAAACCAAGACTCTGTAAATCAACCACCTCTTCAACCGTTTGTTATTCAGGGACGTCAAGCTAATCGACGTTATCTTGAAAGGCTAACCCCGAGTAAACATAACCCTCAAAAAGATTTTGAATTTTTAGGGGAAATGAAAAAATTGTTTGTCAAAATTCCCTTAATTCAAACTATGAGGGATGTACCAATTTATGCAAAAACACTTAAATAATATTGCTCGAAAAAGCCTGGAAATAAATTAAGGGACCAACTCACCATTCATGTTATGGTGAAGTTGTCTGACATCATGCTGGGGAAGTTTATGCCTGTTAAATATGGGGACCCAAGGAACCCAATCCCGAGAGTAAAAATTAATGGAATTGATATCCCAAATGTACTGTTATATTTGGGCACCACAATAAGTGTTATTACTTATAAAACTATGCATATACTAGGTATTCAAAATATCAAACCGGCCCCTACTATCTTAAAATTGGCATACATATCTACAGTGAAGCCATTAGGGCAGTTGGAAGACATCATTATTTAATTCAATTGATGGCATTATCCCATTGATCTCTTGGTATTACAAACACAGTACCTAGTTGGTGGTCACCCTTTTATTTTAGGAAGGCCTAGGCTTGCAACTACATATGCCTATATTGGGTTTCGGTCAGGAAACATGGTTACATCTAACGGGAAGGTGACAAAAAATCTCGTTCTTTATCCTCCTATAGAATCAAGCCCATCAAGGAAGCCATCATCTAAATGAAAAAACCTACTGATAGAAGGGTCAGAACATGAAAAAAAAGAACTCAGACCAATCCTTACCATTGGGTAGGGTCTTTATTTTCAAATAGAAATGGAGGATGACACCATTAGCACTTTCATCAGCGATCCCCATTCCGTTTCTAACTCAACTCTCCAAATCTTGGAATTTGTCATGAGCTGTAACACACAGGAAACCATTGAACAAGAAAATGAAATTGAAAATATATATGCAACCTCGTCCCATGATAATATCCCCATTGAAATCCAACCAGGGAAAAATTTAAACATTAACTCGAATCTTTTGGTATTGTAGACTGAACGACTCTTAAAAGTCCTCAGAGACCTAAGGAAGCCTTCTCCTGGGATTATATAGATATGGATGGGATCTATGGCGATTTATGCACTCATCATATATATATTAAAGAATATTGTTGACCTATAAAGCAACCCCGGAGAAGAATGAACCCTACCTTAAAGAACATTGTCAAAGGCGAAATTTAGAGGTTGATGGATGTAGGATTTATTTACCCCATATCAGATAGTCAATGGGTGTCCCCACTGTCATGGAAAATTTTAGGGGCTAATATTCATAGGTGGGCTAATTTTCCATGGTTTTTCCAAAAAAAGGATTCGCCAATTTCCTTTTTTTTATAAAAATGATTCGCCCAAATTTTACAAAATAAAATCATTTTACTTTAAAAATCGGCAACATTATATAGAAAATATATATAATATCATTATAAATTTGAATAATTTTACAAATAGATCAATAAACATTTTATACTTTTCCTATTAGAGGCTGTGAGATTCGCCAATTTTTTAAACTTCAAGATAATTTTCCATCCTTAAAATTATCCCTGCCCACTGTTTATTGTTCCTAAAAAGAATGGTAAGTGGCAGATCTTCATGGATTAAAGGGAATTAAATAAAGAAAATCAAAAGGATCATTTCCCTTTTCCATTCTGTTGGCTGCAGGGGTCCTGACCCAGGTTCAGAGTTAAGGTTTGCCAACAAACCCCTATACTACTGGCCCTTTCAGTAATTACCTACTTTCATAGGCCAAGGTATCACCCAAAGGAGTATGGGTTGGTGTTGGAACAAGGTTTCTGCACCCTGGGAGAGAGTAGGTAATTAAGGGAGATCTCATTGAGTTCTATCAAGTTCACACAGAAACAAGCCTATTAACGAAACCTTAACAATATAATCAGCATGTAACCATAAACAATGCTACTATTATTACCCGATCTGATCAACACATTCGCATCCACGTTCACATCAGCAATCCTCACCACAAAAAATTACAATCGCATGTAATTCATATATCACATACACAATCAGAGCTTATTCAAATAAAAAAGAAGAACTTCAGTAATAAACACAACCAACATAAAGATACTTCAATAGATTATGCATTCATTAATATCCAAAAACCCAATTACAAACCCAAGTCATAGCCCATGCACACAGCCAGCGAGGTCTGCACACAGTAGGACTGAGGATCTCCGTGCACACAACCAGTAGGAGTCCTTACCCAAAACAACCCAAAATAGATCTCAACATTTCATGGGTAGCATCAATCTTACTTACTTCTTACTTTCTAGACCCAGCTATCTATATATTTATATCATCGTAGCCTTTGCTATCATATGGTCAGCAAACCGTGGTTTATAGACTCTAGGTCTACCCTTTGACCCATTACAAAACTTTTGGGGCTTTGATCCACCCTAAAGCCCCTGCGCAAGACCAATTTCTACAAAATTATATCAAGAACGCAACTTAGGGAACCCCGTTCCAACGGGCCTCCAACAAAATTTTGTGACTCGTGTTGAGTGACAGTAGTTGTGGGGTTTGCATCTTCACCTAAAGCTGTTTGATTTCATCGACCGGAGTGGGCAACACTCCTTCGCTCAGTGTGGTAGTGTTCTGTGCAATGTCCACTAACTCCTGTGAAGTTGGGCCTTCAATAGCAGCAGTGACACTTTCCAAGGTCTGATTCAGCTGTTTGACTGCAACATCCACTTCTTGAGATAGCTTGAGGGCTTCATCGACCCATGGATTGAGGTGGTCACCCAGAACCTTCTTCTTCTGGAGAAGCTCTTCCAGGTGATCTCTGAGTGCATGGTTGGCTCGCAAACGTGCCAGGCATTGAGCGAGGATTAGAGTGGGCATAGTAGCCTCTAGTTGCTCAAATTATTCTTCCTTCTGGCGCAGCTCTTGAGTAAATTCTCACAGGAGAGGATCACACTACACCTTAGACCACAACTGCATAGCTGTCTCAAGAAATTTTGCGCCCTAAGTGATCTGTTCTGTAATGGTATTTGTGTCTTCTACGACCAGCGCAACTTGCTGGGCTCGTACCTCAGGCGGATTTTCTGGCTGCATATTGGCCTGCAATGCATTAATATGCTACTCCATCTCAGTCTTGACATTCTAAATCTCAATCTTAGAAGACTTCAGGGCTACAATGAGTCCCTCAATCTTGGCTTGGGGCTGGTAGAGGCTAGGATATATTCAGTCACATTTTCACATAGCCTGTTGATTAAACATTCCAACTCGGTCTATTGCGCAGTGGAAAGGACACATGCAGCCTACGCCTGGGATGCCTTGGTGGTTTTTTCAAGTATTGTCTACTCAGCTGTACTGAGATCCTATTGCACCTGGTGATCTCTGTGCTGGATTTCCTTAAAGATGGATGTATGGAGGATCTGTAGCGGTTCGTGTGGAAGCTGAGCCAAATCCATATGTACTTCTGCGTAGGCCTGGAATTTGCACATAAGGTAGGTGGACTTAGTGTGAGTGCTGTGCCTGGCAAGGGCTAGAGACAACTCTCAATCATGAAGATCAACTTAGTGTTGGTTGCTGGAGGCAACCTCACTTGAATCATGCTCATCTGCAAGGTATCGGCCTTGAGCTGTAGAGCTTGGAGCTTAGGCTGTAATGCGGTGACCGCAGCCTTCTGCTACTCTTCTAAAGCAAGCCATCTGTCTTCTGAGGTGAGGGTGACTGCATCTACAATTTTCTCCAAGTATTCCTCTCTCAAGGTAACTTCAATCTCCCTACCGGGCCTCGTTGTTCGCCGCTTTGTTTGCTAGCCTTTGAGAGGTTCGATTGTCTGTTTCATGCCACGCAAGAAATCAGAACCCTGCGCATCCAAAACCTCTATGTCCATGTCCTGCTGTGATTCGTGCTCCGCACCCTTTTCTACGTCCTTTATCCTGGAAGAGTCTTCCGGGCCATGTCCTTCTGCATTCTTGGTGGTATCATGTGGGGTGGTCTTTGGGGCGGTGCTTGTACTAGTAGTTTCAGTCGCACCTAATTTAAATCCCAATCTCCAGTGTGGTGGCCAAGTGGAAATGAGTCGGTCAATTTCCTCATCGGCGACAATGTAAGATAGCGATACCCAAGCTGGATCTTTACGGCCCCGAATATGCACATTGTGCATCATGACCTGGAATGCTATGATGCTCTTGTATTTGTCATAGATCGTCGGCAACAAGCATGCTTGAGAGTGAATTGCTACTGTGAGCCCGCTCTGAAATAGGGCCCAAAATACTTTGTTATCTTTAATGCGTTTCTCATCCTTCGAATCCCACAAATTTGCATATCGTGCCCCCTCGCACATGTATGGTTCAAGCTCAGGGAGGACCTAATATTCAGGGGCTTCCCATGTGACCAACACAATTAGGAGAAGTAGCCAAGAGTAGCAGAATTGCATTCCATGATCCTCGGCCTCGTGCACGTTCTCCAAAAATTCATTGCAAAGGAACTGTGACTAGTTGAAGCAGACCCCCTTTTTGTAGCGGCCACCCAACTGAATTACATAGGCGGGGACAGTGGTGGCCTAGCACTTGCACATAATCTTACAAGCCAATAGCAAGGCACCCATGCCCAATCCTAGGTCGGCAATGATGTTGATCAAGAACCCCCTAGTATTTCGCTCAAAATGTTAGTCTTCTCACACTTTTTCAATGATATTTTGCTCATAATTCTTGCCGGTGCACTCCATGGGATTCATCCCCTCCATGGGGAGACTAGTAATGTAGTGAATTAGGGCGACATCGATGGGAATGCGGTCTCGAATCCACAAGATGTTGTCATGGATGAAGGCTAGCAGTTGTCGTGCAACTCGGTTGGTTATACTATATCGACCAAAGTAAGGTATTCTCAACAAGTTTAGTAAACTAGATTTTTCTAGCCTGCATGCCCACAACATTGGTACAACCATTAGCACATCGTCCTCTAGTACTCTTTCAAGGTAAAACTCAGGTGCCAATTCTGGGAAGACCTCTAGGTTGGCAAGGTCATGGTCGTCAAAATTAATTGAGGTGAGCTTGCCATGCACTTCTCTAATTATGGGGACTTCACCCGGAATCATTGGCATTTGCAGATAGGTGTGCATACCTTCGAGATTCTTAGGCGTGTGCACCGAGGGCCTGTGAGGCCAAACATAGGAAAACAACCAAGTGATTGGTTTAGCAATCCGAGCCTCTTCCCGAGCAGATAGAGGTCGCTTCGTTGGGCTAGGCGAGAATACCTGAGGCACCAATCGGGTAGATTTCACATTCCGAGGGGAGGTGCATGGCTTTCCTCCAGCCCATTTTGTAGCCCTCCCCTATCCTTGCTCCTATCCTTTCTCCTTACTCTTCTTTTTCTCCACCTGCTTCCCCTTGGTTGGTGTGGACACAACCTCTTCAACTTTAGGGGTGACCTCCAATAATTCAACAGTAGAGTCCATGGTCTGTGACGATTCAGTTGGATTGGTTGCGGTGATTCTCACTCGGAAGAAAAACTCAGGATTGATACTATAAGAAGGGGTAGCCCTCCCATACATTAACATATCACAATAGTTACAGAAATTTGCAAGACACAATATTTTCAGAATGCACAGAACCCACTTATGATCTACCCTCCTAAATTTATAGCTTTGGATACTGACCAACGGTTGGATGAGACTTATCTGAAACTTACCATCAAGAAAATGGTAAAAAATCTTCAGAAATCACCACATTAGTTGCTAACTCCCCACTCCTTCCAACGGTAAAATTTTATTTTTACCCAGTTCTACTGTTCTAATGGCTAGTTTTTGCAGTTGTGGATTACCCTTGCACCCCCAGTGCACCTCCTTAGGCTTCTAGACCTACGATCGACCCCTGCGCTGCCAACACACCTCCCTCATCTTCCCGACATGCAGATGACCCCTTCATGTATAACAGGCATGCCTGCGTTTTTCCTCTTTCCTGCATGTATTCCTCCCAATACAACTACTCTGACCATATAGTCATTTGATCCGGTATGGTTTGAGCTGGCTTCCATTAACATATCCTGGTATAATGTGACCACGCAATGTTGCTAATCAGACAACTCCATCGTCAGTGATTTCGTTTACCATATAGGGGCCTAGCCAGTGCTGACGAAACTTCCCCGGGTGTTTTGCAAACTAGCTATCATATAGCAGGCCCAATTCTCCTTTTGAAAATATATTTCACTGAATATGTCTATCATGCCATGCCTTTCCCTGAGCCTTCTGAACTTGCTGATGAAAGTTAGCAATGAGTCGATCTTCCTCCAAGGCAACTAGATGCGCTAAAAGTTACTCCATGATATTAGGCTTTGCCATGTTTGTAAAGGCTGCGATGTGAAGGATAGGAACAATATATTCCATGGGCATAATAGTCTCATTTCCATAAACCATCTGAAATGGTGTTTTCCCAGTCAATTTCTTGCAGGTGGTTCGATAGGCCTAAAGGAACGATGGGATGTGCACGTCCCAATCGCTTCAATCAACATTACAGATCTTGGTTAGTGCCTGTTCCAGGATTTTATTAAAAGCTTCTACCGTTCCATTTTCCTATGGGTGATATCGGATACATTTTTCATGGTGGATTCAAAATTCGTCAGTCAAAGCTTGTATTGTTTCATTAATGAAATGCGTACCTCTATCGCTCATCAAGATCTTTAGACAACCAAACCTGGTTAGAATATGATCAAAAATAAAGTGCACAATGGTGTCTATAGTACAATCCTTCATAGCTTGCACTTCAGCCCATCTGGTTACATAATCAGTTGTAGTGATGATGTAGCGGGCACCTATCTTCCTCCCTGGTGGGTTGATGGGCCCAATGAAGTCAATGGCCCATCTGTCAAATGCTTGAAGGGCCATCTGTGGTTGCAAGGGAATTTCATCCCCGTGTGATAGTATTCCTATCCTTTGGCATCTATCGCAAGCTTTGCAATAATCATAAGTCACTATGCAGTGTGGGCCACCATAACCCAGCTCTTAAGATCTTCTACACTGTTGCTTTCCCTGCGTAGTCACCTCCTGCTACACCTATGTGGGATTCTGCTAAGATGGCTTGTATTTCATGCTCCATAACGTATCTTCGCAGTAGCTCATCATCTCCCAGCTTATATAAGTGGCCCGCTATGATGGTAAAGTCCGTTGCGTGGGTTACCAGATATTTTTTCTGTTGTACCGAATATTCTGCAGGTGCCATCCCTGTAGTTAGGAAGTGAATGATATTGGAAAAGTGTTCATCAACCACTTTAATAGAAAATAGATACGCATCGGAAAATCCTTCCTCTAGGTTAGTCAGTTCTTCACCACTCTTGATTAGGGACAAGTGGTCTGGCCCAGCATTTAATTTCCCCAGCTTCACGATGATCTCAAAATCATATTCTTGAAATAGCAGTAACCATCAGAAAATCTCCCCCCCAACATAGGCTTATTCACTAGGTACTTCAAAACTGAGTGATCCATGAAAATCTTGAAGTGCCCTCACAACAGTAATGCCGGTATTTCTGTAGGGCATATACCATTTCCAGCCCCTCGTGCTTAGTAGTGGAGTAGTTACACTCCACACTAGAGAGTTTTCTGCTAGCAAATGCAATCGGGTGGTCAATGTCCCCTTCCCTGGGCTACGTAAGGATAGCTCCCAAGGAAATTCCTGAAGCATCTACATGGACATGGAAAACCTTCGCCCAGTCAGGAAATACTAGGATAGGTGCAGAGATCATATTTTCCTTGAGTAGCTCAAAGCCCTTCTGACACTCCACATCACAAAAAAATGAAAATTCATTCTTTAGAAACTTCTCCATGGGTGATGTGATCAGTGCGTACCATTGAATGAATTTCCTGTAGTAGCCCGTGTGCTCGAGGATGGAGCGAAACTACTTCTCATATGTAGGGACTTCCAAGTTGATGATAACTTCTACCTTGGCAGGGTCAACCATCAGTCCCTACCGACAGACTATGTGGCCTAACAAGATCTCAAAAGGTACGCAGAATATGCACTTCTTAATATTTAGGGAAATCTGGTGCTTTCTACAGGTGTTCAACATCATGCGCAGGTTCGAGACATGCTTCTTTACCAACCCAAATACTATCCAATCATTAAAATATACCTCTAAGAACTTGGGGATGAACTCCTTGAATACTGTGACCACTACCGGCGAAATGATGGCAGGAGCATTCCTGAGCCCAAACATCATGACGATGTACTGGAAGGATCCCCATTCAATGGAAAACATAGTTTTGATGCGAACTTCAGGTGCAATCCTGATCTAATGGTAGCCTGAAAACACGTCAGTGAACGAGTATGCTTCCTGCCCTCCCACACTATCGAGAATTTCGTCAGAGAATGGCATATGGAAGAGATCATGTACGCAGGCATAATTCAATGTGCGTAGGTCAACACAGATTCTTATTTCTCCTTTAGTCTTTTTCTCCTAGACCACCATAGGGCTTACCCAATCAGACTATTCTACCTATGCGATGATACCTGTGTCTATCATTTTGTCAATTTCTTTCCTGAATTTCTGCTTATACTTGGGTTTCAATCACTAAGATCGTTGCTTAACAGGGAAAACATCTGGTTTTAAAGTGATACGCATGACCCCCAAGTCCCTGTAATATCCTTGATTTCTGAGAATTTTGTAGGAAACAGGTCCTCATACTCCGTAAGAAGCTCCGTGACTTTCCCAATGGTATCATCATCCCAGTATTCCCCAATATTAGCTATCTTAGGTTGTTCTTCTATTCCAATGTTGACCTCCCTTAGCTTAAGAGGCTTGGTCACATCGACAGTCTGCAGTGGGGGTCCAGCAACTACTCATTCACCCTCTGATTCTGGGATAGTGATATTTCATAGGTCTTCGACACATTCCTCTGTTGATAAATTGCGGCAGTTAACAATATCCTGCATCTACGTATCCCAAGCTTGTGCCCCGTACTCCATAGGAGGGTGTGATTCATCAAATACTAGGGCATATATATCCTACAGTGCCTTGTCTAATGCCTCACTTCCACCTATCAACCTGAACGTCCCCACAAAATCATCCTTCATGGTCTCCCAGTGGCGGGTACGCTGATGTAGCTCGACATCTAGATACCATGCAATGGGGATTGGCCCCAAGGCATGAATGAACATGTGGACCCATTCGTCCTTGGTCCTTTCACACCATACCTCCATCCATGCAACCATGTGCTTTTGTGGGTCTCCTTGGCCAAGGAAAGTCTCCATGCATAGCTAAACCGGAAGTTCAAATACTAGGATCATCATCTTGCGACATTTCTCCCAATACTGGAATGTCCCTTTATGAGTTTCCCATCACCACAGAGGGGTCGCACGCATGGCTAGGTTAAGCACCCACATTCTTCGCTCCCTTGGGAATTATGATTGAAATGTTCTCAAAAAATCCCTAATAGTACGAGAACCATCAAATTAAGGCAACTCTCTTACCTCTGAGGAGATACACTGGAAGCTCTTCGTGATCCTAAGAAATCGTAGCGCAGATACATCATGTAACCAATTCTGCCAATTCTCAATCTCCCCATCGGAGTTAGAGAGGCATTCACTATTTTTTTCCCAGCAAAGTATGCCAATAGCTATAGGATTAATCCAATCCTCGTCTCGGGAGGTTAGTCTATAGATATGATCCATGTCGTCTTCTTGGTGGACAGGTTCTATATACCGCTCTCCTTCCGCTGGGTCTAGAGGGACTATCACTCTTGTACCCTCATTCTCAAAAACCATGATCCTTTTATTCAAGTTAATAATTCCTCCCATTTCTATAGTCCAATCCAGTCCCAGGAGTGTAGGATAAGGGTATACATCTTCCACAATCTGAATAACCTCAAAATTCATGCGTACCTTTACCCCTGCGATATCTACCATAATCTTTGACAGTCTCGCCAATGGTATGATCTTCTATTGGTTAGCCATGTGAAACTATATAGTAGACCATTCCATCTTAGGTTCTCCCATCCTCTACCACATCTATTTGGGTAGGAAATTCACATCAGATCCCAGATCTAGGATGACCTGATCCATCTCATAATTGTTAATATGCTCCGTTAGCCAAATTTCCCGACCAGTGCATTTCTTATGCTTGTACAATTTGTGAACATATTTAACTTCTTTAGGAGGGTCAGTTCTGTCTGTGCAGCTGTCTATCAGTGCTTGAAGAATTTATACTACCTTCTGGTTGCGTAGCAACTTCATACATGCCTGTAGGAATGGTTTAACTTCATCATTCACTCTTAGGTTTGTTGGAGCCTTGGAAGTAGATGCCTCATCCTTGGTAAAGTATTTGTGAGCTTCGATGAAGGTTTCTTTCTCCTTCTGTAGGTCCAAGCTTTCTTGTTTGATAGTAGCTTTTCAGATAAGGGGTTCAGCTGCAAATCTCTCCTCAGCTCCTCCAGTAGCCATGCCGCTGTGTGTTATGACATTAATATTGGGTCCCTCATCATGCGATTCTTCCTTAACCCTTTGCACATTCTGCATTGGTGTTTGTTTTTTTTCCTGCATTTTTGGTATCAGTACTGGACAATCTTCAATCACATGATCCAATTGTCTACGATATCGGCAAGATTTTCGTGTAGGGTTCGGATAGTCACTTGCGAAGTGCCCTATTTCTCCATGGTTATAACAGATTAATTTCCCTATTCCCTGACGTGCACTTCCACCTCTTCCCCTTCCCCTATCACTAGCTGGGGAGACTCCTCTTCCCGAGGGGGATAGTGGTGAAGAAGGGTTAGCCTATACCTTGTACAGGTTTCCTCGATCTATCATTAAGCCATATGTTTGACAGTTATGTTTTTCATGTCCTAGAGATGAGCAGAATTAGTACCATTGTTGCTTCAACTCTCGAACATAAGCACTAAAATGGGGGCAGTGGTTGGTATCATGTGGTCCATCTACGCGATAGTTAGCGCACCATAATGTCGGACCACTTGGTCCCGCAACCTCTTTAGGATGCAATGGGTTGGCCCCTCTAGCCTGCATGTAGTCTATCATCAGAGGGCACTGATACTTGGTGTGGCCGGACACCCTACATCTTATGCACCATACATCTGGGCTAGCTTCTTTTCCCCGCTCTTGCTGCAAATTCTGGATTTCGAGGTGCATTACATCTAGCTGTCCCTAGATATGTTGTACCCCAAACTAGGCATCGTCTCTTGGCACAACTTCTAGCTTCATAGTAATCTCCAAGGCTTTCTCTTGCCTCTCAATTGATTGCTAACCCATAGGTCTATGCAGGTGAGGTAACAGCATGGTGACGAACCACTCCTTGTGCTGTCTATCATCATGCTGAAATTCCCCATCCTTGATAACCTTCTTCAGCTGCTGATAAACCTCCCATACCGACTCAGTGGGTCCTTGTCTAAAGTCTTTCAAGTCAACCACTAGTTGAGCATAGGACTTAGGCTTCTAGAACTGTTGTTTTAAAGAATTCTTAATCTCTTGAATATATGGATCTGCACGTTGGCCTATGTACCCCATGTACTGCTCCAGGGCCCTTCCTTCAAAGGCGAGGGAAAATTGCACCCTCTTTACAACATCGCTAGCCACATCCTACGCAGTCCATAATGATTCTTCTACAAACAAAAATCAGTCCATTTCTTCGTCTCCTACACCCTTGAAGGTGGGCAGCTTCATGTGTGCAACTATATCTTCTTCCGGTGGTGGCAGAGGTGTGGGGGAGTTACTACCCTTATGCTGACTCAAATGTGGTGTAGTAGGAGGACTATTTCCTGCATGCGCATGCGACTCTCTTAATGGGCTGTAGATGGATCTATCCCCTTCTTGGTTGGCTCGGTAGTACTTACCACTTTGTGTTGTACTCTTACTTTGATCAGGGGTCATTCATTCGGTGTGGCTGCACAAAATGCCCTTTTTGCACAACAATATTTTAATTAGCAACGGAAAAGTTCGTAAGAACTTACCTTAGAATCCTTTGAATAACCTTTGCTCCACCTCAAAGTAGGATACAAACTGATCAACTGCGAATTCCATTAAAAATCCTCCTAGCACACTATCCACCCAATGATCTACCATGCCGGTGATTGTGTTGTCAACTTTCTCCAACTGCTGAATCAATTCTGGAGTCCACTACGTAACTTGATCATCTTTCCAACATGTCTGTAACTCTACTAGCCTCACTAGCCACTCCTAGAGCTCATGCGCAAAAGTTACAAAAAAAAATTCATATACTTCGGTGAAAATATATTTGTTCATCCACTTCTCAGCTGTCAGCTTCATGCTGCGATTATCCTTTACAGAAAATTCCTGAATCTATCTTTCGAACTAGTCTCCAAGCTCCAATTTCTCAAGGCTCCAAGGACCTCGTGGAATTACCCAAACTCTCTCTCAAAATGCTCCCGGTCCCGACAACAGTTTCATTTGTTGGCTTCAGGGGTCCTGACATAGGTTTGGAGTGAAGGTTTTCTAATAAACCCCTATACTACTGGCCCTTTCAACAATGACCTACTTTTGTAGGCCAAGGTCTCACCCGAAGTAGTATGGGTGGGTGTTGGAACCAGGTTTCCACACCCTGGGAGAGAGTAGGTAACTAAGGCAAATCTCGTTGAGTTCTATCAGGCCTGCAAATAAACAGGCCTATTAACGAACCCTTAATAGTATAATCATCATGAAATCATAAACAAAGCTACTAATATTAACAAACCTGATCAACACATTCGCATGCACTTGCACATAAGCAATTTCCACCATAGAACATTACAATTGCAACTAATTCATATATCATAGACACAATCACAACTTATTCAAATAACACATAAGAACTTCAGTAATAAACACAACCAGCATAAAGATACTTCAATATATTCCACATTCATTAATATCCAAAAACCCAATTACAAACCCAATTCACAGCTCGTGCACACAGCCAGCGGGGTCCACACACAGTAGGATTGAGGATCTCTACGCACACAGCCAGTAGGATTCCCAAAACAGATCTCAACAGTTCATCCATAGCATCAATTTTACTTCTTATTTTCTAGACCCAACTATCTATATATTTATATCATCATAGCCTTTGCTATCCTATGGTCCACAAACTGTGGTTTGCGAACTCTAGGTCTACCCTTTGACCCATTACAAAACATTGGGGGCTTTGACCCACCCCAAATCCCCTGCACAAGATCAATTAATACAAAATTATATGAAGAACACATCTTAGGGAACTCCATTCCAACACATTCATTGACCAAGTCCTAGATACTTTAGTAGGGAATAAGTCCTTCTCCTTCCTAGATGGGTTCAGTGGGTATAATCAGATCCAGATAGCCCCTGAGGATCAAGATAAACCACATTTACATGCCCTTGGGGAACTTTCACATACCGAGTCCTCCCATTTGGTCTTTGTAATGAGCCTGCAACATTTCCGAGGGAAATATTGGGAATCTTTTTTGATCTATTTGATGACAGTGTCGATATTTATATGGATGACTTTGCTCCATACACAGTATATTCATTTGAAGGAGGATCAGAAAACTTAGAAAAAGTACTCAAAATATGCAAACAAATGCATGTTTCTCTCAGTATGGTCAAATTTCACATGATGAGGGAAGAGGGAATAGTTCTAGGACACTTGCTCTCAACTGCTAGAATTCGAGTTGATCCTACTAAGCTAGAGGTAATATTACATTTTCATGTAACTAAGACACCCAAACAAGTACGTAGTTTTATTGTCTGTGCTGGCTATTATAGAATTTTTGTAGAATTTTTTTCTAAAATAACATCTCTACTCTTTAAGTTGTTAACTAAATATGTAGAATTTTTGTGTATAGATGAGTGTGAAGTAAATTTTGCAAATGTCAAGGAACTTGTCTGTGGAGCTCCGATCTTGTGAGTTTTGGACTAGGAACTCCCATTCCATATCCATATTGATGCCTCTTGGACAACATTTGGAGTAGTTTTGGTACATCAGGAAGATAAGAAGCCATATGCCATTTGTTATGTCAGCAAGAATTTGAATCGTGCTGAATTAAACTACATGGTAACTGAAAATTAATTCCTGGTTGTTATTTATGCGGTCAATAAATTCCAACATTACATTACTGGATATCCTACTTTTTTACATACTGATCACGCATCAATCAGGTTCTTGATGAATAAAACTATCACCCCTGTCTGCACTACAAAGTGGTTACTATGATTCAAGAATTTGGCATTACCATAATAGACAAGATAGGGAAGGATAATGTAGTTGGTGCTTTTATGTCTAGACTAGATACTAGTGAAGAAGGCATACCCATAGAATATAGTTTTCCGGATGAACATATTTTTGTAATTTCTACTAATACTCCTTGGTATGAAGATATTGCTAATTATCTTGCTATAGGTAAGGTGCCTCATCATTTTTCATACAAGAACAACAGAAGATTATTCATCATAGTTCTCGTTATTCTTGGATAGTAGGATATATTTTTCATACAGGGCTCGATCAACAAATTTGACGCTGTGTAGGAGAGATTGACATATATGATGTCTTAAAGGCTGCTCATGATCCCTTGTGGAAGGAATTTTGCAGATAAGAGGATAGGGCATAAGGTGTTATAGATGGGATATTACTGGCCCTCCATCTTCTAGGATGCAAGATACTATGTCCAAAGGTGTCATAGTTGCCAACGAATGGGTCATCCTAGTTGATCAGATGGAATCCCATTATAGCCCCAGGTAGTCCTTAAGCATTTTGAGAAATGGGATATTGATTTGGTTGGCCCTTTTAACCCATATTCACATAATAAAGTTCATATTTTGGTTTGCATGGATTATGTAACAAAGTGGGTGGAAGCCAAGGCTATTGTGAAAGAAACAAAACATGTTGTTTCATAATTCCTATTTGAAGAGATTTTTTCTCGATATGGTGCTCCAAGAGAGATTTTTTCAGATGGATGAGTGAAATTCACATCACATATGATAGAAATTATTATGAAGAAGTATGGAATCAAGAATAGGGTGACATATTCATACCATCCCAAGGAAAATGGTCAAGTGGAAAGAATGAAAAATGTATTAGAAAATATTCTCACAAAGATTGTGGCAAGACATCACTAAGATTGGGCTGAAAAAATTCCTGAAGCTCTCTGGGCATACAGAACAACATGGTGGAATAAAGCAAGGTTTTCACTGTTTGAGTTGGTTTATGGAAAATCCCCATGGTTTCCAATATAAGTTTAGATCATCATGCTCATAAAAACTCTTGAAGTAGGACTAGATCTATCAGAAGCCCATAAACGTCGACTGGAACAAATAAATGAGTTGGATGAAATCTGTTCAACGGTTTTTTATAAAACTGTTGCAATTTAGGAGCAAATAAAAAAATGGCATGATAAATCTATCAAGAATAAGGTGTTTAACAGATGGGATTGGGAATTACTTTATGATTCCCGCTTTAAGGATTTTAAAGGAAATATTTTCTTTCGTTGGATGGGACCTTATGAATTTGATGTAGTTTTTGATAACAGAATTGTCAGACTTGTTAAAAATGTGACGATACACATGCTTCTTTCACAGTAAATGGAAATCATCTTAGACTGTATCACCACCCAGCTTCTAAGGATGCCTTCATCAAACATCTCTCTAATAAATCTAGTTTGAAGGTTATTAGTGCAAAGAGTTCCTGCTCTGCATCCTCTAATTGATTCAAAAAGAAAAAAATCCATATATATATATATATATATAGTAATATAAATAAAATATTGCTACTACTCAATCGTTTTTTTTGCAGGTACTACTAGTGGTGTGTAATTTTGTGGAAATTGAAAGTTTTTCTAAGTATCCGGTGTTATTACTCGTCCGATGTTGTTACTCTAGAAAATTTTCTAATATCCGATGTTGTTACTCCTCCGGTGTTGTTACTCTGTAAAATTTTATAAGTAACTGATGTTGTTACACCTTCGATGTTGTTACTCCGAAAAATTTTCTAAGTGTTTGGTGATGTTACTCCTTCAGTGTTGTTATTCCGTAAAATTTTCTAAGTACCTAGCACTGTTACTCCTCCGATACTATTACTCCGGAAAAATTTCTAAGTGTCCAGTGTTGTTACTCCTTTGGTGTTGTTACTCCGTAAAATTTTCAAAGTACCCAACCGTGTTACTCCTCTAATTTTGTTACTCCGGAAAATTTTCTAAGTGTCCGGTGTTGTTACTCCATGAGATCAGTTACTCCTCAGAGGCTGGTACTCTAGTGAGGTAAGTCGCAAGGTACATCCCTGATCGAATTTTGTGGATTTGATTAAATATTCCATTGAAATGACATCGAAGTGACCGTGGATGGTCATCTATTAGTTAGGGGGAAGTGTTTTCATAACTGAAATGATGGCGTAATCAAATTGTAATAATGGTTTTCCGACATCATCATTAGAACCTGTTTCAATACGTACATTCCACAATTCTTACCCCATTACACACAATTATTAAGATGTATTGGGACTAGAGATAAGTATGTTTATGTTAGTTAAATAGTCCTTTCAAATTTCGCAGAAAAATTACCATCATCATCCCCCATCATTACCATAATCCACCATGATTTTTCCCATTTTCCAAAAAATCACCTTTCATATTTTACTATTACCACATTTCATTTTCTACCTTTTGTTCACCGCAAATTTTATCTACTAATACTCTCTCCCAATAGTCCTCTGCTACTCCAAAGTGTTGTTACTGAGCTATCGTGGAATGGGTGGACTGGCTGTGAGACATGAACCAAATAATAAACTTTGGCTAGCATCAATGCAGAATCTGTATGGTAAATATTTTTAGATGATGGTTGGAATGCGTGTTTTGACATGTTGCAAGGATTCGAAGAAACTACCAGAACTTAATTCACATTGAATTTGGAGGGAAATCACTCCAGTGTGTGAATTTTGGATATTTATGTCACAAAGGAAGTCATCTCAGTGGTCAACGTATTACCACAACAGGGGAAGAAATGGTTCTCTCAGAAGTCTCCTTTGCCAGAATTCCATGAATTGATTTTACAGGCTAGAGAAACAATGGTTTAGAAGGGAAGGGGATATGATCGTAAGTCCCTGCAATATCCATGGGGCGAGGTGGCATATTTTGTGATAAGGTATATAACCTTTGAAGGGTGACTTTCTACTCTATTTAAATACCATTTCAATACTTTGGTGCACCTTCGGCTTTGATAGGCACAAATTCATTTGTTGGACATCCCTTTATTTCTATGGAAAAGTCTTTAGCTGATGGCATAATCTGCCTGCTACTCCCGATAGGTATTAGTGGTCCTCCCAAATCATGGGTTGGTTTGATTATTGGTAATGCATGCGCTAGCTCAAATCCATGTGCCCTGGTCACAATTTGTTGAATTATCATAGAAAGATCTTCAGGCCATGATCTCTACAAGGGAGGAGGACAAAGTAGAAAAAATGGAGGTAGAAGAGGCCTCAGTCGATGCTGTCACACAAGAACCAGCATTTCCTGTTGGTTCAGTAGGGGAAGAAGCAATGGAAACAAAAGAAAATACAATTGATGTTGTCACACAAGAACCAACATCACCTGTTGGTTCATTAGGGACGAAAGAAATGGAAATGGAAGAAGTCATAGTCGATGTTGTTCCACAAGAACCAACATCATCTGTTAGCACAATGAGTATAAGCAATGGAGATGGAGGATGGAGTCGATGCTGTTCCATGGGAACTAGTGTCCACTGATATTGAAAAAAGGGGATCGTCACCAGTCAAGGGATTGATGAGTGGTGCTGTGACACAAGAACCAACACCACCTGTCCAAGCAAGTTTGGAGTATAAAGCGAGCAGTGGTGTTACACAAGAACCACCACCACCAGCTCAAAGGAACCATGAAATTGTAGAAGAAACAAGTCTTACATTTGGCACTTCTCCACAAGAGCGATTATCAAATACTAGATAAGGAGATAATATAGAAGTAATCTTGGTCGAATCAGAAAACAAAGAGGATAAGGAGAAAGAACCTGAAGGAATAGGCATGGTTGGGACATAAATTGAAGAATATGTCCCTCATTCTTGTTTCCTGCAACCTTACTAAGATGGGAAAATAAATTGTGTTCCCCTTTCCATTTGGTGGAATAAAGAGCTATTCCCCCAATTTTTAGAGTTTGTTGGAAATTTTTTGGATGCGATGACTGGCACACATAGTAAGGAGCCAGTGCTCACTAATACACAGACAAAGCAAACTAGAAGTGTAAAGGTCGGCACTAAGATGCGAGAACGTGTGTTGGTTGATGGTCAGATTGAAGAAATGATGGTCAATGCCAACCCGTCAGGACCTCCAGAAGGAATTGGTCTTGTAGAATATGAACCAGAATGGTCAAGAACATTTCCTGTACCATTAGGAGATGGATTTGCAATAGAACAAATGCAAGGGGAGGATGTTGAGGGAACTGCACAAATGACTACAATAATTCTTGAGCGAGAAAGTGAAAATGAAGAGGTTTATCCTCAAGTGGAGGAAGAAATCACAGAGGTCAGGGTGAAGGAAGAGATGGTCATCACGTTTGTTGAAAACAATCAACCAAATCCCAAGTCATCTATGGGACCAGCAGAAGAAGTCGTCATCAAATAGGAAATTATATAACATTGTGCAAAAAGGAGATCCCATCTTAAATAAAGGTACCAAATTCAATTTAAGGAAGCCATGCAATTAAAGATGGAAAATCACAAAATAAGAAAGAGGGTGTTGCGACTACATAAGGGAGTGAGGAGATATAAGGGAAAAGCTACAAAAGTTAGGGCCGAGGTCGTCTTGTCAGTAGTACAGACAGAGGAAATTCCTACAACCTCTTCCACTGCACAAACTGAGCCCATTGAGTATCTGTTTGAGGACTGAGAGTTCTTCTTATCTGTTAAAATTCAGAAATGGGAGACTGTTGTGTCTTGTCTCTAGTAGGGAAATATCACCTTGAAGGCTCACTAGGAAGAGGTAAAGAGAATCTGCGAGTGGGCCACACAGACCGTCAC
Source organism: Pinus albicaulis (assembly GCA_034641835.2). Classification (NCBI taxonomy): domain Eukaryota; kingdom Viridiplantae; phylum Streptophyta; class Pinopsida; order Pinales; family Pinaceae; genus Pinus; species Pinus albicaulis. The sequence continues at coordinate 1,172,061,786 of CM076581.1, forward strand.
TGGTTATATAGACCAGATGGATAGATAAAAGCAAAAGCAAGAGAAGAAACATAAGAAGATCGAGAATCTAGAAGAGCAGGTGCAAGTATTGAAGGCTGACAAAGAATAAATTTTTATCTTGACACAACAGGTAATGGCTTGCTGACCCCCTGCTCATAGCTATGCTCTATTTCCTCATGAGAAATATATTTTCTTCTGTCTGGAGAGAATCCATCGTGAGATTAGTCACGAAATAGAAGAACCTATATAGTTTCTACGCATATTAAGGATTCATGATGTCTTGAATCACCATTTGATGTGAAAAATGTAGATGCATGACTATTTTCTAAGTGACGATAAAACATTTAATCCAGTTCCATTTGCGGGATATGTTCAGTTAAGAGCCTTTAATTACTACACAATCAATCATGTTAAATGGAAGAAGGATTTTGACATAAAGCACAAATTTTGGCAAGATAAAAATGGTGTACTAATCTATGTACAAAATAGGTGGTCACTTTTGAAGATGAGGATTGGGGCAACTGCTAGAAAATATGGATGTTTTCATCATCAACTGTCAGAATCCAGGAAAATTTTTGGGCCCCTAACTTTGCACGAGCATTGGAAAGGTTACCACGATATATTGCATGCATACACACTTGTGGGGTCTAGTGGATGGGTTTGAGGTTCAAATTTCCCATCGTCTAGATTCCAACAGATCAATACACTCCATCTTACAATGTGAGCAATGATTGGTGGAAGGAAGTTCTTATGACCGACAAGTGTAAACCTACAGAGCCAAATATAGATGGGAGATATGAAGTTGCTCATCTTCACGTTGAATACAACCTCTCTAACCCATACTTGCGTAGGCGACGACTTATAGGAGGACATGCAGAAAGACTAGATGGGGGGATATCTTGGGAGATAAATTTGGACATATTTTCCTTCCATTCTATCCTATTTCCTTTGTCCATTTTCACCATTAGCATTCAATTCAAGTCTTAAAGTTCATAGTTAAACCCCCTTTTCATGTATTTATGGAGTATTTAGTTAATGAAGCACAGTCATGGGGATTATTACTTAAGTGGTTTCCTAATTTAGTTATTCTTGCAAATTTGGAGGTCGGATGACCAAGTTTGCAATTATAGGAAGAGCTATCGAGCTAGAAGCGCTATCTTGGACAATGCTGCAATGACAAAAAAAATTGAAATCCCTTCCTCTCCTATATTTTGCATTTATTTTTTGTCTATCATAACGACTGTGTAAATGTAGGCAATAGATGCCATGATTTCAAGAAATATCATTGTAATAATTTGTGTAAGAAAGGATATGAAGCTGTGAATCGGGGTCTGGCTACTAGGGGAATTGAGAATATGTAACAAGAATTTTTTTTCAAGTAATGCAATTCATATTTCTGATTCCTTCATGAGTTTGTGACTATACCACAACCTTGATCAGGGAGTTGGGCTTGCTCTCCTGAGTAGGTGTTACTTAACCTATGTGTGATTAGTTTATTTACTGTATTGCATGTTCTTTAATTGTTGTGACCTTTAACATGAAGCACCCATTCTCAAAGGATAAAATTGGAAATTAACTTTTCACATTTCAAGTGATGCTTCAGTTATAAATTAGAGAGCCGTATTAGGAAAAAAGTATTTAACTCCCTTTTCCATTTATTATATCAGTAAAAAATTGATTCTTGCAAAGTTGAATTATACTGTCACTCAGAACGATTTTTTAGCCATTGTCCATGACATCAATAAATTTAAACATTACATCATCGGTTATGAAACCTTTTCACATACAAATTATTCTGAAATTAGATATTTGATGAATAAAATAGTCACTAATGGGATAATTACAATATGGTTAATTTTGTTACAAGAATTCAACATCATTATTTTGGATCGACCACGACAATAAGATACAATTGTTGATTTTCTATCTAGGAGTCAAAATGAGAAGAATGATATACCTGTAGAAGATAATTTTCCTGATGAAATGTCATTTTGCAATATCTATTAAATCTCCATGGTTTTCTGATATTGCTAATTATTTGGATATAGGAAAGGTACCATCATATTTGTCTCCTTGGGAAAAAAGAAAGGTAATTCAAATTAGTTCATATTACTCATGGATAAATGAAGAATTGTATAAAACAAGTTCAGATCTAATCATTCGAAGATGTGTTATAGAAGATTAAGCACCATAAATGCTAAAGGATTTCCATGATAAGCCATGTGGAGGGCACTTCGATGATAAAATAAATGCTTACAAAGTTCTTCTCTTAGGAGATTGTTGGCCTTCACTTTTTAAGGATGCCAAATAATATGTTAAGAGATGCGATAGTTGTCAAAGAATGGGGAAACCTGTTACCTCTAACAAAATTCCTCTACAACCTCAGGTAGCCATTGAACCCTTCAAAAAATGGCATTTGTATTTTGTTGGTCCTATTAATCCACCATTAAGATAGAAAAGGTACATTCTTGTTTGCACTGATTATGTCACAAAATGGGTAGAAGCTAAAGCACTTCCTTTTTCCATTGAAAATGGTGTGGTTTCATTTCTTTTTGAGGATATGTTTACTTATTTGTGTCCCAAGGGAAATTGTGACAAATCAAGGTGTTCAATTTACTTCCAAGTTGGTATAGAAGATAATGGAGGAATACAAAATCAAACATGGCGAATGGACAAGTGGAGTCCACTAATAAAGTAATTAAAGTCATTCTTACCAAGAATTTGCATTTGCACAGAAGAGATTGGGCATAAAAGCTTCCAGAAGCTTTATGGGCATACCGTACAACACAGAGAACTACTACAAGACATACTCCATATGAACTTGTTTATGGAAAGAAAGTCTTGTTTCTTATTGATTTTCAAGTAAAAACCTTCAAGAAAATATTCAAATTGGGTCTTGATTTTTCAGAGGCACAAAGACAACGAATGGATCAACTAAATGAACTAGATTAAATAATATAGGATGTTATCCAAATAACCAACTTAGTTCAACAACAAAGATCCAGGTGGCATGACAAATACATAAAAGAAAGGAAATTTTAGTGAGGAGATTGAGTATTAATTTTGGATTCAAAGTTCAAATATTTTCAATGAAAATTTCAAACTCACTCGCTTGGGCCTTATGAGATTGAAAAAATATTTGATAATGGTGCAGTCAGAATCAGGACCATTGATGAAGAAAAAGTTACCTTCCTTGTAAATGGCCATCGATTAAGAGTTTATCATAAGCCATTAACAAAGGAATAATTTGTTAAAATTTGCAAGATAGTATTGATTTGAAGTTCATTAAGAAGGATTTTCCTTCTCCTCCAACTTGATTTGTAAACTTCTTTCTTTCCGAATATATAATAATAATAATAATAATAATAATATAAATTTTATACACATGAAAACCAACAAATGTTGGCATGTTTATACAGAAAATATAGGGTGAAAACCAAATTTTGTTGGCATCTTATATTTTCTTTTTCAAACACAATATGATTCCCATTTTTATTTATATCGCTATTTTTCATTCAAAATAAATATCTATTGAATTACTAAGAATCTATAGCTTTGACAACTTTCTGCAGTTGATATTGACAGGAAATTATTAATTGGAACAATTGAAGACTCCAAAATAAGAATGATCAAACCAACAAATGAAGGTAAAAAATTAGAAGTGTGAAATAGTAGAGACGTTAATACTATCATTCAAGAGAATTATTACTACCGGTTAAATCATAAGTATTCTTTCATATAATCTAAAACTAGTCGTAGAAGCCCACATGTCATCCATTATTACATTACCACTCCATTTCGAAAACCATGTTTTATTGTTAACTCCGCCTCTCATTCATTTATACTCTGTTATTTCGAAAAATCCTTTCATTATTTTCCTTGCTCATATCTCAACCCTACTCATATTTCTCATTCCCATTTCACCTTGCTTAAATCCCTCATCTCGCTCTCGACCATACCCTGTTTCCATAGCCCTATCACAGACACAATTTTGAGACAAGGCCTTACCACCATGAGGGTAATTGTTTAGACTAAAACTAATGGGAAGAAATTTATGGAAGGATACCCGCAAATCAAAAAATTATTGGAGCAGGTGCAATGGTGGGAATATATGGAAATGTTTTATGGTTTTGATAGAGAGGTGACCAAATAATTTTATCAAGCTTTTGATGGAACAAAGGTTGAAAATGGAGATATCAGAATAGTGGTTACAGAGTCTTTCATTGATGATGTTACCAGGCTCCCAAGGGTTGGAGAAATATGGTTTAAAAATAGAGGAATTGAAGGGTACGACTGGAGGACATTAATAAATAATCCACACATGGACATCATTGTTTTCAAGAAAGTCATTCCTAGCACAACCTTTAAAAATAAATGGAGGAATTTTTTCTAGTTATCCAGAAATTTATTACAGGCGAGGTTAGGTTTGATAGTTTGTTTTTCTACAATATTCGTCTCATGATGCACTTTATTTAAGGGAATGAAATAAATTTACCTTATTTCTTACTGAATAACTTAAGGAAAATGTGTGGTAATACTCAGAGGAAGATACCATTTATTTACAACACTATATACCACCACATTCTTGTTAAAATGCTCATTGAAGCTCATTTAGAGAGCTTAGGAGATAATTGGAAAAATTTTCTAGTCAGAAACCAATTTAAGGAAGAAAAAAAAGACATAGTCAGCGGTAGAAAAATAAGGAGAAGTAGAAGGAAAATGCCTGAAAGATCTGTTGAGAACCCTCCAAAAAAATTAAAAAATTCAGAAGATGAAAATTCTTTGGTGAATATTTTGGAAAAAATAAGGAAGAAAAACGTTAGAAGAAAGAAATCCAACCAAAAAGAAGAAAATACATCGACAAAAGAAACATAAGCAACTAAAACAAAAAAAGAAACATTAAAAAACAAGTACCTCCTTCATCCACTATAAGGAGAAGCGAAAGGCTTCAAAAAGTAATAAAGGAACCATGCACAAAGTATGTTAATTTATAAGTGGACGAGGAATCAAAGTTTACCTCACCTAATGTTTCATCACCAAAGAGAAGGTTAGCAGAAATTGACCCAGTACAAAAAAATATATATGATTATATTGAGTTTGTGGAGAAGAGAACATTTGATTCAAATCAAGCAGAAGGAATTCAATCTGTCAGTCCACAAGCACCTCCAATCATGAGACCTTAAAAGTAAAAAATTAAATACAAAGGACCCATAATAATAACATTATCTTGCACCTAGTTGTATGGCATATGGAAAATAAAAAGTTTAAGGAAAAGAACAAGTCTCTCAGAAACAAGATCATAAGTTTAAAATAAAAAATTTCGATGAAGAAGCCTAAAATGGTAGTTCCTAATAAAAGGGTAAAGAAGACAAACTTAGATGTTCTAGCTCAAGTTTCTGAAGAAATATAGTGACAGAGAAAGGTTACCAATTTTGAATTTTTGCATGGAAATACAACGAACTCCGTGTGGGGGAATGTTGTGCCTCATAATTGTTTGTTTTTATAATTCTTTTTCACCTATTTTGACCATATTAGCCATCAATGTGAATAAAATCATTGGAATCAAAGCTTGATAGGTATATAGTTGTCCCATATTTCATATTTTACTAATTTTATTTATTATTTTCTTAATATTTTCATCAACTACCAGATTTTGATGTTTTTGCAGCCAAAATTTGATTCTGCATCTGCATCCATTGTAAAACAGGATCCAAAGTTCCAGTTGGAGAAAAAGATATACGGGGATATAAAGATTCATCTAATAAACCTTTTTCTCCTATATTCATGAATCACATTTTTGAAAGAATGTTCGAATTGAATGGTCAAAGGTGAAAGTCAACAGGTTAGCTACATGAAGCTAGTGAGAAGTGAAAGAAACACCTCACGATTTTCTTTTTCAAATAGAAAATTGTGAGTGGTTTTTGAGAAGGATATTTTCTAAGTTGAAATTAGTATTATGTTAGATAAATAAGCTCTGAAAATGTATGATAGAGGCTTTATAAGAACCATGTAGTAGATATGTTATGTATCATCATCGTTATTATTATTTTATGTAGCAATGAACCTTTAAAATTTTGTTTTAATATAAAGAGAATTTTTTCTCATCTTGATGTGTGGTTAATATGTAAACTTAGTTCTAATGACATATGCTTGTGGAGGCCCCCCTCAAGCAATACTGGTTTTTCATTTATTTAATTTAGATTTTTGAATTTCATTTATGTCATTTCAATCTTTTAATTTTATGATCAATTAGACGAATGCATCCCCCTAACGTATCTTTATGTTCATTGAGAAACATATTATATGTGTAGTGTTTATATGAAGCTTACGATTGAATTCATAGATAGCAATAATTTGGTTATTTTTAACCATTTTCTTCTATTAATTCAGGAGCACATGAATGGAGTTGGCATTGAGAGTTTAAATTAAGAACGAGATTGCAATTTTGAGAATCAGAGAATTAGTTTCTAGGTCTCATTTTAGAGCACGAGCGTTGTGAGTTTTATTTCAAAGCAAGAGTGGTTTATCAATTTAAGAAAGTGTGAATATAGTTTAAATTCCTTTTAATTTTTCATTCAAGAGTGTGTTTATTCTTTTAGAAATCAAGTTTCTTTTAAAGCACATTTTAGATATTTTCCATAGTGTGTGTGTGAATCTTTATGAGTTAAATTTCATTTTTCAAGTGTGAATTTAATTTTGAGTTTGATATATTTATTGGTTGTGTGGAATTCATAATTAGATATCAATGTAATCATCTTCCTTAGAGTTAATTTCAATAAATAATGCAATGATGTGCACTCGCAATTTAATTCAACTTAGAAAATTAGGATTTATAGCACATATATTGCAGTTACACTTCATCAGTCTACTAGCCTTGGTCAATAATTTATGTAATAAATTTAAGACAATTAAATTGAAAAACAAGTATTATGTTGAAGGGCATGGTGAAACTTAACCCCCAGGAAGTGCAATACACCCTAGAAAGGAGGGAAGCGTGTTAGGTTGGCAAAATAAAATACTTGTATTTCTTTTTTTGGCATTTCTTCCTTGATTGAGTATAATCTGGTTTATGGTCTCCAAAGGCTAGTAAATATAAACAACCTTATTTGTATTTCCTGCATCTAACAAGCACTAGATACTCTAATAGAAATTATACTACTTTTCACGAAAGCACGTTAGCCTGGAGTATATATCTTGGAGATGTTCTAGTTTCTCAATATGATCATTGGGTGCTTTTCTTAATCTAATATATTGACATGGTAAAATTGTCCTTTAACTGTAGTAGATTTTCTACATTTCTTAAATATTGTCAGTTTTGTAAAGATGTTAACAATTTGGATGACAAAATCCCTGTTTTGAGACGTTGCACCTGTTTTGAGACCACTGTCAAAGGTTACCAAAAATTCTGAAATTCAAGCTACATGAAGAAAGTTCTGAGCATGTTTTTCAAATTCAAAATCCAACAACTATAATTAATGCAATGAGAAACTAGTTATTCACCCCCGATTACCTAGAAATGAGAAGTTGGATTGTTACTATGTGGCCACAAGAATGTTAGCTACTGTAGGGGGTTAATATTTTTCTACTGTTACCATCCTGGAAGGAAGTAACTAAGGATGGAAGGAAGGTCCTCTGTAGGGGGTGAGGTTAAAGACTTCCCAGCCTGAACCAACCACCGCCATGTATTAAGAAATAAAGCATGTATAAGAGTGTTTTTTTAATATTCTATAAACTCAGAGGCCGAAATTTAGAAGTCTCAAGTGTATCAAATTTTCTTAATTTAATTTTATAAGCTTACATGCCTTGCGGTACATTCTCCACATGTGTAGTAAAATATTATAACTTACAGTTCACCAAATCCACGTTAAATGTTTCTCTGATATTAATTAGTTGTTGTGTTGTAAGAATGGGGAGTTTTAAACTTAATTTATGATATTGTCCTTGAGGTTGAAAAAAAAAATATGTACCCTGTAACAAAAATATGCTTATCAATTTGGTTGTGTAATTTAGGGATAGTTCTTGTCATTTTTTTAGTGCAGTGGGTTTGATTAATTTCAACAAAGAACACATTCGAGATAGCCTAAAGAAGAGGTAATAAAACATGTAATTATGTTGTAGTATGTAGAAACTATTAGGAAAAAGGAACAAAAAAAGAGGAAAAAATATGATTAAAATGAAAAGGCCCTGGATCTGCTTATAGGGTCATCGATAATCAATGAATAGTTATTCATCCCATACATAGTAGATTGGCCTCTTTTGGAGAGGGAGTCGGTTTTCAGGTCGAAATTATGAGCATGTTTGTGAAGGATCCAAGACTCCCTTTACCCACAGTCATGAACCATAACATGTATAGTGGTACAAATCCATGAAGAATTAACACTTATGTGCATAAAAGAAAAAGAATTAAATTTTTTGTTCATAAAATATGATTCTTCTGTGCTTACATATAGAATGAGCTAAATTATGGAAATAAATTTTCTTGAACTAACGATCCTGTTGCAAGAAACTCAATTATCTAGGAAAACTCCTACTAGCAAGGGTTCGTCTACTACTGTTAGCTAGAACTGCTGATATTGCAATAAGAAACTCAATTATCTAGGAAAACTCCAACTGGAAAGGGTTCATTGACTTCCGTTAGCTAGGTAAACTCCAAATGGCAAGGGGCTTCATCAAATTCATTCCTAAACACCAAATGAAAAGGGTTAGCTTTAGTAGACCTTTATTACCAACCTTTCCCACGCTTTCCGGCTGCACATCATAGGGTTCATAGAATCCAAATGGAAAGGTTTATTCTTAGTGTGGTTTCAGTCGACCTTTCCTACCCTTTCCTGCTTTCTTCTCGTGATGTGCAGGTGTGCGTTCCCGACATCCTTCAAAACAAAAATATTGTGTTTTTTTCCTCCACTTGGTAAAAAAATCAAATAAAAAATACCTTAAATTATATATATTATTATATAATATATTAAAACCATTTAGGCCCCAATATAAACCCAATATAAATTTTTGGAAAATTTCCATTTTTAATGCCCCAATATAAAAACATGTGATATAATATTGGTTTGTTAGGGATGCCCCATGTGTATGCACAAGATATACTTTTTTTCTCTTTTTTTCTTTCCAAAATATGATAAACCTGACTCGCTTCTATTTTTCCATAAACACAATTTTCATAGAAATCCAAATCAACATGCTTCAAACATGGCAAATTTTTTTTTGAGTCAAGAATCTGCATCCCTTTCTCACTCATGTTCCTGAGCCTATGATGCCAAAATTCCATATATGATCCTCTGGAGGTAAAATAATTAACATAATTAGAAATACCATTTCATAAATACAACGTACCAACCTATTATCCTTTTTTTATTACCAATGCTCCTTTAGTGACCTTCCAGGTTTTGTATGTGAGTGTAGATACACAACCTTCATTGTCTGGAACAATCCTTACCTCCTTTAATAGCCATTATTTTAAATTCTGTTACTTTATAGAAACATTAACCATTCGAATTATTTTATAGGGTTTATCATCACCCAGACGAACATGTCCAAAATATCCTTGAACATAGTCATGAAAATGTTTCCTATCAGGTGTGGCATGGAATGAGGCCCCTGAATCTACCACCCAAACATCAATAATATTCTCTTATAAAATAATTAAATCACTTTACAACACATCACAAGTCACATTTACTTCATTATTGTTCTCTTTCCGTCCATCTCCTTCTTTTCCTTTCTCAGATTTGCAGTCTTTCTGTTGTGAAACAAGCTCCAAAAATAGAAGAAAAGAGATATCAACACCTTAGAAATAAGCCACTTTGAGGGGGAAACCTCCAATACATTACATGAATGAAAAATTCTTGGATGATATAAATTACAAAACCTCCTTTCTATATATAGGAGTCCATGGGGCCACGATGTAATCCTAGTGGGGCCACAATGTAATCCTAGCTAATCTAACAATAATAATTTAAGGGAACAATAATAACAATATGGGGGTTATAGGGGTATAATAATAATAGTAAGGGGGCTACACTAACAACAATAAGGGACTATACTAGTAATATAGGGACCTAACATGCCCCTCTCCTTCAAAAACGGTTGTCCTCAATGCTTGAGTAGCTTTGGGTGCTTCTGTATAAAATTCTCATCCTCCCATGTAGAATCTTCAGTGGGTAAGTTCTTCCAATTGATGAGATACTCTGAAATTGATCGATTCCGCAGCTTTCTAGTTCTTCTTTCTGTGACCGCTACAAGTTCCAATATGAATTTTCCTTCCTCATCAAGTTATGGCAATATTGTTTGAACTGGAAGATTTTCACTCTTGCAACTTTTAAGCATGAACATGAAAACTGATACCTATGAAGAAGCAGGAAGCTCCAATTTGTATGCCATAGTACCAATCTTTTGAAACACCTTGTAAGGACCATAGTACTTTGGTGATAATTTATTATCCTTCTTAGCTTGCTTGAGGGACATTTGTTTATATGGTTGTAGCTATAAAAATACCCAGTCTCCTACATCAAAACTTCCCTCACTGCGATGTTGATCTGCCTATTGTTTCATTCGATTTTGTGCCAAATTCAGGTTATCATTTAAGAGTTGGAGAACTTCTTGTTGATGGTCGATGTGATATTCCACTGCTTGAACCTTTGAATTTTCTCTTAAAGATGATGTGATGGATGGTGGATGATATCCATAAAGTGCCATATATGGGGTTATTTTTGCTATACTATGGAAGGAAGTGTTATATCACCATTCAACGAGAGGTAACCACTTGACCCATTGTGTTTGTTTATCATATAAAAAACAACAAAGATAACTTTCCAAACATTTATTTACTATCTCAGTTTCACCATCGGATTGAAGATGATAAGATGAGATAAGAGGTAATTGAGTACCCAAACAAGAAAATAACTCCGTCCAAAAATTTCCAGTAAAAATGGGATCTCTATCGCTCACAATAACCCTTGGGTTTCCATGTAGCTTTTGAATTGTGTCCATAAATTTAGTATCAATTGTACTTTCTTTAAATGGATGAGATAATGCACAAAAGTGTGCAAACTTGGTAAGTCTATCAACTACCACCATGATGAAACTCTTTCCCTCGAACTTAGGTAAACTTGTGATAAAATCCATTAAAATCTCCTCCCAACGTTGACTTGGAATGGATAAAGGTTGTAGAAGACCCGGGGTCTTAATTTTCTCAACTTTATTCTGCTGGCAAACCAAAAATTCTGCCACAAAATTTTGAATATCAGATTTAGGGCCATACCAAAAAAATTATTTCTATACCATGTGGTATGTTTTTAAAAATTTTGAGTGTCCTCCTAAAGGGGAAGTGTGAAATTCCAAAAGAATTTTTTGTTTTAGTTGGGAATTATTACAAAGATATAAGTGATCTTTGTACCATAAGGAATCATTTTTCCAACTAAATGTATCATATGTACTAGGATCTTGCTGCAACTTTTGAATGAGTGTCCACACTTCTTCATCCTTCTTCCATTCATCTCTTGCTTCAATTATCCAATCTAGTTGGATAATAGAAATGGCACAAAGCAATGCTTCCACCTCTTCATTCTTTCTTGAGAGTGCATCTGCAATAACATTTAGCTTCCCTTTTTTGTAGATTATTTCAAAGTCATAACCTAACATCTTTGTGACCCATTTTTACTGCTCTTCTGAAGATAATCTTTGTTCCAGAAAGTGTTTAAGACTGTCATGATAAAAAAATAATAGCATAATAGCATAATATCATCAAAAAATAATAGCACAAATTTTCTAAGGAAGGGTTTGAAAATGGAATTCATCAACCCTTGAAATGTAGAAGGTGAATTGGTAAGGCCAAAAGGCATGAACAAAAATTCATAATGACCCTCATGACTTCGAAATGTTGTTTTCAGAATATCTTCAGTCTTCATTATAATTTTATGATATCCTGAACGAAGATCCAACTTGGTAAAATAAATTGCTCCATGTAATTCATCCAATAATTCATCAATCACGGGAATGGGAAATTTATCTTTAATGGTGAGATTATTGAGCTCCCTATAATCTGGACACATGCGCCATGATCCATCCTTCCTGTGTACCAATACTACAAGAGTAGAGAACGAACTTTGAATAGGTTGAATTATACCCGCCTCTAACATTTCTGTAATCATACGTTCAATTTCGCTCTTTTGGACATAAGGATATCTATAAGGCCTAATGTTTGGAGGAACACTTTCTGGAATCAAATGAATAGCATGATCATGGTCACGGAGAGGTGGGAGTCCTTTGGGAGTTTCAAACACTTTGGAATGATTGTCCAAGGCTTTTTGGAGATCTGTAGAAATAGATGATTTTGATGTTGGAACTTCTAATGAGCATAATTTTTCAATTATGCCTCGTTTTTCTTTCTTTAGAAGATTTATCATGACACTATATCTTATTATCTTTCCCGAATTCCCTGCAATACCTCATAATTCGAATTCCTTTCCTTCTAAAAAATTTTCAAGAAACGTTCTTGAAAATTAAAAGTTACTGTCCCCAAAGATTTTAACCATTGTACTCCTAGTACAACATCAGCACCTCCCATAGGAATGGAAACCATTGGACTATTGAATACATATTCCCCCATGGTTAGCTTGATATTATGGAATTTTCCAGAGAAATTTATATTTCCTGCATTTGCAACCATCACTTGACATTCTGGTGTTGGCTATAGGAAAAAAATCAATTCCTTGGCTACCTTACAATGAATAAAATTATGGGTACTACCTGAATCAATCAACACTATTATATTTTTTTTCTTGATAAGTCCTTCTATCTTGAGACTTTGAGGAGTGGTAATTCTTTCCAATGCATTACATGATATGGTCCGACTCATTTCTTTCTCTTCTAGGGTTGGTTCCTAGTCTATATCCTCTTCTTTTGAAGATTCTTGTTCATTTAATTCTTCCTCTTCACAATCTATGTAAAATAATTTCTTCTCAGCACACTTATGACCTTAAGTAATTTTCTATCACAACTGTAGCAAATCCATTTTGCTCTTTTTTCTTCCAATTGTTGTGGTGTCAACATTGTAGGTCATGGAAATCTAGGAGTAGCAATGCTTCCATCTTTATAGAAGTGAGTGGTAGGCTTCCTTGTTGCCATAATTTTACATTCAAATATTTTTACCAATCTAAATGCCTTCTCCAATGAATCAGGTTCCAAAATGTGAACTTCATGTTGGATGTTATCCTTTAAAGTACCTATGAAGAGATCAATCCTGTGTTCCTCTGGAATATCAATTACCCTTATTTACAATTTTTGGAAGTTGTTAATGTGCTCCCCCACTGAACAATTTTTTTTGAGATTTACCAATTGGCTAAAGAAAGTGTTGCTCTTTGTATCCTCATAATGTGCTATCATTTCCTCATAAAAATTGACCAAGTGACAATTTTTTTACGGGAGCAAAGCCATCGATACCATACAAATGTATTTTGTTCTAAATGTAAAGTTGCAATACATACCTTTTATGTGTTTTGCACATTATTGAGATCAAAATATTGCTCCATCTGTAGTATCCATGTTACAAGATCCTTTCCATTAAACTTCCTCATATCCATTTTTGGAATATGGTGGTTCTTCCCTCCAACATTAGAGTTTATGAAATCATGATTAACTTTTATTTTATTCTCATCATGAGTTTCCTCTACTGTATTTTAACCATTAGGAAACATTTATTGTATCAACTTTGTCAAACCTTCAATGTCTACTTTTAGATCATTCTTCATGTTTTCCATCTTAGCTTCCATGTCATCCATCTTAGATTCCATGCCAGCCTCCATGCCATCCATCTTAGCTTCCATGACATTCTTCAAACCATCCATCTTAGATTCCACGCGTTTCTTCAAACCATCCATTTTAGTTTCCACACCTTTCTTCAAAACTTCCATGTCATTTTTTGTTGCTCTTTGCAAGAGCGAAATTTGTTGCAATTGCTCTTGTAATTTTGATATGTCATGTTGCCATTCTTCGTCTTCATGAGTCAAAGTACAACCTTCTAAAATCTTAATGGGTGTTGAATTATTTTTATGGGCCAATTTATAATCCAATACAGATATCTATTCTACAATATGCCCTTCAAATCAATTCAACTTGATTCTTCAAACAAGACTTATGCAATTCGGGAAAAAAATACACACCTTTTACTTTCTTTTAAGGAGCTCGATATTGAAATTGACTTATCTCTATACTTGCACAACCTAAATATCTGAAATTTGGCCCTGTAGTATTCCTCTGAAGCTTCTTTCAAATGCCATATGTCTGACTCGATTTTGATTCTTCAAGACAAATTTATATCCAATCTTCCACAATGACCTAATTATGGACTGGTTCAATAGAGAGAACTTGTACGACTTGCCACGTGTCACTGTTTTCTCCTTTGGCTCTAACATTTATATACAGGAAACTACAGTATATTTAATTCCAGCCACGTTTTACAGAATTCCAATCCGATGCTTAGAGAGAGAGTTATGAAGATTTTCCCACGATCACCTCTTTGAGATGAAATTCGGGAGCCTGAAAAATACCTAACTTCCACAGATCATATCTCCAAAAATATTGCGAAACAAGATTTGAAAGTTTGCGATGATGCTCCTCAATATTTTGGCTTCACGCTCTAAAAATTTAAGCTTCTAAACCTTGGTAGAAAAAAGTTATACTGAAAATTCCCTGATGACCTTTTTAAGTGAAATTTAGGAGCCTGCAAAAAGCCCTAACTTCCATAGATCAAATCTCCAAAAATATTACAAACCAAGCTCTGAAATTTTGTGACGATGTTCCTCAGGATTTTGGCTTCACACTCTAAAATGTTCAGCTTATGAACCTTCGTAGAAAAATGTTATAGCGAAAATGCCACGATGACCTGTTTGGAGTAGAGAAACCCTAGAATCCAAAGCTCTGATACCAAATGTTGTGAAACCAACTCCAAAAATAGAAGAAAAGAGATATCAACACCTTAGAAATAAGCCACTTCGAGGGGGAAACCTCCAATACATTACATGAATGAACAATTCTTGGATGATACAAATTAAAAAACCTCCTTTCTATATATAGGAGTCCATGGGGCCATAATGTAATCCTAGCCGACCTAGCAATAATAATCTAAGGGCACAATAATAACAATATGGGGGTTACAGCGGTACAATAATAACAATAATGGGGTTACACTAACAACAGTAAGGGACTATACTAGTAATATAGGGACCTAACCCTTTCTTCCCACATTTACAACACACTGTCCCTGATATGGATTTGGATCTTCCTTTTCTTGACTTACTACGATTTCATAGGCACCTTCCCCTTTCCGTTTTTCTTCCCCTAGTCTCTGTATTCAAAGTATTACCTGATGTCTCACGAGACCTTTTCTGTCACATTTCCTCGCTAAGGATGGCACCAAAAATATCATCAAAATTTAAAGTACTATATCTAGAGACAAATTTACTAATAACCATAACTAAGCCATTCCAGAGTTTTGGCAATGAGCACAAAAATAACAGAGCCCTAACTTAAACATCAAAATTTACCCCTACAAAACTTAACTGACTAGTAATTGTGTTAAATTCATTTAAAGGATCAACATTAGATCCACATTCTGACATATTCATATTAAATAGATTCTTCATAAGAAATAACTTATTTGAGGCTGAGGGTTTTTCATATAGTTTGGCCAATTACATAATTAAACATTCTGTTGTAGTTTCATTTGAAATGTTTAATACCACTAATGCTTCCAGACACAACTATATTGTTCATAGTTCTGTTCTGTCAAGAATCTCCCATTCCACATCCATCATACTCATTGGCTTATTTTTTTTTCTGCTCAATGCTAGGAACAAATATTTTTGATACAAATAATATTCCATTTTCATCTTCCACAACAAGTAGTTTTGGTTGTGAAATTTCTCGATCCTAAACCTAGCATCTTTTGTCATTACTCCCACTCGAACTAGGAATTCTTCTCTCCTGTGAGTTTATTACTCAAATACACCTTTGAATCTGATACTAGTTGTTAGAAATTAATTAACAGAGAAATGGGATACACAAAATATTGTAGAAACAAATAAAACAAGAGAAACACAGATATACATGGTTCATCAAATTTGGGTTACGTCCATGGAGAAACAATTAGCCCTTCCTTTTATATTATCCAATAAAATGAATAGATACAGCCACAATAGATCCAGTGTATTTTTATCTTCACTCTCACAAATTATCCTCTCTCTTTCTTGCTCAGAGTAATAAGACAACCACAATAATATTATCTCATATAAAGTGAGGGTTTCCTTTTAGGGATAAATCCCATAAATTAACATATCTTCTACCATCATATCATCCCCATAATGAAAAACCTAGATTAACTAAGAAATTAGAATATTTTACAAGGAAATTTTTCATCTATTTTTAACTTCGGGGGCGCTACCCATGAACCCCTACCAAGGGTCCACTAGCCCTCAAATGCCCGGGCCAACAGGGACAACCCCCACGTACCCTCGCGGGGGGGGGATGTCTCCTCCATAGCCTACACATGGAGTGGTGTACAATATTCATGGGGTATACACCTTGCTCAAACAATACCTTTGAATCAATAATATAACCAGGATCCACACATAACACATTTGATACTAATTTAGGATTATTTAGCAGCTGTAATTTCTATATAATATATCATATAAATTATAGTGAACCAAAACTTGAAAACTTGATCATAGATACTTTGATATGTATCCTTAGTTTATAAACAAATTTCATCTAAAACTTTCTTGTGAACAAATTAAAGTGAAAATGCTAATATGGCTTGTTTGAATGAAAAAATTCATAGAATTACATTCTTATAACTATATGTTATGCAATAAACACCCGAATACCATAAAAATAGAAAGCGATAAGACTCTACACCTTGAGAATGAGACAAATAATTGAATATAATGCCTCTTTCAAGGCAGATATTCCTTTTGCAATATATTAAATATATAAGACAAAATGATTCTAAAATTAGGTTTATATAAGACAAATAGTAAATTATAGTTAAGATTTTAGTTTATAAAACTAATATTATAAGCATAATAATGATGACTACAACAATAACAATATAAGAACACAATATATATAAGCTATAAGTATTAACATGGGGCTTCATCTAAAGCCTAATAATGTGTGTAAGAAAAAATTCCATCAACCACCTCCTCATCCATTCATGTTTGGTGTCTAAGTTAAAGGTGATAGAGATTCATTTAAAACACGATAAATAAGATATGAATTGTTTGGATGAGACATGGTATAGTTTTCATTCTCGTGAGTACCCACTAATCTTTCCCTTTCGCTCTTGTGGACATGTACCCCTTATTTTCCTTATAGTTATATTAAACCATCCTCTATTATATTTTACTCAAATATCATATTTTTACGTACAATTGAATTGCTCCATGGTTACTCTATTACATGGTCCAACAAAAGTATATTTAATGCCTTTACATTCCTAAATATTCCTTCGTTGGGCCTTCGCCTTAGCTCAACATTCAAAATCCATCCAATCTAATGTAAATTATAGTCATTTATTTAAAGTCACATAGCTCAATTCACTCCAATTATGTATTTGCAATTTCTACATAATATAATTTGATACTCCCAAAAAAAACCACTATCATTTTTCATTTCATTCTATAAATTAAGTATAATTAAAAAATTAGATAACAAAATACCATATTATATTATTTAAAAAATCTTATATGGATAATATACGCGAGTTATAAGATTTTAATACTCAAAATCAAAATCAATATCTTAGTTTCTTAATACTCCTTTATTCCCAACATATATATTCTACACTCCATACATAACCCGCCAACCTACTTAGAGTGTGAATCATGCATTTGCTTATTTTAACGACTTATGTACTAAGATATCGAATTTGTGTAATTAAACTCTTGGTCTTTTTATAACAATTTATATAATTAAGACAGTGATTTTGTGTAAATAGAATCTTACCGTCAAGCCGATATGGGTATTATCAATACAGGATTCTTTGTGAATTATGTATTGGCTTATTTCTGATAATTTGTTGGCTTATTTATGATATTAAGATATGGTTAGAAATAAGTCAATACATGATTCATAAAGAATTTTGTAATGATAATATATATGTATGCTAGACTATATTTTTCAAGTTATAGTTTATTAAATGTTAGTGGGCTGTATAGGTCTATAGTCAGATTTAAAGTTATTTAAATTTAATAGTGAGCATATATTGATTATCAACATTTAATAACCTATAACTTAAGAAATAATATTATCTATAAAATTTTAATTACACAAAATCATTGTTTTAATTATATAAATTGTTAAAAATAAACCAAAAATTTAATTACACAAATTCCATATCTTAGTAATATAAGTAATATATAATATATCTTAATATATCTTAGTAATATAAGTCGTTAAAAATAAAATAAACCAATACATGATTCATAAAGAATTTTGTATTGATAATATACATATATGCTAGATTGTAAGATTTAACAACATATATTTTTCATGTTATAAGTTATTAAATGTTGTAGGCAATATGTGCCCACAATCAGATTCAAATTTATTTAAATTAAATAATGAGTATATATTTATTATTAACCTATAATCTAAAAAATAATATTAATGATAAAATTTTAATTGCACAAAATAATGATCTTAATTATATAAATTGTTAAAAATAAACCCAAAGTTTAATTACACAAATTCTATATCTTAGTAATATAAGTCGTTAAATATCTCAAACAATGTAACACCCCTAGTTTTATGTTTCTTTCAAATTAAACATTTGAACTTTATATCCAAAGGGGAGTGGACCCCAATGGATAAGTATTTTGTAGATGTATTTAAGTTTTTCATTTTGAAAAATAAATAAAATAATTTTGTGCATATTGACCAAATGAGAATTTTGAGATCACTAGCCAAATCCATGAGGTATGGAAAGAGGCTAAGACTTTCCCCAAAAATCTTTCAAAAATTCTTGAAAGAATTTATTTCTAAATTAGATTTTTGAGGAAAAATCTAGTTTCCCCAATGAGGTAGAGAGTAGTTGGGAAGAGGTAAAAAGCTAGAAAAAACAGAAAGCAGCTTTAAAAGTCCCAAAAAAGGGAAGCCTAGGCAAACAGGAAGAAAAACATCCTGTAATTATAGACACAGAATTAGAAATAGGCTTTGGGGAGAAAAAAGATTAAATAAGCTATTCCTGAACAGATTAGAGGTTGGTCTGTTCTAGGAGATGATCTCAGCTCGGGGGTGAGTTCTTGAGGACAGAAGAACTTTACGGTTGGGAGGCTGGTCAATTTTCAGAAGTGGTATGCACACTGTTTTACTGAGAAATTAAATAGGATATGGTTGGACAATAGTGAAAAGTACTATGGTAATTATGTTGAGTTATGTTGATGTAGGATAAATTTCCTTACTTTTAACAGAGTTGAATAGAAGAAATAGTTCTCCTAACTTCTGTATAGTAGTAGGAATAATATCTATGGGAAGAATCCAACAGAGACTCTAAACCAATGTGGTTTAAATCTGAGGATACAATTTACTCCCAAAGATGATATGGTTATTTAACTTTAATCTTCTTCTGAGATCATTAAAATATCTGTTGCATATAGGAAAAGAAAACATGATAATCTCATAGGCAATAGGTATGAATGAAACTAAACATACTTTGAAAATTGTTCCCATGGGAATTGTATTAATCAAATAAATGTATACCAGTGAAAGCATAAAGCTGAATATAGTATGTAGAACATTAACTTAAAAACCAGTAATAATATAACTAAGGCTATCATGAGAAATAAGAATGCACAGTGAGAAAACAATTAGAGAATTCCTCTATAAATTTGAATATAAATGAGTGTATTTAATTAAAAAAATCTACCAGTTACTTGTGAACAGATACATTTTGATCTGTATTATGGATAGCAAGAGTGAGAAAATAAAACTGTCATTTACTATTGAGTGACCGTTATACATATGTATGATAAGAATTTTGACATTTAAAGATAAAACTCATTTAGAGGCTGCCAGCTAATAGAGCCAAAACCTGTGTCAGGAAACTGAAATGAAATATGCAACTTAAATAGGTGACATTCTATATATATACTGGGTGGCAAGACAGACACTCATGTGTTATTATAATAGATGTTAATGAAAGATTTTATTGAAAAAAAAGAGATTTAGGAAAAAATCTTGAGTACATATAAGTATGTCAGTGATAAAACATCCTGTTAGAATTTCCACAATGTAGGCATATGCCTGAAATATGTGAAGACTTCCATCCAGTACACATAAAATTTTATCTCTATACTCTGGTTAATACATGAGTGGATTCGAGACACTGCATGAGTAGGGTATAGAGTAAACAAACAAGAGTGAAGGAAATTATGTAAACTGAAATTACACTTTGAAATAGACATAGGATCAGCTAACTGCCAAAAGTAATAATTATTACAGGACTCCAAGCTCTTGCTAACTGTGCATCATTTAGTGAAAAAAAAGGAGAAGAGAGAAATTTTAAATTTCCATGAAAATTAGTATTCAGTTTTAGGGGAGCATTAGTAACATTGTTATGGAAGGAGTAGTATTATCACACAGAATCTACACATGGCACGTATATACAGTATGTGTAAACAGTGGCACCATTCTGTATTCATAAAGAAATACATCACCACAGTCCAAAGTATAATCATAAGAATCACTACTAGAATCAATACTCCTGGCATGGAAACCAGTGCGAACTTGTCCTCAATATAAAATACATATGAAACGACTTTGCAAGTCAAAAAAATAACACCAAAAGTTAACTTATAAGGCCACTGCCGTAATGACATCACCAAGTCCTCGTGTAACGAGCATAATAGCCATAAAAACAATATTATGAGAAACTCAGAAAACTTCCAATAAAACACAGGCAAGGTCTGAATACGAATTGTAAACTCAAAAACCCTTGCTTGACCTCAGGGAAAGTCGGGGACCTGGTACGCCAAAGAAAAAAGAATATAACTCAGTTCACCTACTCGGAGAAGGCCAATAGTCGGGAAAAGCAAGTGCGTGAGGAGAGTCACAACGTGACAATACCTGTATAAATCATAAGCATGAAGACTAAATTTAAATTATGTACTAGGGAATCTTTCAAGATGAACCAAGTAATATCCTGAGCGTAAGAACAATTAATTACCTGGTCTGGTCAAATCCAATGCGAAGGTAAACCGAGGCCTGAGACAATCAAAAGTGATGATTCAGCGTTAAACCTGGAGGAACATTATTGATAACCAATGCATCCATAGAAAAAGGGAACCAAAGAGAAATCACCTGTGAATAGGAATCCTTCACTACGCCGACGATGGAAATGTCGAGTCCAGAGAAATCAAACTATTACCTTAATCAAGACGAGAAGGTAGAAGCACAAGAAAATTGGTTAAATAAACCAACCGATCTTATATTACAAATGCAGAACATAGAGAAGGTGAATGAACGATATGAAGGAGTTATATGAACTTTAACACCAGAGAAGCGTTCAAATGTGGATTTCAATGCAAATTTTTATACCCGGCTATTAAACAAAACAACCATATAAACTAAAATACATTCAGCACAAAGAGAAATAAGTATATAGTTAGCTCAGAGCTTGGCTTTTCAAAAACATATATGCCCTATAACAAAAAAAATTATATAATAGAAGTAAACTTACCTCGAGAATAAGAAGCCGTGTAAGTCTGCGTCGTGGGAGAGCTCATGGAGAGTTCCATGGACGTTAGATGAATAACCTCGGATCATACAACCAGAGAAAACATCGCTCAACAGAAGGGCAAATGAATCTTCTGTAGAAGCATGTAAACAATAAGAGCAGAAAAATGAATTACAAGGGGAAGTCCGAAAGATCAAACCTCCCTCCTATGATGGGGAGAAGGAGGAAGATGCTGAAGCCTAGTTGTTGAACATGATTAAGTATTTCCAGGTCTATGAATATGAAAGAAATCTAAAAAAAATATTATCTATTTACCAACTACAAGGTAACGCTACCTTGTGGTGGGAGGAGACGAAAATGATTCATGCCATTGATGAAAAAACAGTGACTTGGGAAGATTTCCAAGTCAAGTTTAAAAACCGCTATTTAAACGAACGTTATTATGATGATAAAGAAAAAGAGTTCCATGAACTCAGGTTGGGATAACTCACTATCGATGAGTTTGTCACCAAGTTTACAAATCTTCTAAGGTATGTTCCTCATATTCGTGAAGAGAAGGAAAAGGTGCAAAGGTTTCTGAACTGTTTACCTGCTGTGTATAAGGAGAAAATAGAGTTCGATAATCCAAAAAATATGGATGAAGCGGTGAGGAAAGATAT
The DNA here is from genome assembly GCA_034641835.2 of Pinus albicaulis. Taxonomy (NCBI): domain Eukaryota; kingdom Viridiplantae; phylum Streptophyta; class Pinopsida; order Pinales; family Pinaceae; genus Pinus; species Pinus albicaulis. The sequence goes on from CM076581.1 coordinate 1,172,084,187, forward strand.
ATTATGTTACCAGCAGTTTAAAGGCAAGGGGGAACATGGGAAAAGCTGGGTGAATAAGAGTGAATTCAAAGGGAAGAAACAGAAACCAACTTACTTGAAGAATTTTGGCAGGGACCATCAGCGGAAGAAATTTACCAAGCCAAAGGAAAGTCAAACTATTCAGTCCCAAGTTGGGTAAAAATAAATAGAGGGAGATAATAAGAAGGATGAATCAGTCAAGATGCAGGAACCATTGAAATGTTGGGGTTGTGGAGAACCTCATCTGTTGAGGGATTGTCCCCACCGAAACATTCAGATGATTATGAGGGATCAAGAAGCTACCACAGTAAATGATATAGCAAGAAATATACCCACTATCAGTGCAGCCTTGGAGAATCGAAAAGCAGAACACCAAGCGACCATGGTTGAAATGTAAGGTAAGATTGTTGACCAATTTGTTATTGTTTTAATTGATCCAGGTGCTTCTTTGAGTTACATTAGTCCACAAGTGGTAGAGAAATGCAATCTCAAAACTGAAAAATTTCAGCAGTCTTGGTTGGTCCAGTTAGCCACTGGTACCAAGAGGAAAATAATTCATAAGCTACCCCAAAAAACAATTAAATTAAATTATTTTCAGATAGAAGTGAATTTAAACATTCTGCCCTTAGGTTCATATGACTTGCTGATAGGAATGGACTAGGAAGAAAAGAGAAAGGCTACGATGAACTGTTGGGATAAGACTCAACATTACATAGATGAAGAAGGGAAACATTTTATTCTCAAGGGAAAACCAAAACCTATCTCTGTAAGACAAATATCAGCACTACAACTAAAAAGAATAGCTAGGAAAGGATATCAAGTTTATGCAGTACATGTTGAGGAATTAGAACAGAAACCAGAAACAAACTTGATGGATACATTGCCAGTAGTGAGAGAGTTTAAGGAAGCTTTTCCAGATGAGATTCTGCATCTTCCCCCCAAAAGAGAGATTGAATTTTCAATCGATTTGGTGCCGGGAGCAACACCTGTTTCCCGAGCCCCTTATCGAATGAGTCCCCCTGAACTCATGGAACTAAAAATGAAATTGCAAGAATTGCTGGATAAGGGTTATATCCAACTGAGTGTGTCTCCTTGGGGAGCACTGGTGCTGTTTGTGAAAAATAAGGATGGAACCTTTAGAATGTGCATTGATTATTTCCAGCTGAATAAGTTGGCAATTAAAAACAGATATCCTTAGCCTCGAATTGATGATCCTTTTGATCAGGTAAGAGGAGATTCAGTATTTTCTAAGATTGATCTAAGGACTGGTTATCACCAGCTCCGAATTAAGGAGGAAGACATAAGTAAAACAACTTTCTGAACCAGGTATGGTCACTACGAATTTGTAGTCCTACCTTTCAGTTTGAAAAATGCCCCTGCCACCTTTATGTGCTTAATGAAAATTGTTTTAAACAAGTACTTGGATAAATTCGTACTAGTGTTCATATACGATATTCTAGTTTATTCAAAAAGTGAGGAGGAACACAAAGAGCACTTGAGGATAGTGTTGCAAACTTTGAAATAAAATCAGTTATATGCCAAGTTTAGTAAATGTGAATTCTATAAGAAAAAGATACAATACTTGGGTCATATTATTTCTGAACAAGGGTTGGTTGTTGACCCTGAAAAGATAAAGGCTATTAGAGAATGGCCGGTGCCAACTGATGTTTCAGCAGTGAGATCATTCATGGGGATTGCAGGTTATTATCACAGATTTGTGGAAAGATTTTCTGCAATAGCACATCCCATAACTTCACTACAAAGAAAAGGTGTCAAATTTGAGTGCACTAAAAAATGCCAAAACAGTTTTGAACAACTAAAATTAAACCTCACTACAGCCCCTATATTGAAGATCGCAGATCCTGATAAGGAATTTGTTGTGTGTACCGATGCCTGTAGAGAAGGGTTGGGAGGAGTACTGTTGCAAGAAAATTATGTTATTGCATATGAGTCTAGGAAACTTAAGACACATGAACATAACTATAGTGCATATGATTTGGAGTTGGCTGCTATATTCCATGCCTTGAAGATGTGGCGACACTATCTTCTTGGAAAGAAATTTACATTGATGACTGATCACATTAGTCTTAATTATTTCTTTTCCCAAAATGATTTGAATGCTCAACAAGCCAGATGGATATCTTTTCTGAGTGAATTTGATATGGAAATAAAACATATCAGAGGGAAAGAAAATAAAATTGCTGATGCGCTGAGAAGAAATGCTTGTCAAAACATAAACAACATTGGAAGATGTGCTAGTTTTGATTTAGAAGAACTGGTGAAAAAAGTAACAGACCAGGATCCAAATTATAAGAACTTACAGATAAAAATACTAAAGAAGGAAATGGCTGAATATACTCAAAACTAGAAAGGGATGATTTGCTATAAAAACATATTGTATATCCCCAATGTAGAGTCTTTGAAAAGAGAGATCCTAGATGAATACCATAAATAGCCATATGCAGGACATCCAGGATATCAGAAAATGCTTACAGCCTTGAAAAAGAAGTTGTTTTTGCCAGGAATGAAAAAGGATGTAGCAGAATATTTAACTAGGTGCATGGAATGCCAACTAGTCAAAGTTGAACATCAACACCCAGCTAGTCTATTAAATCCCTTGCTAGTTGTAGAATGGAAATGGGATACCGTTTCTATAGATTTCATAACAGGGTTACCCAGAACCAAGTACTAGCATGACTCAGTTATGGTAGTAGTAGACACTTTAACAAGAGCTGCCCACTTTATACCTGTAAAATCTACTTTTGGGACAACCCAAGTAGCAGAGGTTTTCCTAAAAGAGATAGTAAGGTTACATGGGGTCCCAAATATTATTGTTTCAGATAGAGATGCTAAATTCACAGCAGCTTTTTGGAAAGGGCTATTTGGGGGCATGGGCACTAAGATGAATTTTAGCACTGCTTATCACCCTCAGACAGACGGTTAGACAGAGAGGACAAATCAGATTTTAGAGGATATGTTGAGAATGTATGTGATGGATAGGCCATAAAAATGGGAAGACTACTTACATTTAGCGGAATTTTCCTACAATAACAGCTATCAATCCTCCATCATAATGAGTCCCTTTAAAACCCTCTATGGAAGGAAGTGTCGTGCTCCATTGAGTTGGAGTCAACCTGAGGATAAGCTAATGTTGGGACCAGATTATTTACAAGAGATGGAAAGAATTCTTTAACAAATACAAAGAAACATCAAGACAACACAAGATCGACAAAAAAAATATGTTGATAAGAAGAGGGTACATCGAGAATTCAAAGTGCGGGAGCATGTGTATTTGCGTATTAAACCCAAAAACAACACACTTTATGCTGGAAGTTGTGCAAAATTGGCTCCTAGATATTGTGGTCCTTTTGAGGTGTTAGAAAGGGTGGGACCGGTGGCTTATAAAGTAGCCTTACCAACCCATATTAAAGTGCATGATGTGTTTCATGTTTCATTATTAAAAAGATATATACATGATGCTTCTCACATTGTTGATTGGAATGTGATACAAGTGGAGCCAGAAGGGGAGTGTCTTCCAGAGCTGCTTCAAATATTGGAGCGGGAAGAAATTTAATTGAGAAATCGAACAGTAGCAAGAGCAAAAGGTGCAGTGGAAGCACTTTACTGCTGAAGAAGCTACCTGGAAAAGAGAAGCTGATATGATGGAAAAATATCCATATTTGTTTGAAAAATGAACTCTAGTAGTTAGTTGTCAACACCGAGGATGGTGTTTACTTTCAGAGGGGGAATATGTAACACCCCTAGTTTTATGTTTCTTTCAAATTAGACATTTGAACTTTAGATCCAAAGGGGAGTGGACACAAATGGATAAGTATTTTGTGTATGTATTTAAGTTTTTCATTTTGAAAAATAAATAAAATAATTCTGTGCATATTGAACAAATGAGAATTTTGAGATCACTAGCCAAATCCATGAGGTATAGAAAGAGGCTACGACTTTCCCCAAAAATCTTACAAAAATCCTTGAAAGAATTTATTTCTAAATTATATTTTTGAGGAAAAATCTAGTTTCCCCAATGAGGTGGAGAGTAGTTGGGAAGAGGTAAAAAGCTAGGAAAAGCAGAAAGTAGCTTTAAAATTCCCAAAAAAGGGAAGCCTAAGTAAACAGGAAGAAAAACATCCTATAATTCTTGACGCAGAATTAGAAACAGGCTTTGGGGAGAAAAAAGCTTAAATAACCTATTCCTGAATAGATTAGAGGTTGGTCTGTTCTAGGAGATGATCTCAGCTCTGGAGTGAGTTCTTGAGGACATAAGAACTCTATGGTTGGGAGGCTGGTCAATTTGTAGAAGTGGTATGCACACTTTTTTACTAAGAAATTAAATAGGATATGGTTCGACAGTAGTGAAAAGTACTATGGTAATTATGTTGAGTTATGTTGATGTAGGATAAATTTCCTTACTTTTAACAGAGTTGAATAGAAGAAATAGTTCTCCTAACTTCTGTATATTAGTAGGAATAATATCTATGGGAATAATCCAGCAGAGACTCTAAACCAATGTGGTTTAAATCTGAGGATACAATTTACTCCCAAATATAATCTGGTTATTTAGCTTTAATCTGCTTCTGAGATCAATAAAATATCTGTTGCATATAGGAAAATAAAACATGATAATCTCATAGGTAATAGGTATGACTGAAACTAAACATACTTTGAAAATTGTTCCCTGTGGGAATTGTATTAATCAAATAAGTGTATACCAGTGAAAGCATAAAGCTGAATATAGTATGAAGAACATTAACTTAAAAAACAGTAATAATATGACTAAGGCTGTCATGAGAAAGCAAAATGCACTGTGAGAAAACAAGTAGAGCATTCCTATATAAATATGCATATAAATGGGTGTATTTAATAAAACAAATATACCAGTTACTTGTGAACAGATACATTTTGATTTGTATTATGGATAGCAAGAGTGAGAAAAGAAAATTTTCATTTACTACTGGGTGACTGATATACATATGTATGATAAGAATTTTGACATTTAAAGATAAAACTCATTTAGAGGCTGCCATCTAATAGAGCCAAAACCTGTGTCAGGAAGCTGAAATTAAATATGCAAATTAAATAGGTGACATTATATATATATACTGGGTGGAAAGAAAGACACTCATGTGTTATTATAATAGATGTTAATGAAAGATTTTATTGAAAAAAAAGAGATTTAGGAAAAAATCTTGAGTACATATAAGTATGTCAGTGATAAAACATCCTGTTAGAATTTCCACAATGTAGGCATATGCCTGAACAAATGTGAAGACTTCCATCCTGTACACAAATTTTTTTATCTCTATAGAATGGTTAATACATGAGTGGATTCCAGATACTGCATGAGTAGGGTATAGAGTAAACAAACAGGAGTGAAGGAAATTATGTAAACTGAAAGTAGACTTTGAAATAGACATAGGATCAGCTAACTGCTAAAAGTAATAATTATTACAGGACTCCAAGCACTTGCTAACTGTGCATCATTTAGTGAAAAAAAAAGGAGAAGAGAGAAATTTTAAATTGCCATGAAAATTAGAATTCAATTTTAGGGGAGCATTAGTAACATTGTTATGGAAGGAGCAGTATTATCACACAAAATCTACACATTTCATGTATATACAGTATGTGTAAACAGTGGCACCATTCTGTAGTCATAAAGAAATATATCACCACAGTCCAAAGTATAATCATAAGAATCACTACTAGAATCAATACTCCTGGCATGGAAACCAATGCGAACTCGTCCTCAATATAAAATACATTTGAAATGACTTTGCAAGTCAAAAAAATAACATCAAAAGTTAAATTATAAGGCCACTGCCGTAATGAAATCACCAAGTCCTCGTGTAACGAGCATAATAGCCATAAAAACAATATTATGACAAACTCAGAAAACTTCCAATAAAACACAGGCGAGGTCTGAATACGAATTGTAAACTCCAAAACCCTCGCTTGACCTCAGAGAAAGCCGAGGACTTGGTACGCCAAAGAAAAAAGAATATAACTCAGTTCACCTACCCAGAGAAGGCCAATAGTCGAGAAAAACAAGTGCGTGAATAGAGTCACAACGTGACAATACCTGCATAAGTCATAAGCATGAAGACTAAATTTAAATTGTGTACTATGGAATCTTCCAAGATGAACCAAGTAATATCCTGAGCGTAAGAACAATTAATTACGTGGTCTGGTCAAATCCAATGCCAAGGTAAACCGAGGCCTGAGACAATCAAAAGTGATGATTCAGCGTTAAACCTAGAGGAATATTATTGATAACCAATGCATCTATAGAAAAAGGGAACCAAAGAGAAATCACCTGTGAATAGGAATCCTTCGCTACGCTGACGATGGAAATTTCGAGTCCAGAGAAATCGAACTATTACCTTAATCAAGATGAGAAGGTAGAAGCACAAGAAAATTGGTTAAATAAACCAACAGATCTTATATTACAAATGCAGAACATAGAGAAGGCAAACGAACGATACGAAGGAGTTATATGAACTTTAACACCAAAGAAGCGTTCGAATGTGGATTTCAATGCAAATTTTTATACCCGGCTATTAAACAAAACAACCATATAAACTCAAATACATTTAGCGCAAAGAGAAATAAGTATATAGTTAGCTCAGAGCTCGGCTTTTCAAAAACATATATGCCTTATAACAAAAAAAATTATATAACAGAGGTAAACTTACCTCGAGAATAAGAAGCCATGTAAGTCTGCGCCATGGGAGAGCTCATGGAGAGTTCCATGGACGTTAGATGAATAACCTCGGATCATACAACCAGAGAAAACACCGCTCAGTAGAAGGGCAAATGAATCTTGTGCAGAAGCATGTAAACAATAAGAGCCATAAATCGGAGTGAAAACCTCATGCATCTTAACCCTACAACTGGCATGCATCGAGGCAACGTTCAACGGATCGATGATTCACGGTGGGGAAATCAAAACAATGTAAAATGGAGGTCGACGAAGATTTACACCAGGGATTAAATGTCATAAATGAGGAGGATAGAAATGTAGGTAAAGCCGGCTACAAATAACAATCATCAACACGGAAACCTAAAATATGGAGGCGGGAACCTTGAAGGTGAATCCACGCCAAACAATACAAGCGTACTACAAAATCAACGTAGTGAATTCACATGTACCAACAAATCTATACCCAATCGACTCATACGACAAGTGCCAATACCGTGGAATATTATTTAACAACACTAAGATGCCTAAGGTCGTGTAAGACCAAGAGGCAAGTGAGAACGCCATTTGAACATTTCAAATTGACAACATAAGGGTTCTAAGGCTATAACGAAAATTCCTTATATGGTTTAGAACATACTCACTTATGACTTCTAATCTATATAGAAGCATATACACATAAGAATCCTCGTAGTAGAAATGAGAAAGGGAAAAAGTTAAATTGAAGAGAAACAAGATATATAGTCATTCCATAAATATGAGGAGTATTGTGTGAAGGCCTATTAGGAAATTTTACCATTGTGTGAATTAAATTCGTATGAAAAAAAATAAATAAATATTGGGAATGGGGAGACATGAAAAATGGTATCAGAGCCCACGTTAGCAAAACTGGGTCGTTGTTCTGCTCACTGTATAAATTATTTACTTTTGAAAAAAAAAAAATTATTACTGATATGTGTTGTTTACTGTATAGTGTGGTGCTGAAACAGAAAAGTCAAATGGCTGGAAGTGACGAAATTTATGTTGATCTGTGTGATGAAGATAATACACAAGATCCTAACACTCCGGTGATGGCCATGTTGCACATCTTGCAACGAGAGATGGTTGAGCTAAGAAGCCAGAATGACAGACTGTCATTAGCCAGTGAGGAGCAGGAAAATCTCATCAGAGAATTAACTTCACGGGATAGCCAAGAAGATGACGGTTCCGGAAATAGGAAAAAGGGCAAGTTCTTTGATGATTCTGAGGAAGATGATGCTACTAGGCATCAATATAAGCAGAAAAAGGAATTACAGGGGGAATTCCGAAAGATCAAACCTCCCTCCTATGATGGGGAGAAGGAAGAAGATGCTAAAGCCTAGTTGTTGAACATGATTAAGTATTTCTAGGTCTATGAATATGAAAGCAATCTCAAGGCCAGATTAGCTATCTACCAACTACAAGGTAAAGCTACCTTGTGGTGGGAGGAGATGAAAATGATTCATGCCATTGATGAAAAAACAGTGACTTGGGAAGATTTCCAAGTCAAGTTTAAAAACCGCTATTTGAACGAACGTTATTATGATTATAAAGCAAAAGAGTTCCACGAACTCAGGTTGGGACAGCTCACTATCGATGATTTTGTCACCAAGTTTAAAAATCTGCTAAGGTATGTTCCTCGTATTCGTGAAGAGAAGGCAAAGGTGCAAAGGTTTCTGAACTGTTTGCCTGCTGTGTATAAGGAGAAAATAGAGTTTAATAATCCAAAAACTATGGATGAAGTGGTGAGGAAATCTAGATTATGTTATCAGCAGTTTAAAGGAAAGGGGGAACATGGGAAAATATGGGTAAATAAGAGTGAATTCAAAGGGAAGAAACAGAAACCAACTTACTTGAAGAATTTTGGCAGGGACCATCAGTGGAAGAAATTTACCAAACCAAAGGAAAGTCAAATTTCTCAGTCCCAAGTTGGCTCAAAATAAATAAAGGGAGATAATAAGAAGGAGGGAGCAGTCAAGATGCAGGAACCGTTGAAATTTTTGGGTTGTGGAGAACTTCATCTGTTGAGGGATTGTCCCCACCGAAACATTCAGATGATTATGAGGGATCGAGAAGCTACCACAGTAAATGATATAGCAAGAAATATACCCACTATCAGTGCAGCCTTGGAGAATCGACAAGCAGAACACCAAGCGACCATGGTTGAAATGGAAGGTAAGATTGCCGACCAATCTGTTACTATTTTAACTGATCCATGTGCTTCCTTGAGTTACATTAGTCCACAAGTGGTAGAAAAATGCAATCTCAAAACTGAAAAATTTCAGCAGTCTTGGTTGGTCCAGTTAGCCACTGGTACCAAGAGGAAAATAACTCATAAGATACCCCAAACAACAATTATATTAAATTATTTTCAGACAGAAGTGAATTTAAACATTCTGCCCTTAGGTTCATATGAATTGCTGATAGAGATGGACTGGGTAGAAAAGAGAAGGCTACGATGAACTATTGAGATAAGACTCTACATTGCATAGATGAAGAAGGGAAACTTTTTTATTCTCAAGAGAAAACCAACACCTATCTCTGTGAGACAAATATCAGCACTACAACTAAAAAGAACAGCTAGGAAAGGATATCAAGTTTATGCAGTACATGTTGAGGAATTAGAACAGCAACCAGAAGCAAACTTGATGGATACGTTGCCAGTAGTGAGAGAGTTTAAGGAAGTTTTTCCAGATGACATTCCTCATCTTCCCCCCAAAAGAAAGATTGAATTTTCAATCGATTGGGTGCCGGGAGCAACACCTATTTCCCTAGCCCCTTATCGAATGAGTCCCCCTAAACTCATGGAACTAAAAATGCAATTGCAAGAATTGATGGATAAGGGTTATATCCGACCGAGTGTGTCTCCTTGGGGAGCCCCAGTGCTGTTTGTGAAAAAGAAGGATGGAACCTTTAGAATGTGCATTGATTATTGCCAGATGAATAAGTTGACAATTAAAAAACAGATATCCTTTGCCTTGAATTGATGATATTTTTGATCAGGTAAGAGGAGCTTCAGTATTTTCTAAGATTGATCTAAGGACTGGTTATCACCAGCTCCGAATTAAGGAGGAAGACATAAGTAAAACAACTTTCTGAACCAGGTATGGTCACTACGAATTTGTAGTCCTACCTTTCGGTTTGACAAACGCCCCTGCCACCTTTATGTGCTTAATGAACATTGTTTTAAACAAGTACTTGGATAAATTCGTACTAGTGTTCATAGATGATATTCTAGTTTATTCAAAAAATGAGGAGGAGCACAAAGAGCACTTGAGGATAATGTTGCAAACTTTGAAAGAAAATTAGTTATATGCCAAGTTCAGTAAATGTGAATTCTATAAGGACAAGATAAAATACTTGGGTCATATTATTTCTGAACAAGGGTTGGTTGTTGACCCTGAAAAGATAAAGGCTATTAGAGAATGGTCGGTGCCAACTGATGTTTCAGCAGTGAGATCATTCATGGGGATTGCAGGTTATTATTGCAGATTTGTGGAAAGATCTTCCGCAATAGCACATCCCATAACTTCACTACAAAGAAAAGGTGTCAAATTTGAGTGGACTGAAAAATTCCAAAACAGTTTTGAACAAATAAAATTAAAACTCACTATAGCCCCTATACTGAAGATTGCAGATCCTGATAAGGAATTTTTTGTGTGTACCGATGCCTGTAGAGAAGGGTTGGGAGGAGTAATGTTGCAAGAAAATTCTGTTATTGCATATGAGTCTAGGAAACTTAAGACACATGAACAGAACTATAGTGCATATGATTTGGAGTTGGCTGCTGTAATCCATGCCTTGAAGATGTGGCGACACTATCTTCTTGGAAAGAAATTTACATTGATGACTGATCACATTAGTGTTAAATATTTCTTTTCCCAAATTGATTTGAATGCTCGACAAGCCAGATGGCTATTTTTTCTGAGTGAATTTGATATGGACATAAAACATATCAGAGGGAAAGAAAATAAAATCGTTGATGCACTGAGCAGAAATTCTTGTCAAAACATAAACAACATTGGAAGCAATGCTAGTTTTGATTTAGAGGAACTGGTGAAAAAAGTAACAGACCAGGATCCAAATTATGAGAACTTATAGTTAAAAATACTAAAGAAGGAAATGGTTGAATATACTCAAAACCAGAAAGGGTTGATTTGCTATAAAAACAGATTCTATATTCCCGATGTAGAGTCTTTGAAAAGAGAGATCCTAGATGAATACCATAAACAGCCATATGCAGGACATCCAAGATATTAGAAAATGCTTACAGCCTTGAAAAAGTTGTTTTTTCCAGGAATGAAAAAGGATGTAGCAGAATATTTAGCTAGGTGCATGGAATGCCAACTAGTCAAAGTTGAACATCAACACCCAGCTAGTCTATTAAATCCCTTTCCAGTTGCAGAATGGAAATGGGATACCGTTTCTATATATTTCATAACATGGTTACCCAAAACCAAGTACCAGCATGACTCAGTTATGGTAGTAGTAGACACTTTAACAAAAGCTGTCCACTTTATACCTGTAAAATCTACTTTTGGGACAACCCAAGTAGCAGAGGTGTTCCTAAAAGAGATAGTAAGGTTACATGGGGTCCCAAAGATGATTGTCTCAGATAGAGATGCTAAATTCACAGTAGCTTTTTGGAAAGGGCTATTTGGAGGCATGGGCACTAAGCTAAATTTTAGCACTGCCTATCACCCTCAGACATACGGTTAGACAGAGAGGACAAATCAGATTTTAGAGGATATGTTGAAAATGTATGTGATGGATAGGCAATAAAAATGGGAGGACTACTTACATTTATCGGAATTTGCCTACAATAACAACTATCAATCCTCCATTAGAATGAGTCCCTTCAAAGCTCTCTATGGAAGGAAGTGTCACACTCCGTTGAGTTGGAGTCAACCTGAGGATAAGCTAATGTTGGGACCAGATGCTTTATAAGAGATGGAAATAATTGTTAAACAAATAGAAAGAAACATCAAGACAACACAAGATCGACAGAAAAACTATGCTGATAAGAAGAGGGTACATTGAGAATTCAAAGTGGGGGAGCATGTGTATTTGCGTATTAAACCCAAAAAGAGCACACTTTATGTTGGAAGTTGTGAAAAATTGGCTCCTAGATATTGTGGTCCTTTTCAGGTGTTAGAAAGGGTGGGACCGGTGGCTTATAAACTAGCCTTACTGCCTCATATTAAAGTGCATGATGTGTTTCATGTTTCATTATTAAAAAGATACATACATGATGTTTCTCACATTGTTGATTGGAATGTGATACAGGTGGAACCAGAAGGGGAGTTCCTTCCAAAGCCGCTTCAAATATTGGAGTGGGAAGAAATTGAATTGAGGAATCGAACAATAGCAAGAGTAAAGGTGTTGTGGAAGCACTTTATTGCTGAAGAAGCTACCTGGGAAAGATAAGCTGAGATGATGGAAAAATATCAATATTTTTTTGAAAAATGAACTCTAGTAGTTAGTTGTCAACACCGAGGATGATGTTTACTTTCAGAGGGGGAATATGTAACACCCCTAGTTTTATGTTTCTTTCAAATTAGACATTTGAACTTTAGATCCAAAGGGGAGTGGACCCCAATGGATAAGTATTTTGTGGATGTATTTAATTTTTTCATTTTGAAAAATAAATAAAATAATTCTGTGCATATTGACCAAATGAGAATTTTGAGATCACTAGCCAAATCCATGAAGTATAGAAAGAGGCTAAGACATTCCCCAAAAATCTTTCAAAAATCCTTGAAAGAATTTATTTCTAAATTAGATTTTTGAGGAAAAATCTAGTTTCCCCAATGAGGTGGAGAGTAGTTGGGAAGAGGTAAAAAGCTGGGAAAAGCAGAAAGCAGCTTTAAAATTCCCAAAAAAGGGACGCCTAGGAAAACAGGAAGAAAAACATCCTGTAATTCTTGACGTAGAATTAGAAACAGGCTTTGGGGAGCAAAAATCTTAAATAAGATATTCCTGAACAGATTAGAGGTTGGTCTGTTCTAAGAGATGATCTCAGCTCGGGAGTGAGTTCTTGAGGACAGAAGAACTCTACGGTTGGGAGGCTGGTCAATTTGTAGAAGTGGTATGCACACTATTTTACTAGGAAATTAAATAGGATATAGTTGGACAGTAGTGAAAAGTACTATGGTAATTATTTTGAGTTATGTTGATGTAGGATAAATTTCCTTACTTTTAACAGAGTTGAATAGAAGAAATAGTTCTCCTAACTTCTGTATATTAGTAGGAATAATATCTATGGGAAGAATCCTGCAGAGACTTTAAACCAATGTGGTTTAAATCTGAGAATACAATTTACTCCCAAAGATGATCTAGTTATTTAACGTTAATCTGCTTCTGAGATGAATAAAATATCTGTTGCATATAGGAAAAGAAAACATGATAATCTCATAGGCAATAGGTATGACTGAAACTAAACATACTTTGAAAATTGTTCCCATGGGAATTGTATTAATCAAATAAGTGTATACCAGTGAAAGCATAAAGCTGACTACAGTATGCAGAACATCAACTTAAAAAACAGTAATAATATAACTAAGGCTATCATGAGAAAGAAGAATGCACAGTGAGAAAAAAAGTAGAGCATTCCTCTATAAATCTGCATAGAAATGGGTGTATTTAATAAAAAAAAATCTACCAGTTACTTGTGAACAGATACATTTTGATCTGTATTATGGATAGCAAGAGTGAGAAATGAAAACTGTCATTTACTACTGGGTGATTGATATACATATGTATGATAAACATTTCGACATTTGAAGATACAACTCATTTAAAGGCTGCCAGCTAATAGAGCCAAAACCTATGTCAGGAAGCTAAAATGAAATATGCAACTTAAATAGGTGACATTCTATATATATACTGGGTGGCAAGAAAGACACTCATGTGTTATTATAATAGATGTTAATGAAAGATTTTATTGAAAAAAAAGAGATTTAGGAAAAAATATTGAGTACATATAAAACATCCTATTAGTATGTTAGTGATAAAACATCCTGTTAGAATTTCCACAATGTAGGCATATGCCTGAACAAATGTGAAGATTTCCATCCAGTACACATAAACTTTTATCTCTATACTCTGGTTAATACATGAGTGGATTCGAGACATTGCATGAGTAGGGTATAGAGTAAACAAACAGGAGTGAAGGAAATTATGTAAACTAAAAGTAGACTTTGAAATAGACATAGGATCAGCTAACTGCTAAAAGTGATAATTATTACAGAACACCAAGATCTTGCTAACTGTGCATCATTTAGTGAAAAAAAAGGAGAAGAGAGAAATTTTAAATTTCCATGAAAAATAGTATTCAGTTTTAGGGGAGCATTATTAACACTGTTATGGAAGGAGCAGTATTATCACACAGAATCTACACATGGCACGTATATACAGTATGTGTAAACAGTGGCACCATTCTATAGTCATAAAGAAATACATCACCACAGTCCAAAGTATAATCATAAGAATCACTACTATAATCAATACTCCTGGCATGGAAACCAATGCCAACTCATCCTCAATATAAAATACATTTGAAACGACTTTTCAAGTCAAAACAGTAACACCAAAAGTTAACTTATAAGGCCATTGCCGTAACGACATCACCAAGTCCTCGTGTAACAAGCATAATAGCCATAAAAACAGTATTATGACAAACTCAGAAAAATTCCAATAAAACACAGGTGAGGTCTGAATACGAATTGTAAACTCCAAAACCCTCACTTGACCTCAGGGAAAGCCGAGGACCTAGTACGCTAAAGAAAAAAGAATATAACTCAGTTCACCTACCCGAAGAAGGCGAATAGTCAGGAAAAACAAGTGCGTGAGCAGAGTCACAACATGACAATACCTGTATAAGTCATAAGCACGAAGAATAAATTTAAATTTTGTATGATGAAATCTTCCAAGATGAACCAAGTAATATCCTGAGCGTAAGAACAATTAATTACCTGGTCAGGTCAAATCCAACGCCAAGGTAAACCGAGGCCTGAGACAATCAAAAGTGATGATTCGACGTTAAACCTGGAGGAACATTATTGATAACCAATGCATCTATAGAAAAAGGGAACTAGAGAGAAATCACCTGTGAATAGGAATCCTTCGCTACGCTGACGATGGAAATGCCGAGTCCAGAGAAATAAAACTATTACCTTAATCAAGACAAGAAGGTAGAAGCACAAGAAAATTGGTTAAATCAACCAACCGATCTTATATTACAAACGTAGAACATATATAAGGCGAACGAACGACACGAAGGAGTTATATGAACTTTAACACCAGAGAAGTGTTCAAATGTGGATTTCAATGCAAATTTTTCTACCCAGCTATTAAACAAAACAACCATATAAACTCAAATACATTCAGCCCAAAGAGAAATAAGTATACATTTCGCTCAGAGGTTAGATCTTCAAAAACATATACGCCCTATAACAAAAACAATTATATAACAGAGGTAAACTTACCTTGAGAATAAGAAGTCGTGTAAGTCTGTGTCGTGGGAGAGCTCATGGAGAGTTCCATGGATGTTATATGAATAACCTCGGAGCATACGACCAGAGAAAACACCGCTCAGTAGAAGGGAAAATGAATCTTGTGCAAAATCATGTAAACAATAAGAGCCATAAATCAGAGCGAAAACCTCATGCATCTTAACCCTACAGCTGGCACGCATCGAGGCAACGTTCAACAGTCAATGATTCATGGTGGGGAAATCAAAACAATGTAAAATGGAGGTCGACAAAGATTTACACCAGGGATTAAATGTCATAAATGAGGAGGATATAAACGTAGGTAAATCCAGCTACAAAGGACAATCATCAACACGAAAACGTAAAAGATGGAGGCGGGAACCCTGAAGGTAAATCCACGCCAAAATATACAAGCGTACTACAAAATCAACGTAGTGAATTAACATGTACCAACAAATCTATACCCAATCAACTCATACGACAAGTGCCATTACCGTGGAATATTATTTAACAACACCAATATGCCTAAGGTCGTGTAAGACCAAGAGGCAAGTGAGAACGCCATTTGAAAATTTCAAATTGACAACATAAGGGTTCTAAGGCTATAATGAAAATTCCTTATATGGTTTAGAACATACTCACTTATGACTTCTAATCTATATAGAATCATATACACATAAAAATCCTCGTAGTAGAAATGAGAAAGGGAAAGAGTTAAGTTGAAGAGAAACAAGATATATAGTCATTCCATAAATATGAGGAGTATTGTGTGAAGGCCTGTTAGGAAATTTTACCATTGTGTGAGTTAAATTCGTATGAAATAAAAAAATTAAAATTTTTTGGGAATGGGGAGACATGACAAACAAGTAGGTTGGCGTGTCATGTCTGAATTGTAGAATATATATGTTGGGAATAAAGGAGTGTTAAGAAACCAGCAGGGTATATATTTCATTAATAATATTTTAACCATAGAAATCGAATCTCATTTAAAAAATGGAATATATTCTAGTGTAATATGTTTCTTGTTGGATCAATATCTATTGTTATTAAACTTTCATTTTTAATTATAATGTCATATCAATAATAAAGAACAAAAAATAGAATTTCATTAAAAAATGGAATATAGTCTACTGTAATATGTTTCAATGTTTCTTTTTGGTTCAATAGTTATTGTTATTAAATTTTCATTTTATTTATAATGTGATATCAAAAATAAAGAACAAAGAATGCAGGTAGTTATTATTCTTGAATTTTTATTCATATATATTTTATTAATAATATTTTAATTGTATAAATTATAAAATGGAATATAGTAAGTTTTTATGTTTTTTTTTACTCAATATTTACTATTATTAAACTTTCATTTTATTTATAATTTCCTGGGGGCATATCAATAATAAATAATAAAAATTAGAGTTAGTTATTATTCTGAAAATTTCAATTAATTAAGATCTCCCTATCTCGGTATAGAGTACTCGAGACTAGGGAGCGCTCTGAAGCTAGGGTTTGCAGCGCGATAAGCGATCCAACCTGAATACTGGCGAAAGGTCCAGATCTGATTCAAGATCTGCGGCGAAGGGGCAACGACCTGGCTCAGAATATGGGAAGACCGGGGGCCCCCGAAGCCCCCACTTTCAAGCAGGTTACAATAGACAAAGGTAAAAGGCAGATGGAAGGTTTGAGGATCACTGGCTCCTCAACCACCGGGGCACGCTCAAAGGGCGGAAGCCCGATCCCGAGCGATCGAACCGATAATACGCTAGAAGATACCACAAAACCGCAAGACACAACCCCTGATCTGCCCTTGCAGGAAGCTGATCTGCAAGGAAGGGGAGAAGATCTGAACAACAAGGCAAACAACAGCTCAGAGCAGGATAGATCGAATGCACAACAATCAGAAGACACTGGCAACCGTACAAAATACCAAGGTAGATGCAAGCCGAAGGCAAGCAAAAGCCTTAGAGTCATCATCAACAACCCAGATCTGCAAGCTTATAGAGACCACATGGCGGTTCACGCCGTGATTTGCAATTTTATGGGTTTCTGGCCCAGTGAGAAAGCCCTCTGTCAATGGATCAAGCAGGTTTGGAAACCGAAAGGAGATGTACAGCTGCACTTGGGTGCTAAGGGTTTTTTTACAGTAGTTTTCGCGAATCTAGAAGATAAGGACCGGATCTTCAAAGGAGGCCCGTACTTCTATGCCTTAGCAGGCCTCTATATGAAACCTTGGATACCCAACTTTGCCCCTGAATAGGAAACGTTTACTCAAGTACCGGTATGGATTCGACTGTTTTCTCTACCAATAGACTATTGGAGACCAACAGCGCTGGAACAGATTGGAAACACCTTGGGTACTTTTGTCCATGCTTCTGAAGCCACTCTTCAAAAAAGGTACACTTCTTATGCCCGCATTTGTGTTGAAATGGACGTATCTGGATCTCTGCATGAGGGTTTATGGTTAGAATACAGAGACGAGGCCTATTTTCAGACCATAGACTATGAGCAGATACCGTTCCGATGCAAGAAGTGTCATGAACATGGGAATTTAATTCGCGAATGCCCGTTAAACAAACTAGCCGAACATACCAAGGAGAAATCTACCTCGGCCTCGGATGGCTTTGTCCGACCCATGGGTAGACATCGGGCCAGTCGCAGGAATATACCTCAGTCAAACGTCCCGCTCACCAAATCTGCGAATACCTTCGATATTCTAGGAGAGGATTCCCCATCCGAAAACATGAATCCAACCCTAGCAGTAGAACAACAGGCTATTAGCATGGAAGAACAAGGCAACCAGTCCAGGGAAACTTCTATGCCTTCTGACCCGCTTTTAGCCTCCTCGGCAGGTAAAGCGGAGGAAGAGGATGAGGACATGGTCCTTAGTGAAGTGGGCACGGAAGACCTGGAATTAGGGGAAATTCTGGAAAAAAGAGGGACTGGACCTGAATTTTATAGTCAAGCAGTGGAAACAGAAAGGAATAGACAAAATCCCAGAGGACAAAATCAATAGGGTAAACTACCTGTTCCTTGCTAGACAAGATGCAGC
The DNA here is from genome assembly GCA_034641835.2 of Pinus albicaulis. Lineage (NCBI taxonomy): Eukaryota > Viridiplantae > Streptophyta > Pinopsida > Pinales > Pinaceae > Pinus > Pinus albicaulis. The sequence continues at coordinate 1,172,102,467 of CM076581.1, forward strand.
ACTGAAGGGGACGAAATGAGGCAGAGAAGCCACCAAAGGCCTCGGCATAAAATCACAGAATCTCCATTATACTCACGCCAGTCTCAAGCATAGGAATAAACGAGGGATACGATCCAACAATGATGCTCTTCAAGAATTGGGTCAAATGTTGATTAATTTAGGAAAGATGAAAGCCCTAGAAGCTTTCTCCTTCTCATCTTAGAACCCGTTAGCAATGAAATTTCTCTCCTGGAATGTAAGGGGACTGGGAAGCCTCAGAAAACAGAGGCTCCTGAAAAAGAAAATCATGCAAGAAAAACCGGATTTGGTTTTCCTCCAGGATACCAAATGCACGAGTTAGAAATTGGATGAAGTGGGTAAACGCCTAGGTAGACAGCTTGAATACCTAGCAGTAGAAGGAAACAGTATGAGCAGAGGTCTTGCTACTTTTTGGACCCCGAATTCTCTTCATCTCCTTAATGCTGAAGCCACAAAATCCTTTCTAGCCCTGAAGATGCAGATCATAGGGGAGAAAGGAACCTTTCTATTCTCCAATTTATACAGCCCCCAAAGACAAGAAGACAAAATGATGCTACTCAGCCATCTTACCAAGCTACATCAGAGACACCTCAACTCTAATTCCATTTATGGAGGATATTTCAACATGATTACATCGCTCAATGAAAAGAAGGGGGGCACAAGGGCACTGGGCAATGATGCCACAACCTTCAGCTCCTTCATTCGTGATGTCAACCTGGTGGACGTTCAACCCCGGAATGGGAACTTCACCTGGACCAACAGAAGGGGAGGAGACAAGCTCATTGCCTCTAGGTTGGACCGCTTTCTCATTTCAGAAAGCATCCTCTTGGAAGGGAACATCATAAATTCGGACATCCTCCCCTCTGGAGGTTCGGACCACTGGCCTATAATGCTCCAGGCCTCAATCTTAGGCACCCCTAAAAACAGGCCCTTCCGTTTTGAGAAATTTTGGCTCTCCCATAAGGACTTCTCTAGCAACATTAAAAAATGGTGGAGAGAACCTCTGCCTGCAGAAGGAACGAAAATGTTCAAGCTGCAAGAAAGGCTCAAGTTCATCAAAACCAAATTGAAGGCTTGGAATCGAGAGGTATTTGGCAACATCTTTGCAGACAAGCAAAACCTTGAGCAACAGCTGGAAGAAATCCACAACACTTGGATTCAGGGAAGCATTTCACAGGAATCTATTAATACAGAGTGAGAACTCATGCAGCAATGGAATGAAAGATGCAAGCAGGAAGAGATTTTGTGGTGGTAAAAATCTTGAATTCAATGGCTCAAGGAAGGCAAAAGGAACACAAAATTCTTTCATAGATCTGCCATGGACTACAGATGCAATAACAGAATCACTAAAATTCAAGATGAACAAGGGAATGTCTTCCAGTCCCATCATGACATTGCTTGCCAACTCTGAAATCATTTCGAAATCATTGCCACTGAACCTAACAGGGATCGGCAGGAAGCCATTCACGAAGTAGTCTCCTCCATTCCCCGCCTCATTACTGGGGAACAGGACAGAGGCCTGGAGAGACCGATCTCCCCCTAGGAGGTAGAGGAAGCGGTAAAAGAGATGGCCAGTGGGAAAGCTCCAGGGCCAGATGGTTTCACAGTAGACTTTTTTAAAGCATGTTGGGATGTGGTAAAGGAAGACATATGGGAGATAGTGGAAGATTCCCGATCCTCTTCTGCAATTCCGAAGTCCCTAAACTCCATGTTCATTGCGCTAATTCCCAAGGAAGTGGAGGCCTGCACCCCTGCCAAATTCAGGCCTATAGCGCTATGTAATGTATTGTACAAAATCATAGCGAAAGTCATGGAAAATCGCTTGAAACCTATTCTCCCTCAGATTATTTCAGAAGAAAAATCAGGGTATGTGGAAGGCAGGAAAATTATGGACAATGTGCTGCTGGTTCATGAGATGATCCATACGTTGCAAACGCACAGAAAAGCAGGCATGATAATGCAATTAGATCTGTCCAAGGCATATGACAAGGTCAGTTGAGAATATCTGGAAGCCATTCTCCAAGCTTTTGGCTTTGAAAATCATTGGATTACCTGGAATTTAGCTCTGATCAAATCTCCCAGTCACTCTATTCTGATCAACAGAGCCCCCTCTCAGCCTTTCTACCCTACACGAGGCATCAGGCAGGGGGACCCCATTTCGCCCTTTCTCTTTGTTATTCTGATGGAAGGCCTCAGCTGCCTCATCAAGTCAACCAAGAACAGGAATGAGATTACTGGCCTCCAGCCCTTAAGCACTTTTCCGGCGACCACCCATCAGCAGTTCGTGGATGATACAATGTTGCATGTCGTTTCGACAGTCAAGGAAACTCGCGGTTTCAAACGAATCCTGAGCTTGTTCAATCGTGCCTCGGGTTTGGAATTTAATTATGATAAATCTGTTGTTTTCTTTTTTAACACGCATTTAGCAATTCAAAGGCATCTGACAGGCATCCTGGGTTTCAAGAGAAGTAATCTCCCATCTAAGTACCTGGGCATTCCCCTAACGGAAAAACCTTGGCAGAAATGTCATTGGGAGAAGCTTCTCTCCAGATTGGCAGACCGATGCAGTCATTGGACTAACCAGGCACTAAACCTGGTTGGTCGTTTGGTCATGATAAAGGCCATTCTCCAGGCTATACCTCACTACATGCTCTCAATCCTTCCAGCTCCTAAAGGAGTTCTTCAGAAAATAAGGAGCATCCAACGGAATTTTCTTTGGTCAGGTAACTCTGGAAAGCCCAAGTGGGCGCTGGCAGCTTGGGAAAAACTATGCAAGCCCAAAAGCTATGGCGGGCTTGGTTTGCAGGATCCAAGTTCTACCAACAAGGTTTGCGGTGCTAAATTATGGTGGAAATGGCTCTCAGAGCTTCAAACCCCATGGGCACGCCTCTGGAAAGCCAAATATGCGGAGCGATGGCAGCTGGAGGAATTAGTATGAATAACTGACACCCCTGCAGGCTCTCCCATATGGAACCTGGCCCGGGCCAAACGAAACATTATACAAGACCATTGTTTCTGGGAAGTAAGGAATGGGCACCATGCTCTCTTCTGGGAAGATGCATGGCATCAACTTCTGAAACTCGAACATCCTAACTTGTAGCCTTTACAGGTGTGGTTCCAGGACAATGGGAAACTCAAAGTTCATCATTATTGGGCTAGCAACGAATACCAGCATCACTGTAGAACTTGGGCGCTCGCACCTCCTCCTCCGGATGGTCACTTGAAGAATCTCCATGATACTCTCAATACCATCCTCGGAAAGCGACTGATCAGAATAGTTCAAGGGCCGGACATTCTTCGCTAGGGCAAGTTAACCAGAGGATCTTTTAACCTCAAAGAATCTCGCTCCTATTTGGAAAATAGGAATGCTGATGATAAGGTGGCTTGGTATGATAATGTTTGGGTGGGCAACCTCTGGCCTAAAATCAAGACCTTCTTATGGCTACTGCAAAATGGGAAAATCTTGACGTGGGAAAATCTGTTAAAGAAAGGATTCATAGGACCCTCTCGATGCCCCCTATGTGAACAACAGGAGGAGACTATGAATCATTTACTCAATGAATGTGCTTGGACTAGCCATTTATGGGATTGGATTCAAAGAATTTTCCACCAAACAGACAGAAATAGAACTTCTATTACTGATACAATCACCTACTCGCGTTCTAACTACTCCAACAGCAACATGGTTAATAATTTCTGGAGGCTCAGTCCGGGATTCTTAATTTGGACAGTTTGGAAGGAAAGAAACAACCACATTTTTAATAAACATCGCTTCAAGCAAGCCGAGGAAATAAAAACAATTATCATGCAAGGCCTAACAGAGACTACTCTCACCTGGTGCAAAGAAGAAAAAGTCGAGTCGCTGTCTCCTGATGACCTCAGAATTCTGGCTATTTTCGGTCTCTCTGAGATGGCGGAGCGTTATATATAGGAGAATGCCCGACGACCCACACCCTCTCCTAATACTTGGCATTGTCCTCCTCTAGGATACTGCAAATTCAATTTTGATGGGGCCTCCAAAGGCAACCCAGGTCCGGCTGGTTTGGGAGGTGTCTTGCGAGATGACAAAGGAGGAATCATGCATGTCCTCTGCAGAAGTCTGGGAGACACGACGAACAATGATGCGGAATTCGCCGCTCTTGAACAAGGGCTAAGGAGGTTAATCCGTTTGGGTAAAGGGATGACCATTATAGAAGGTGATTCTTGGCTCGCCATCACTATCATCAAGAAAATTCAGTGTGGTACTAGGCCTGATAAGGCGATAAAACATTGGCGTCTAGCCACTGTTACAGAGATAATAGCGCAGCATCTTGCCTCCCTTGGAGGCATCATCCTTCAAGCTGTGAGAAGAAAAGAAAATTCGCTCGCAGACCACCTAGCCAATTATGCGGTTGATAAACCGACTAATGCACTGGACACCTGTTGGATGGACCTACCGCATGCGGAGCTTCAGGATCAGTGCTATAGCATCTCAAGGTGCGACTTAACTACCGATAACACTGAGGAGAGGGACAGAAGCCTAACCATAATAAGTAGATCATGAATAACCGTTTTATGATTAATGGTATCGAATAGTACCGTAGGATAACAGTACCAGGCTTTTTTGGGATTTGGCACTTCATAATGAGAAAGGACATCTATATAGCCTCCGGTCCTTGCAATGATTTAAGAGGAGATTTTAAGCGTACGATTGGCATGCTTCGGGGATGGGGCTCTCAGAGCAGGACCCCGGATGTAGTGGGCGGATCAGACGGAGATTTGATATACATCATCACCATGATTGGTTTTCCGGCTCCATTTATTTCCCATCCTCCCCACCTTCTATTTATGCAACTCTTTGTTGCCGCTTTCTCGCACTTTCCTCCCTCCTATCTCGCTGTGGTGCGTGATCCTTGCTCTGAACCTAGGATACTCTCTTCTCTTCTCAATTATATCTTGCATATTTCCAATCAGAGGGCCATGGCGGATAGCAACCTCCGTAGCATTAAAGCGACGCAGGCCCTTAAACGAGCCAAAGAAAGTTATGAAGCCTCGGTGTCGAAACAGGGGAAGAAAATGATTGAATTATTGGAACAAGAGGGGGAGCTGTCCTAGGCTCAGGCAGACGACAACACCATCAGCGAAGAATTCGACTGGCTGGTTGACCCCGGGACACCCTCCACTCACCATACGCAATTCTTGCAGACCCAAGTAGTGGCATGGCAGATGAAGACTATGCTCGCGAAAGAAATTACCATGCAAGGCACCGCGTTCAAAGAAACTTTTGCTGCTACCTCCATGGCATCGGCAAGGAACACAACGCGGTTGGAAAAGATGGAAGTCGCCTTTAATTCTCTCACAGAGGAGCTCCGCAGACATGGCAAAGCGTTGGAAAACTTCGTTCGGCGTTTTGATATATACCTCCGTCATATCCTCAATGTGTCCATTGAAGTGCCTACTGATGACTCGCAAACCACTATCATCCAGCGTTTCAAGCCCAGAACTCAGGCGAAAGGTGAGGAGGCGGCAAATCCTAGCATGGTTGGTCACTCTGGGGCTTCAACCCCCACTCAGTAGTGTATTTGCTCTGTATTAGTTCCTATGCTCGGTCTGCTTCTTTCTACTGTTGGTGATCTTTTATATATATACATTTTTGCTACTGGTTGCATCGGGTTGATAGTAAGGACCCGCCGGATGTTAAAGCTTTTTTTTGAAGGTCTTAAGTCTCTCGGGTAACCCTGCGTGGTGAACCTATTTCTAGGTTTTGGTTAGCTTTTTGTGAATGTCTCTTGTTTCTCGGGTAACCCTACGTGGTGGACCCTTGTCTGGGTTTTGGTTAGAAGCGTTGCTAGAATACAACCTGACTGAATACAAGCTTTGTCTCTCTGTAGGCCTGGGGCGCTTTCTGATGTGGCCTTCATGCCTTTGTACTTTTGTAAACTCTGGTTCATAATATAATATACTGATACTGACTTACAAAAAAGAAATTATTCTCAAAATTTCATCATATTTATATATTTATATATCATAAAGAAGAAACAAGACTTTAAAGAATAAAATGAAAGTAATTTTCAATAAAAAAATAAAATAAAATAAAATAAAGACAACACTTTGATAAATAATAAAATACAAACAAGATTTTTTAAGAAAATTAAATGTAATCATCAATAGAGATTAAGTTCATTCTTTCATAAACACTCTAGATATTTCCAAAGTAATAATGATCTACAGAATAAGCTTATTCTTTTAGAAACAAAGAGTTTTACAAAAAATTTACAAAAATATGCAAATAAATGTTATTTCGAAATAATGTTTTCAAAATTTTAAATTCGTTATCAAAATTATTGATAATTAATAAATAAGTGGCAAGGATTTAGTTTTTTACAAAATATCTATAATTTTATTTTGAAATAATATTTTTAAAATTATCCTCACTTGTGGGTGATTAACAAGGACGATTCAAGCTGCTATCTGGTCTCACATCACGGGGGCACCTTGCCTCTCCATATGGCCAAACCTACCTCCCACATGAAGGTTTTAAATGCGCAGAGGACGCTGGAAATTTAGGCATTTATGCCTCCCCCTTGACTTCTGCTCCTACAACTTGCCTCTTGGCCATTTATGACTCATGGCTCTTATTCTCATTCTCATATGTGCATTCATTTTTCATTCTCTACCACCTTACGTGGCAGAGGCTCTCCCTCCCGCCCTGTAGTTCCCGCAATACCTGTGAGCTCCCTACCCATATATGTTGTTGTGGAAGAACCTTAGGTTCTCGAACCACATTTTCTCTCTGCCCAGCTCTCGATTCACCTCCCAGAGGTGCAACACCACTTCTCTAGCTTCGACAATAGAAAAATCCTGCACAAATCCACAATATCATGGTCCTCTTCTCCTCTGCCTCGGAAATCCTTCGGCTTCCTGGTCAAGAAATTGGTGGTAGACTCAGAAAACAGTGTAAGGAGCCCAACGAAGGACTCTCACCAAAGAAATGAAGAAGCGAATCATGCAACTCACTCAGTTTCAACAAATCAGATTAGCATGGTCTCCAATTCAAATCCGGAGAGGCACCCCATCTCTCAAAGAAGGATATTGAGACCATGTCCGACTATGGTTGCTTCATAATGGAGGAGAATCCTCATCAGGAGAACCATGATGCCCAAAATCGGTAGCTACAGCTCCTTGGAGCTCCTTCTTTTCATTTTACATATGATCCTTCATAATTTTTATGTCTATCTTTATCTGTGTATGCATAATTTGTCACATATGCTAATGGCTGGTTTCCCCGAGAAGGGAAGCCTATTTTTTGAATCTCTGAACTCATTAAGGGTTGGTTTCCCCATGAAGGAAAGCCCATTTTTTGACTGTTTGTACTGTGTTCAACCAACATGGGTTGGCTAATCCAACAACCCTTGTCATGAAGTTTTACTGTAACTTTTGTACGCTATAATAGAAATTAGCATTACTTAGAAAAAAAACATTTTTAAAATTATAATTTAATTATTGATAATTAATAGATAGAGGGTATGAATTTATTTTTTTATGGAAATCAATAAAATATACTTAAAGATTTGAGATTTATTTCAAAAAAAATTATACACTTCTTGCTTTTCAACTTAATAAAAAAAATGTCATGGAATTAAATTAAAATAAATTCTATATAAAAAAATTTAAAAAATGAGTTATGGTTTGTTTTTACATGTGATATTAATAAACCATGACATTGGTCAATAATATTGTAACAAAGCTTGTGTGTAACATGAGGGAAATGTTTTCACACTAATAAACTTTCACAAACCATTTAATTTATATGGAAATACTACTATTATTTTTTTACCGTAAAGTCGATATCAAATCTAACAACTCTCCTATATTAAAATACAATTTAAGAATATTAATTATTAATATGATGTTTATATTTAATATATTAAGAGTTTTTGAGTTTTAATTCATATTTTATATGTTTTCTTTTACTTTTATTATACATTTTTTATTTTTATTTTTATAGATATTCCATTTAAAAAATTAGGAATGAGATTCTATATTAGTTTGCAAATCTATGTCTGGAACACAGTAGGTTCGTTAGATTTACATAGCTATTTCCATAGATCCTCCTAAGTCCTCTCATCTAACATATCATCAATTTTTTCTAGGGGAGCTGAATATAAACTAAAAAAATATGAGGTGTCATAGGTATACACCTTACAAAAATAATACCCTACAAACCAAAATTATATTCCATCTTATAAACAACAAAATTAGTTTTCAACTCGACTTGCTTTGGCTAAGTAGGATCATTGAATTATGGACGCTTTGCAACTGATGATGGACTTATGCTAGAAGATTTGTTTAAATTATTTTCCAAATTGGATACTTGTACCTTCAACTCTTTTATCTACCTTTTGAGCACATCCATCTTGTCATCCACCTATATGTTTTGGTCTCCATCTTTTCCACTTTTTCCATCACATAGAAGATTGAATCCTTGTTTTCAATATGCTTCATATTGAGTGTGGTCCAAGTGAAGAGATTCAAGCCTCTGTAGTAGTTGAATCAAGTGAACTTCATGTGGAAAACCCATGTCAAAAAACTTAATGCTACATGATTTATTTCCATCTAAAGGACTCTGGGGAGGGACTTATCCTGCCATCCCGTAAGCATGCATATGAAAAATACTAAGCTCCAAATATGATCAAGCCAAAAAGATGTGAATTGATCCTCCCCCACCTAATATCCACATTAAAAAAAAATTAGATTTCTTGTAGCCTTCATTGGACATAATTGTGGTGCTTCTGATTTTTCCACAAACTCCACTAGTCATAACTATCTCTGAAAAAAAACACGGATTGAGAAATATTGTTTCCTCCAACCAAAGTTTGACCTTTTGTTGAATTAATTTAATGGATATAGTCTCAAAGAGGGATGCACCCCAACCAAACCTTAATTCCTTTCTTTGAATGATGAGGTCTACTCTCACTGTGAAATTGACATGTATCTGAACTAAATCTACCCACCAAGGCTTCTCAATAAGCTTCATGGTCTAAGTATGGCTAGAATTATATGAGTAAACATGGTTGGTCAAAGATTAAGCCCATAAAAAAGAGAAACATAATCATTGGGGAAAACCAAACTTCTTATATTTTCATTCACACCAATTGATACTTCAACTAAATTCATTGAACCACCACGATTTATTGGCTCCCCATATATGTCACTAGTCACCTTTCCAAAAGATTTGAATTGATTCAAATAAACGTGCTAGAAAATGGAAGCAAGAAATTTCGTAGATGACTTACCAAAATCCAAAGTGCTATATCTATCCTGGTCTGATGCGATTAGGAATAAGTTGCTTTCCCATTTGGAAAAACTACTGGTCACACCCATATCGAATGAAATTTACATGACTATGAGTGATGGAAATTGTTGTTTCCACTTTAAGAAAAATATAATCAGGTGTTTTTGAGAGAATGGAAAAGACTCCCACATCCTTTCCATCCCACACTTGCCACCCCATTTCTCTCTTTATGATTCAGAATGCTTCTATCCCCAAGGATTGTGCAAAACCTGAAGTAACAACACTAAGTGGTATTGTATTGCGTGCTATAAAATTAAAGTTGTGTTATTTTACCTTCATCATTGTAATGTATTGAATGCAAAAGGTATTGGAAATGTTTACAGGATGCACTTCTCATTAGACAACCATGTTGGCTTTGAATCTCCCACTTTCCCTCTTTAGATTAATATTTCATCCTCCACCCAACCTTATGGGTTTAACTATTCTCCTTATTCTCATTGAATCCATGGGATATTTGTTGTTGTATTGTGATAATTAACTTTTAACACGCCTATTATTAATTGAAAATTTTCATTAGCACAATTATCAACTATTTGTTTGATATCCTTGAGTACATGATAGTACTCTATGGCTGCCAATCCATCCCCTAACTTCCTAATTCTCTTTAGTATAATTTCTATTATTCTATCTTTTTAGAAAATTTCCCTATACCAAACGTTAAATAATAAGCAAGGATTCTCCTAACACTATGAACATGGCTATTTGATTTTCTTTAACTAAGTAAAAGTCTTTTAAAAAAGAAACAATCTTTAATTTGATTATTTGTCATACTTTCCAATCCTTATAATAACTTAACAACTCTTATTTCCTTGAATATGGAAATATTGTCCCCTCCTACCACCCCTTAAATATTCCATTTTATATATTTAAATATTTATACAATTTATTAATTTTAAATTTCTTAATTTTAAAATCTATTTTATAAATTAATATAATATAGTATTATTTAACCAAATAAAATTCTTATTTTTTTAGTATTTTGCCTTTCGAAAAAGTGCCCTGAAAAATGCTCTGTACCAAATGTTGAATAATAAGCATAAAGTCTCTTAACATTCTAAACATGGCCATTTTATTTTCTTTAACTAATTAAAAGCCTTTTAAACTAATTAAAAGCCTTTTAAAAAGGCATAATATTTTACCTCATTATTTATCATGCTTTCCAATCCTTATATATACCTAACCACTCTTATTTCCGTGAATACTGAAATATGGTCTCCTCCTACCACCCCTTAAATATTCCATTCTATATCTTTAAATATTTATATAATTTATAATTTCTTGATACTTACCATTTATTAATTTTAAATTTCATAATTCTAAAAATTAAATTATAAATTAATATAATATAATATTATTTAACAATGAAAAATTATTATAATTCAATTATAATAATTTTCATTTATAATCAAAGGTCGCTTTCAATTGTTTATCTTATTTTCTTATCTAGTTTTATTTTATTACACTACTTGATTAATAGTTTTATTATTTAAAATGGATGGAAGGTTCATAACCGATTTAATTCATTTTAAATAGTTCTTGGCTCAGTTTTAAGAAATAATGATCTTTTTAAAAAACTTGAAATAATGTTTTTTAATAGTTAATTAAAAAAATTTATGTCATAATTTTTTTTTAAGTTGAGTAGGTTTATATTTTTATTATTAAATTTAAATATACTATTGGAATTGGGATGAAGAGTTGAATAGTGAATTCACATTAAGGAGTGTCTTAACAACTAATTGATCACATCTATCCAAGACCCCATAGACTATTTCATAATTTTTTTAATTTATTATATTTATTAACTAAATTTATTATTTTAATTTTGAATTTATTATTTATAAGTCATTTTATTTTTTAAATATTAAAAAATAATAAAAATAATATTTTATTAATTATTAATATATTTAAAAATAATAAATATTTGTGTATTTTTTATAAAAATTATATTTCAATTATTATCTTTTTTATTTTGATTTTTAAAATGATGATGATGATGGTTAATGTCCAAACTTTAACGTCCATTGACACCAAAATTTGGTGTATCGAACCTAAAGAAACAAATTATTTAGTTTGTTTTAAAATTGTACTCCTATGCTTAAAGAGCTTGTCCCTAGCTCACTATAATTTTGACATGTTAAAAGGCTAGGAAGGTCGGTATTGCAACAAAGATTATGAAATTGAGATCTAATGTGGGTGTACAACAGGGCACTCTAAGAGGAAGTGATTTTCATCCTCAATGTTTATATTCTCACAGAGATGGCAGATCCTTTCCACCCATGGTGTTTTAGGCACGAACCTATTTCACTATGAAGCTCACTAGAGTTCGTTCTTATCTTGGCTATATTAATTTTTTTCATTAAACCAATTAAAACAGAGATACTTTTGATCATAAAAATACAGAAACATGCTATATTAAAAGTATAAATATACTATTTATATTATGATGATGATGATGATAGTTAACGTCCACTGAGACCAATCTTTGGTCTATCAGACTTAAAGAAAATAGTTATTCAGTTTGATTTAAGATTTTATTCCTATGCTTAAAAAGCTTGGAGAGAAGCCTCCCGAGCTCACTATAATTCTGACATCTTAGAAGGCTAGGAAGGTCAGTATTGCAACAAAGATTATGCAATTGAGCTCTAACGTGGTTGCACGCAGGGCACTATAAGAGGAAATGATTTTCATCCTCAATGTTCATATTCTCATATTGCTCACAAAATGTATTTATTAATAGAAAAATATAATAATTACTTGAGAAACACTTTTTCTACAGTTAATTTGCCAACGAAATGAAGAAAAAGTATATAAACGAAAATATAAGAATTCATTAAAATAGATGCAAGTTTAATAGTCTATTTAATTCATTTTAAATAGTTCTTGGCTCAGTTTTAAGAAGTAGTGATCATTTAAAAAAAAACTAGGACTAATATTTTTTAATAATTAAATGAAAAAAATCACAAATTTTTAATTTAATATTAATTAATTATATTTATTAACTAAGTTTATATAATAAAAATAATACACTTTCTAACGATAAATGAGATTTTAAAAATATTTTAACATGAAAATTTCCATACAAATATAATGTAGATCAATATATTGAATTGAGAATTTGTATCATCCTCATTAGAATTGCCACTCTATATGTCATGGTGAGCTAAAAATTTGGCACTTCCTATTGTCCCTATTTGGGAACGACCTTATCCAATATGTTGGTTGGCATTATGTACCAAAGATCATGTCTTGGCTTTAGTCTACATGTTTATTCTTGTTATTAAGGATGTTGGTTGAAGGCTATGTACTAAATGACGACATTTCTCTAATTTAATTTAAATTTTTAAATTTTTGTTTACTGTTTTAAATTTTTGAATTTTTGTTTACTGATTTCTATTAGTTATAGAAAAAAATATTACATTGTACAATTTTAAGTATATAATTTCTTTTAAATATACAATTTTTCTAGAGATTGATTAGTAATTTTGAGGAGAAACAAAAAAACCCACTAATTATCATGACTGAGTTCTCCAAAGGATTATATTATGCGGATACTTTTGATTAGAAAAAGAGAGAATCCTTGAGGTTGTGGTTTTCTTAAAAAAAAAATTGTACGATCTGCCATAATTGAGTTAACAAACCTACACAACTAACATACTTAACAAGACAATAGTATCTATGTAGGAAACAAGAAGTAAATACCAATAGTGAAAAATAAGAACATATTCATTAGTGGAATTATTTGTCCAATATTATAACTGGGGTCCGAGTGAGGAGAGAAATTTTCATTGTCCAAGTTCAGGGGTGGTACATTGATAACAACATTCTCATTCTGATGATTGTTGGAGTCTGTCTATGAGTATGAAACCATGAAGCACTCAACTCTATTCAATTTGACCACTATATCATCTAGATCATACATGATGTTACTCAATATTCTCTTCAACTCTTCCTTACCAACAAAAAGTTTGTAGTTTTCAATATTTTTATCACGAATCACCATACTGAGAAGTGTCTCCATCCGATGATGCATTTCTATTGAGTGAAGGAAATTCAATCTTCTCTTCCTCAACTTTCCTAGATCTAGAACCCATTTGAGGTTACTAATACCAATTTCTGAGTCAGAATCATACATGTGGTCCCCAAAATCCTTTGCTTCCAGAGTAAAAATCTCGTTTCTAACCTCCATGGGAGAGTAATCGAAGAAGTTTTCAATTGACTCCCACCTGAATAGCTTACGATGTCTAGATGAGGATACCCCCAGAGAAACCCCCTGCAATTTGGTAACCTTTGATGAGGATCCATTAGAGCCTTGAGAGCTACAAACAAAAAATGAGATGACCTTTTGGACTAACTGACCTATCCAGCTATGACTCATAGTAGGAGAGTAAGACACCACTATAACAATGATTAATAACTTATGGTTAATGACCAGAATGAAATACCCCACTTCTACCTAAACAAATAAGTCATCAAGGAACTTTTGGAAGGTTATGTGTTGCTGAAAACAAATTACTCGAAAACCCTTACTTACCAGAACTACGTATTGAATCAAATTCCTAGGAACCCCTATGGGAAGAGGAACAGAATATGTGATGAATTGAGTAATTTGAATTAACCAAGGGGTAATGAGGGATAATAATTTTTCAAAAACAAATGGCAAATCATCCCCTATTCCATACTCCGCAAAGTAGAACTGCACAGTTAAAAGAAATCCCAGCAGGGTCAAGGGATAGTGGTGTCGTCGATGGAAGGACAAAAACTAATTCAAAAGAGGGTCCAGACCCTATATTATGTAAAAATAATACAAAAAAATTTGACAACCTAAGTGAGAAAAAAGATGTTTCATAAAAGAACTTATAGCCCCGTAATTAAAGGTTATTGACCACAGTGTTAATGTGCGTTGAAATATGAATTGAAAAAACCCTCCAAAAAATATATGAGGAGACAAGAATGTACATAACCATCCCTTAACTATGAAAAAAACAATTGAGAATTGTTCACAAAAACATAAGTGTTGCACCTGAATGTTACCAATGACATGAACAACTGCTTTCTGCCACCCTAAATCCTCAGTAGAACTTGTATAACTAGTTGCAGACGTAATGTATCCACTACCTCGAAAGAACCACAGTCTCAACAATTTCCATAACAACAGTCAAGTGTATTGCATAAACCAAAACTTATCCGTACAAACGAAGTCTATCATAGTGAAGTAATTAATGAACCTTCTCTAGATATCAGCTTAATTCCTTACTGTGTCTAATCCACCATGGGAGGGATGATCCATACCTAAGCCGACAGAACAGAATAAGTGCCCTAAACCCTTGACATACACAAAACTGCAATCTTCCACCCTCTTGCAGTAAATTTGAAAGGACCTTAGTAGTTGGATGCCATAATGTGAAACAAGGACATGCCACACACGACCCAAGTGAGGCCAGGTGGAGGGCCAAGCTCTACCTCTAAAGGATTCCATTACCAACACCAAACAAATTTTTTGCATGCCAATCATAACCCCTACCGAAAAACTATAACTGATAAATTGGCTCATGCTCTATTTTGGGCATCCATTGTTGGTGAGTCACCCCCATTGGGGACCCTAAATTCAAATAGGTATTTGATACAGACTTATACAGGAACGAAATTTAATACGTGTATAAAAAAAAAATTAGAGATGCAACAAAAATAAAAATTCATTTCACTAATATCAAAGAACTGAAATATGCTTACATACATAATGGAAATAAATTAGCTTGGGCAATGCTAGATTATCTCTCAGAAGAGATGTGGAGACTACATGCCTCTGAACTATGTTACAATGAAACTTAGAGGCCTATTTATTATTGAGAAACAATATTCAGCCCTAAACAACCAAAAGCCTAACCCTAGGAGATGAATCGCCAAAATTGTCGGCCCTGTTGGGGTAAATTGGTACATCAACTTTCCTCGGTCGTAACTTTGGCATAAAATCTCTTTTTGATGTGAAAAATACATCGTTATAAATATATATTAAAGTAATATAAAATTTTAATATAAAATTTGGTCTTCTACAAATTTTTTACCATTTAAGAAAAAATGTTGTTTAGTGCCACAAAACGGCTCTAGAAGTTCACGACCTGAAAAACTACCAAAAATAGTAAACTCTGCTAGAATTAAGGAAAATGAAAAAATGAAAGAAAAAATGGTGAGGGTCCAAGTGGAATAGGTGAGTGGCCACCAACATCCCCTTGGATAAATCCTCCCCCATTAGGAAGTAATGGTCCCCATTGCGTTGAGTTCCTCCATGAGATGGGGAAACCTCTCCTGAACTTGGCCCCTAGTGAGCCACTTTCCTTGGTGTAGGAGTTGGCCAACTTTGACAATGCGATAAAGTTGGATATTCTGCTAGCGAGTGTTCTTGATATACATGTCCATGATCTGATCATTTGTGGCCTTTTCCATGTATTCTTGGTTTATCTATGTTGGTGTGAGTTGTTCTAGAATGACTTATGTGTCTAGTAATGGTGGAAAGTATGGTCAAAGGAGGTGCACATTGAAGACTGGGTGTAGGCCAAGGAGTGGGGGAATGATGAGCTCAAAATCACTGTCCCCCACAACCTTGGTGATGGTGTAAGGCCCATATCAGAGTGGTATAATCTTCCAATGGGCTTTGGTAAGCCATTCTTTCTGCAAAGGCAACCAAATTTTGTTGCACAGCTCAAACTTGTGTTGCACCTGATGTTTATCATGTCATTCCATGTACTCGACATTGGACTTCTCCAAGATGTCATGAACCTGATGGTGGATGTGTTGGATGAGTTTAATAAATTTGGTTGCTTTATCAGCCCCAGACAATACATGTGTGTTTTTTTCTGTGTAGTCACATGAGGAATGAAAACATCAATCAAACACAATGGTTGAAATACTAGACCTTATTGAAAGGGACTGGGACGAGTCATGCTATGGAGAGCTCTATTATAACTGTGTTGCAAATAAGGAAGTCTGTCATCCTAGTTTCATGGATCCTTGGAGTTGTACATGCAAAGTATGTGCATTATCATCCTATTGACGACCTATTTTTGGCCATCAGTTTGGGGATGGAATGTAGTTGAATTGGTGAGCTTGGTGTCCAATAGTGTCTAGAGGCTTGACTTGAATGTGCTTAAGAACCTATTATCCCGATCTGATATAATGGTCTGTGAGATCCAAAAATGTACCCACACTCATTCAAATAATATTTTTACAGTGTCCTCTGTTGTGATACTCTTTTTCCATGCCACCAATACATCATAGAAAATCTGTCCACTACCATAAATAAAAAATCATTCCCATACTTGGTAGAAGGGAGGCCTGACATATAGTCCATGTAGATGGATTCCCAAGGCTGGCTAAGAGTAGTCAGAGGAGTGTAAAATTATTTCTTCTTGATGGTTGGATTAGCAATGTCACAAGTAGTGAAGGATATGTTATATGTCCCAACATCTCGTTGGAGTTTTTTCCAATAAAAGTATTGTTGTAGTACAACCATTGTTTTCTTCACACCAAACTATCACACGACCCGACTGTAGTGAACCTAACAAATCAGCTTGGCATGCTCTCTTGAAGGAACAAAAAGGTGGCCCAGGTCGCATAATAATGCATCCTAGAGGTGGAAATCAAGAAATTTCTTTCCATCTCCTACCATATGGTATATGGAGGTGAACTCTGGATCATTTTTATATAGTTGCTTCCATCTAGAGGTCTCTTGGCCACAAGAGTTGAGAAAAATAGTTAATGATGAACCTAGGGGCTGACTGAGGCAGTCTACAACATGATTGGTGTTTCCATCTTTATATTTAATGTTCCAATGGAATTCTTGCAGATACGTAGAAAAATTATGATGGAGATCATTCCACAACTTCCCTTGTGTCTATATAAATTGGAGAGGTCAATGATCAGTCTGGATGTTCGTATCCTTCCCCAGAATGTAATTCTTCCATTTCCAACAAGCCTTACTTACGAATAGTATCAGAAAATGTATCACTATGATAGGCCATTGTATGCCTATGTCGGGTGAGGATTGCATCAATAGTCATATGCATCTGTATCAATTTCAAATGGTTATTATAGATCTAGAAATCTACGTATCTGTGCAGAGCAAATATGGTGCTTCAACTCAACAAACACCTTATATTGGGACTCAAACTAGGAAGACTTTGCTTTCAGTCCATCCTTAGTAATATTACTCAAAGGCCAAGTGATATGGGAGAATCCTAACACAAACCTCCCATAAACATTTTCAAGGCCCAAAAAGATGCAAAGCTCTGTTATAGTGGTCAAGGCTAGTCAATCCCAAATGACTTGGATTTTAGTTGGATCCACATGCATGCCTTGCTCATCTATGACGTAACTAGGATATTAGATCTGGCTCATGCTAAAGGTGATTTTATCCATGTTGGCACATAGTTTCTGCTTATGTAGGGTTTAAAGGACCTACCAAATGTGTTGCAAGTGTTCTTCCCAACTTTTGTTGAAGATGATAATTTTTTCGAGATAAAAAACCATGAATGAGTTGGTGAAGGGCCGCAAGATGTCATCCATTAGCCTCATAAAACTAGCAGAGGCATTCTTCAACCTAGAGGGCATAACCAACCATTCAAAAATGCCTTCCTTGGATTTGAAGGTGGTCTTCCATACATTTGTGGGCTCTATTGGAACTTGATCATAGTTAGACATTACAACAATCTTGTTGAAATAGGTACCCCCCTTGAGTTGGTCCAGAAGGTCATCAATCCATGGGATTGGATACTTATTCCTGACAGTGATATGGTGTAGTGTCTGATAATAAATGCAGAGCCTCCAGGTCCCATCCTTCTTCTGTACAAGTACAATCAGGCTCCTACAAGGTGAGAAACTTGGTCAGATGTGTCATTTTTGTAGCAATTCTAGGATTTGTTGCTTTTTCTCTTCATTTTACATAATGGAGCAATGATATATCAAATCATTGGGTAGAGGTGTTATGAGAGTCAGATTGAATGAATTATTGACCTAACAATGCAAGGGTACCCCTATGGGTGAGAAGAACATGTCCCTGTATTCCTCCACAACCTTATCCACCTGCTTCTATTACATGGAGGAAACCTTCTGAGGGGCCATGGATGTGGCCATTATATTATAATTACTTTGAGAGGGGATCAAAAAGGAAATATATTTCCTTCCCTGAGAGATGATCTTATTGCATTTCTTAAAAAATATCAAATATATGGAAGTAGATGGGGCTACCTCTAGTACCATGTGAAACTTATTACCCAAAGAAATAATAACAGTGTGAGGCCTCAACTCATACATTGCATGAAACTTCCACAAGTATGCCATGGCTTAATAATACATCACAAAATTAAATAGGATAGAAATCACACAATACCTCATCTGTGAATGACTTGATGCTATAGGGAAGGGGACACTGCTGGTTGACGCGAAGATATCGTCCTTGGTGAAGCCACCCGATGGGGTATGGTTGTGGGTGTGGTGTGGTTGGTAGGCCCAATTGCTTCACGACCTCTGCTGAAATGAGGTCCTTTTTTCTCCCGCTGTCAACAATGAATTGCAACGACGAACCCTTCACCCACATCTATGAGTGAAAGAAGCATTCCCACTCATTTGAATATTTGGGTTCTTCCTTTTGGAGCTTAGTGGTAGTTACGATCACAGTGGGATCTACGTCAATGACTTGCTTACCCTTGTGGGTTCCCTTGTTGGCTTCCAACTTATAATCAGAGAACACAACTATCTCTGATTCTTTCAGCTCAGCCACTAGTGCATGCTTTGTGTGATATTCATTCATGTTATGAGTGGGAGTTTTATGGAACTCACACCACTTGTTGGTTTAATTCTTTTCCTGTCCATAACCCTTGGCTTACATCGAGGAGTTTCCCATGTGGGTCTTAGCTGGGTTTTTCCTTTTCTCTGGGGCTTGGGGGCACCTTTTCTCTACTTTGGGTTCACAGGTCCAAAGTCTTGCTTCTTCTGCTTGAATTTATGGTAAATATTCTCAACATATCAGTATGATGCTCCAAGTGACGAGATGACCAGGAACTCCATCACCTCTTGAATTTAAGTCTTGCTTCTTCTGCTTGAATTTATGATAAATATTGTCAACATATCAGTATGATGCTCCAAGTGACGAGATGACCAGGAACTCCATCACCTCTTGAATTTATTTGTGTAAAAAACTATGGTACTTGAGCACCAAATGTTTCTTAGAATATTTGATACCCAAATTTGTCTACGGGGTATGGAAAATATTCGTTAGCTCATGAACATGTTGATCCCTTTGCTGCCGTAGTGTAGTCCATTGTATGTACTTTTATTCATAGCTCCCAAAAGGGTAGTTTTGTTCCCTGATGGCATCTTGAAAAGAATTCCAAGTGGGTGCAACTGATAATAGTGAGGGTTCTCCCTCTTCCTTCCTCTCATAGTTGGTTTCCCACCAATCATTGATGTGGGGGGTAGCTTTCATGAGTGAAAAAGTAAGCTTTTCCCTATTAGAAAATTGATGAATTGAAAATATCCTTCCAAAAGATTTAACCATTTATTTATGACATTTGCATCTATCTGGCCTTCAAATATTGGAATGTCAAATTTGAATTGTACCTTAAAGGGAGCGGCGTCTCCAAAGTGGTTGTTGGATGAAGATGTGTTGCCTGTGGGCATCTGCCAAAATATTTGGGGAAAGGTTTTCCATCATCAAATTCCTTTTTCACTCGAGGGCTTCTTCGAGCATTATTTTTAAATGATCTCTTGCTCCCTCATTTTTATTTTCTTCTTCCATGCTAGGTCTTTAGGGTTTGTGAGGCTAGTCTTGTAAAGGCTCAACCAGTTTGAGCCCTATCTCCTTATACCCTTACCTCATTGGGGACATGCAAAGAAAAATATAGAAAGACCAAACCGATCTAATACCACTGATCTATAACTATACTAGAACATGATAGAATACATATATAAAAAAAAACTCAGAGATGTAGCAGAAATAAGACTTCATTTCATACAAAATGGAATTAAACTAGCTGAGGTGATGGTGGCTTATCTCTATGAAGAGATATGGTGGCTACATTCCTTTTAAATGTCTTACAATGAGGCCCAAAGTCCTTTTTATTATTTAGAAACAATGGAAAACCATAAACACCAAAAAACCTAACCCTAGGAGATGAATTGCCAAAATTGTGGGCCTCGTTGGGGTAAATTGGTACATCACTTTCCCGGGGTTGTAACTTTGGCACACGATCTTTTTTTCACATGAAAAATATCTCGCTAGAAATATCTATCTAAGGAATACAACTTTAAACTCTAAATCTCATTCAATGTTTTCTATTTTCCCATTTTCCAAAAAAAAATGTCGTCTAGGGCCTCGAAATGGCTCCAAAAATTTAGGTCCTGAAAAATTCGCAAAAATCGTAAACTGTGCTACAGCTAAGGAAACTAAAAAAATGAAATAAATAGTGGTGGGGTTCCAATTGGAATAGGCATGTGTCCACCAATATCCACTTAGATCAATGAGAGTCTAGCATCTAGATGCTAACATGTAGATAAAACAACTAATATTACATCATCAACAAAATGAAGGTGACAAATAGGGAAGTCTATCTCGTACAACCATACACCATTTATATGTAACCTACTTCCCTTGCTTTTTGAAACCTCTCGATAATCCCTTACGTGGCTAAGATAAATAGGAATCATGATAAAGGGTCACCCTACCTGATACCTCTGTAGGGGTGAATAGTCTGGGAAGGTGATATGTTAATCAAAATAGAAAAGAAAACATATGAGATAAGTGATTTTAGCTAATCTATCCATCGTTTAGAAAATCCATATGCTCATAGGGCCTAGAGTAAGAATGACCAACTAATTCTATCTTAGGATTTGGATAAATCCAATTTTATCAACATACCTAGGCATTTTGACTTCCTCAAAGAATGAATAATTTCTTGCACCACTATAACACCATCCGTAATCTGTCACCCTTCTGCAAAACTCATTTGAAAGGGGGATACTAATAGTGGTAGAAGTGGCTTCAGTCTATTTTCTATAACCATTGAAATAATTTTATAAATCAAATTACAAAAAACCATTTATTTGAAGCCATCTAGACACTCTGATTATCCTCCCTTCAGAACTAATATGAATGTAGCATTTAGTGTTGGGTGCACTTTTTTGTTTTTCCTTGATTCTTCAACTACTTCCTATAACTCCTTTCCTAAAAATCCCCATAATGCTTGGTAGAAATTTGTTGTGTATCCATCTGGCCTAGTTGCATTATTATTTTGCATATTCATAACCACCATTTCAACCTCAGACAAGGATATTTTTTTCATCATTGAAATTTTTTTCTCCCTGTTAATCGTTCTTGGAATGTGTTGTATCATTGTATTGATGGTTATTTGTTTACTTGAACTATACCTCGACCTGAGATAATTTAAATAATGCACCAATTCATTTTCTATGTCATGGTGTAAAATCTTCTTATCCCCTTCCTTAACAATAAGGGGAAATATTCTATTTTTATGACAATGTTTAATCTTTGAATTATGGAAAAAATTTGAGCTACGATCTCCCTCCTTTAGCCATTGTATCCTGGACTTTTTCTTCCAAAGTGTCTCCTCTTGTTTTCTTCTATTCTATATATTTAGAAGAGTTTATGCCTCTTCTACTACCATATTTGGGGTTCTGCCTTCCATTATAATTCTTTATTGAATAATTTACATTTTACTTTCCACATCTCTCTTATGTTGAAGGATGTTCCCAAATAATTTTTTATTCCATGATTTTATCTTATATGTCAACTCTTTCAATTTGAGTTACAATGTTTTCATTATGATTGTACCTTCAATATGCATATACTCCCATCAATTCCATAGAAAATATACAAAGCTATTTGATTGAAGCCAAAAAATTTCAAACCGAAAAGGGTGGTTGAAAGGGGCTTCTTTCAGATCAATTTCCAATATAATTGGTGAGTGATCCGAACCCATAAATGACAAATTGATGCTTCGATAAATATTTTTTTTGCAAGACTCCTTCTGATAATAAAAAGTGATCTAAAAAACATGTTATCTGGTAGTATCCTCTTGATAAATTTTCCAAGTAAACTGCCCATTGTAAGTTTGAATGTCAACTAAGGCATAAGTTTTCAAAAAGTCACAAATGTTTAGTCTAACCTATGAATACCACCCTTTTTCTCTGTTTCAAAATAGTTGATAAATTATATATATTATATTATCACTTTGTCAACATTATAGATTTCACATTTTTATTCTTTTTGGGTGTGATAAAAATCAATAGCCTTGTAACATATTTACGAATAAGATAAATCATAAGATTACATAAAGAAAATTAAGTATAGTTTAGATGGTGGGGATGGTGTGTGTAACAAATCAATTATTGTGATCATGTCCACAACTTACACTAATTGATATTATTGTAGGTCCCATAAAAAACAACTTCTTTATAATATGCTTGTAAATAATATAAACCAAAATAATTTTATAGAGAGAGATAAAGTATATTGTACATTTTGGGTGGAGGAATGTGTACCTTTGTATAAATTCATATTTAGATAAAAAAATAATAAAAAATAATCACACATTTATGATTTTATAAAAAAAATTAATATAATTTTTATAATAATTTAAATTAAATAAAAATAATATAATAATTTAATATATTAACATAAATGTATGATCCAAAGTCAAAATACAAAGGTCAATTATAATGGTTGTTAAATAAAAATTGCTTGAAACATTTACACTTTGGGTAAAATTTATGAATCATTTTAATTGGAACTTAGAGTGACATTTCGTTTAGTTTTAGTTGTGTTTTAATTAACCTAGAAGTTTTTTAAAAATGACAACCACTTCATTTATCAAATTTTTTGATAATTTTTTTAACATGAAACAATTTTTTTAACTCATAATAATATCTTTATAGTGACTCTTTCTATTGATGGCATAATTTTATATCTTGGGAATGTTTCATCTCTTAATTAACCTAGAACTTTTAAAATACTCATAATTACTTGATTTAACAAAATTTTGAATACATTGTTTCATCAGATTTCCTAGCATAAATGATGTAAATGGGCCTTGAATAAAAATTAGAAAACACCAATTATATTATTAGTTTCTGGCACTTGCAACATGGTACTATTAGTAATCAATTTTAGTTTTTGACATTAATCCATTTTCAAATTACCTAAAGTTTTTAGTCCTTGTTTCATTTCATATGATCACTCAACCTATAACATAGATGCCATGATTCTCCAGACCAATAAAAAATTTTATCATCTTATTTTGCCTCTTCCCCAGGAAAAGCATCTGTAGAGAGGCTATATTATTTATGCTATTTATATAACGGTGAAAATGTGAAGTTGGGTTACACTTTTTGCCATTTTCTGAGAAAAAACTTTCATTTTTTTCGGTTCTTCAACTTTCTGCAAGCTAACACAATTTTTTTGTTTAGAATTTCATTTTGCGATAAAAATAAAAGTTGTCAGAAATTTTGTTAGCTTTCCATTACTTATTTTTTGGAATTTTTTTATACACATTTGATATATCAACTTAGCGTTTATTTGAGTGTGTGTTTTTTAACAATCAACAGATTCATAAGAAGTTTTGTTAATACGCAATGTTGTATTCTTTGAAAATTTGTGTTTTGAGAAACAAAATATGTTACAACAATCTAGACAGAGTCTACTTCGATTTCTTAATATTTACAAAGCCAATGGATGCATATCATAATTACTAGAATTTTTTGAATTGGTCCAATATGAAAAACTGTATATTTTGAATATGTTTCGCGATGCAAGAAATTTCTTAATGTATAAGTTATAAAATAAAAATATAAAAGCTACACATTAGAGATGATGGACCAATGTAATGTACCATAATTTTTTCAATTTTTTTTACAATGTATTTTGGAAGATACATAATTTTGATTTCACTAAATCACAATGACCTTCAGAAATTGTTTGCATCCATTTTATTACAAAATTAATTAAAATTAGTATATTTATGAAATTCCATGAAAGTTATATTTCCTGAAAGTAGATTCAATTCTGAAAATGCTTGTGTTGGTTCCGACAGTTAATTTAGAATGTTTCATGGAGTTTAATTAGTCCAAAGTTGTAGAAAGTTATTCAGGGCTTGGCTTTGCATAAATGGTGACGCGTTAGTTCAGCCGAACTCTTAAACAAAGTTCAGACGAACTATTTTTTGCGCCGACGACATGTTAAATCAAACGACAAAGTAATTCGGCCGAACTATTTATTAGAATTTCGGCCAAACTTTACTTATCTTTCCATTCGTCGGAAAGTACCGCCGAGACCATCCAAAAAAACATTTCACGGCAATATAAATTGCCATGAAACCATTCATTATTTTCTCATATTTTCGTACGTTTGGTCTGATTTTATAAAAATCTTGATCTGATTTTGCAAAGAATTTTTTTAGGTTTAAGGACTTTTCTTGGAGGTACATTCAAAGGGCTTTTCTTTGAGACACATTATTTTCGTACATTTGATTAGATTTTGCAAGGGATTTTTTTGTTTAAAGAATTTTCTTGGCGGTACATTCAAAATTTCTTGGCAGTACATTCAGAGGACATTTCTTGGAGGTATGTGATACAGTTTTTTGGACTTCATTTTTTTTTTAAGGTATGGATTTGTGCTTAATTTCGAAAGGACATTTTTTGGTTTTGGGTTGAAGTAGATCTTTTATAATGATTTTTTAAAATGAGTTTTTGTGTAACTTATTAAATGAAATCTTTTTGTAGGACTTGGAAGGAAATATTTTGAACTTCGTTTCATTTTTATAAGACATTTTTTTCTTGAATTTTTTAAAGAAAGTGTTTTGGATTGGAGTATGTATTTTTTGCAAAATTTTTAAAATGATTTTTTTTTAATTAAATCTTTTGTGATATTTTTTTTTAATTGACTTTTTGTCTAAATTTTTGAAGGAAATGTTTTTAACTTCATACTCTATTATCATGGGAAATCGAAGAAATTGTACAAGAAAATATGATCGAAAAAGAGACCCTGAGGAATGTAGAGAAGAGACGAGACAATCTTGCAAAAGAAAGATAGAGGCACTATCAAATACTGAAGGGGAAAATCAACCTCAACTAGAAGTTGAAACATGCATGTAAATGTAAATATTATGATTTTGGTATATTTAAAATTTTCCTAGTGTAAAATGTGAAGCTTAATTTTTATTTGATGAACTAATTTGAAAAATATTTTGCAATGTCAACAGAGAGAGATATTCCTCAAAACATTGATGATGAGATACAAAATTTTGAAAGAGAAAGTGAAAGAGATATTGAACCAATGATTGAATATGGTGAAAATGATGAAAGAAATTCAAGTGAAGAAATTGAATCACATGGTACACATCTATCTATCTATCTATCTATCTATCTATCTATATATATATATATGTTGAACACATGTACGTATTATTGAAATTATACATATATTTATTAATTTAGTTATTTATTGAATATGTAAACTTATTATGTACTATTCATTCGAATATGTACAGATGAAATCAATGTCGATGATGAGATGTTAGAAAATGTTGACACTCACATATATGGAGATAAAAAAGCTTACCATTATATACGATATCGTGTTAACCACATTTTTGAGAAGTATTTCATAAAGTAAAATGTGATAGTTCAAGCCCAAATGTTGAAAGTTCTCCAATCATTAAGGAAATTAAAAGAAGCTACGACTTTATTGGGTATCCAAAAATCAACCAAAGATAAAAAAATGAAGGAAAATGTGATACAAAATATAAATAGTGCTATAAATTCAATTAAAAGATCTAGACAGGAAAATTGTTTCAGTTGTACATAGAGCAATACATATGGCAGTGGTTTCATCAAGTACTAAAGAGAATCACTTGGTGAAATCTATGGCACAAGCATTAGGAACCTTGCGAACAACTTTGCACAAACATCGGAAATTTCGGTTGCAAATAGATGTAAATGATGAACTTGCTTGTTGGAGAGCTATTTGTAGGAAACCATAAAAAGATAGACTTGGAGAAAATGTCAAAAAAATAATATATGAATATTGGAAGAACAATTCGCATGTTTCGCCAACTGTAAGGCATGTGGTGCGAAGAAGAATAGCACGAAATCAATATGAAGAACATGAAAAACATTTCTTGGAAACCAATTAGATAGAGTCATTCAACAATTTCAAAGAAGAGAATCATGAAATTCATGTTTCAATCAGTGCTTTTGTTCAACAAAAACCATGGTATGTAAAACCTACCCCCATACGCGACACTTGTTGTTTCCATTATCATGTGGAATTTGAGTTATATTATGACACATTCCTTGATTTTGATAGAACATTTTGGAAGGATTCACCTCCTCCTTCCACTATCTGTGATTTCATATCTCAAATTCTATGTGAAAAAGAAAGCGATGCACTATTTTACGAAAAGAAATATGTTGGTGGTAAAATTGCGATGATTGTGGAAATTTGACTAAATTTCAAAACAAATATCGTACTGATATAAATTATCAATCGTTGTCCAACATGAAAGTGAAATGGAAGAGATATGAATATATCCATACATCGATTCAAGGTGAAAATAGTGTTAAAAGAATTGAATTACGAGAAGAAGAAATTTTTTTGATAGAATTTTTGAGAAAGTTTGAGGGAGAAATTTACAAATACACCAAGAATTCCAATAGAGCTCGATGGCAAGAATTGCAATTCAAAAAATCCTATGAAGTTTCTCTACCAGGGGCCATTTTGTCAATAATTGATTTTGCAGAAAACTACACATTTGTTCCACAAAAAGAAATTCAGAGTGAATACTATCATTCTGACCAAGTCTCCATGCTTGTCCATATTCTATATAGACATGCTAAGCAAAACATCGATCATATAGAAAGCACCAATGAAAATCCACATATTATTAAAGAATATCACTTTTATATCAGTGACGATCGTACACACGATACATATTTTGTACAACATTGTTTTGGAAACAATTATGATTCCTTGAAAAATCATGGAATAACATTCAATGAACATTGGATATGGTCAGACGGATGCGGAGGACAATTCAAAATATGCACGATCATTCTTTTGGTTGTGTTGTCTTTATAAGAAAACTGACATTAAACATTGTTGGAATTTCTTTGGGACTGGGCATGGAAAAGGAGAACATGACAGTGCAAGGGAAAGCATAAAACGAGCACTTCAAAGATATCGAATGAAACCCTCTGCAAGCTGATTTGTGGACGCGAAAGAAGTTCTTCAATGGTGTATCACTGCTCTAAGCCATGAGACTAACTGATGAAGGGAAGTGCGAAGGTACATTCAATTTAATTTTTATTGGATATCTAATTTTAAACAATGCACATTTATCACAATGATTATCTTTGATTGTATTTTGATATCATATTTACATTCTTCTTTAAATTTTCCATATAAATGTTTTTTTGGCATATTGGGATCGAAGACATAGATAGATCAATTGGAAATGACGTTGAAACAATAAAAGGGACTCGAAAATTGCATTCAATTAAAACAAAGTCGCCCAGAAATGTATTTGCATTGGATAAAACAAAATATTCTTGTTTTTGTCATGTTTGCACAGAAAACACAAAATCCAATGAAGTTTGTGAAAACAAAATGTATGTAAAATATTGGAAACATACATAGCTAAATACAAAGGTTAAAATGTCCGTTGTAATGTTTGAAGAAATTCAATCAGAGGAGACTACAATATCATCCGATGGTGATCTAGTTTCTGATCTTGTTAGAGAAGGTGACATTTGAATTGCTTTCTAATGATAAAGATCTAGAAATAAATTTGAATATGTATAATTTTTTCAAGTTTGTTTTATTATGCAGGAGATATTTTTTCTGTAATTGCACCTACTGACAACGATGAAAATGTGAAGTATTATTTGATGCGTTGCGCTGAACAAAAAATGAAATTATTATAATACTATAATGATAAAAAATTTCCATATGAAAGAGGATCTATTATACTGAAAGGTTATTTTTTCAGACAAACTAATCAAAGTGGGAATTGTCAATATAGTCACTTATTGTATGCAGCACGCATAAATTTTATCGAGATTCAATTAAAAAAAAAAACGAATTTTAAGAAATAGAAAATGTCAAAATCCGATCATGAACGGATTATTGAAGATGGCATTCCATTGGAATTTTTTTGATTGAACTGCCAAAAAATTTATTCTCTTTGGATTATATGTTCTAGAACTTCCAGTACTCAATTAAAAATTGAGCTACCTTGTTATGTTATTTGTGCAAGTGTTTGCACATGTACAAATTGTTTTGGTACATGCACACTCTAGTATCAACTGAAAGTAGCTTTTCTATACATGCATTGATGAAAAATGTTGCATATATATATATATATGTTCTAGAATGAAATTAATCGTTCAAGTAGTTTTACTATATGCATTGATGAAAAATGTTTCACGTACTCAATATATATGTTCTAGAATACAATTAACTGAAAGTAGTTTTTCTATGTGCGTTGATGAAAAATGTTGCATGTACTAGATATATACACGAACTCAATCCACACCCAGTTTTTCTTGTGGGATTTTTTGGTAAAAAGTATCCACA
This sequence comes from Pinus albicaulis, assembly GCA_034641835.2. Lineage (NCBI taxonomy): Eukaryota > Viridiplantae > Streptophyta > Pinopsida > Pinales > Pinaceae > Pinus > Pinus albicaulis. The sequence continues at coordinate 1,172,131,458 of CM076581.1, forward strand.
ATGTAAATAAATCATCTGTAGTATAATTTTGTACGAAGATTCCTTTTAGACAAGAGACTCGGAGCACTTCTTCGACTTTTGGTGGGATTTGACCCACATCTCTATTCTTGATTGAAAATCTAGTACAAAATTTTTCTGTCCAATGGTCAAATATGTTCTATGTGCATTGATGAAAATTTTTGTGCACGTATTGGATATATATATATATGTTCTAGAATTCAATTAATTGTTCAAGTAGTTTTCCCATGTGAATTGATCAAACATGTTTCACGTACTGAATATATATATTCCAGAATGCAATTAAAATTGAATGGACCATAAATTTACCAATTTATAAATCAACAAGGCTACCTAGTTGAGTGAATTAATGACACTGAACCCAAATCAACAAACATATATCTACTTCTTATATTTCCATTCAAAATTAAAGAGATTTATATGGGAAAGAGGAAGAACATATAGCCTATGAACTACTTTAGTTCATAGGTCAATGAAGGTATCATCATGTGGGAAAATGTTTCAAGAACACTTGATCGTACTTAAAAGTAATCATAATATTTTTTTTTATCTTTACATACTACATACCATCGTTTCAGTGAATTTCTTTTTAAAAAATCACCAAATGTACTTCAACCATCCAAAACTTGAATTTTAAAAACTTTTTGATTATATAAAAAAAAATTACTTCACATGTCATGCCAATTGTATTTGAACTATCCAATAAAACCATTAAACATTTAACATTATATCACATGCCAAATGTAGATTGAAATGGTATCCAAAACTTAGTTTTAAAAACTTTTTTATTATATCACAACATTACCTCACATGCATAATGTACTTCAACCATCCAAAACTTGAGTTTTAAAAACTTTTTGATTATATCACAACATTACTTGACATGCCATCCAATTGTAGTTCAACTATCCAATAAAAGCATTTAACATTATATCACATGCCAAATGTAGATTGAAACCATCCAAAACTTAAGTTTTAAAAACTTTTTTATTATAACCATCCAAAAAATAAGTTCTAAAAACTTTTTGATTATATATTGTGCAACATTACTTCACATGCCATGCCAATTATAGTTCAACTATCCAATAAAAACATTTAACATTATATCACATGCCAAATGTAGATTGAAACCATCCAAGACTTAACCTTTAATTTAACAAAAAATTGTAGATCACAACATTACTTCACATGCCAAATTTACTTCAACCATCCAAAACTTGAGTTTTAATTTTTTTTTATTATATCACAACATTACTTCACATGCCATGCCAATTGTAGTTCAACTATCCAATAAAAACATTAAACATTTAACATTAAATATCACATGCCAAATGTATATTGAAACCATTCAAAACTTGAGTTTTAAAAACTTTTTGATTATATCACAACATTGCTTCACATGCCATGCCAATTATGGTTCAACTATATAATAAAAACATTTAACATTATATCACATGCCAAATGTAGATTGAAACCATCGAAAACTTAACTTTTAATTTAACAAAAAATTATAGATCACAACATTACTTCACATGCCAAATGTACTTCAAGCATCTAGAACTTATGTTCCAAAAACAAAACAAATTATAACACATCATTACATAACATGACAAAAGTAGTTCAGAAGCAAACATTAATTTATAGATGACAACATTGCTAGTAGTTCAACTATCCAAAACTTAAAAGTTTTAAAAACCAAACAAATTATATAACAACATTACTTCACATTCACATTCCAAAAGTACTAAAACCATCCAAAAATTAACTTTTTGGAACAAAACAAATTATATTAACACTGTAATAAAATATGTCCAAAAATTGTAGATCTCACAAGTATCAAGTATCAAGTTATATATATATGACTGTGCATCTAGATAATATATAAAAAAGTAAATTTAAGACTAGAAATCTTGAAATCAAATCTACAAATCATGTCCATCAAATACAAATGGATGTAGTGTCATTCCTATCAGAGTCTCAATCTGTGCGCTATCTTGCGAAGCATGGGAAACCTGTACACAATGCACATACAAACATTAAAATTTGATGTTTTAAAAATGAGTGAGAATATATAGAACTTCATGTAAAAAACAAAATATAAAAAAAAATCATGTAATACCTCATGAGGTTCCCTCTCCATTTGTTCGCCTGCTACAAGTTCCCCCATGGGAACATCTCCAACAATAAACTGCACATTATACATGTACAGTTATATATATATATATATATATTTCAGATGAAAATGCACATGTGTACATATATAAACTTATTTTCTATAATATTAAAAAAAAAGTTAGACAACTTGTTCAAATGGTTGAAATTGTGTGGATGTTCCTATCTCCGTCGCTAGAGTCTGTGGATTAAAGAAATCTTCTATAGAAACTTAAAATTTAAAATTTTAAAAGTATAAAATAACTCAACGTCAAGATCTCAATTTATAATGAAACTTAAATAAACTTCAACTGATAAATTATAACTTAAAAAAAACATATATATATTTAAAAGTGAAAAATTGAATACTTCTGCAGGTGAATTTGGGACATCTCCTAAGAGAGGCTCCAAAAGAAAATCTCCAAAAACCTAAAATTCAAAAAATTTAAAATAACTCAAGATATAGATATATATATCTCAATTTTTAATGGAAATTTTTGAGGTGGAATATATATATAACTTAAACATAAATTTTAAAGTGAAAAATTGTCCATACTTGTTGTGGATGTGGCACATCTCCTAAGGAAGTAGAAGGTACATCTCCCAAGGAAGAAGAAGGCACTACCATCCCAAAAACATCGGATGAAATCATAATATGTTAAAACATTTTATTATTATATATGTACATGTGCATGTGTGCACAATTATTTATTTTAAAAATATCACTTTAAAAACACTAACATTTTTCAACATATCCTGATGGTGAGACCCATCTTCATTGTTTGAGCCAAAGGCCCTGAACGTGATATTAACATTTTCATCATTCATCGTGCGTGACAACTACAAATGGTGTTTTAACATATAATGATACATTTTTGTTAGATTAATGTACATACAAATAAATGTATACTTGTACATACACATGTATTTATTACAAATTGTACACATGTATGTGTTAAAATAATTGAAGCCTAAGGTCATTAACACATTACTGTTCTCGTGCCCTCTTCCTCATGAAGAATTAGGTCTTTCCAACCATTGCGAAAATTCTTTGCATATATTCGAAGATCTTCAACATTCATGTTGTCAATATCTTCATCTGTAAAATACACAAAATTGGCACATGCATTCTCACATGCTCTTTGTCGATTTATACAAGCATCGACTCCACCCAATCTTTTGTAAACATTTTCGATCATGACATCCCTTGTTTCTCAACTTATTTGAGAAGTCACATCCATTCCTGACCGTAGATTTTTGACCCAAAAAGGTCGACTCACAAATGGCGACTCAGGGTGAGGCAACTCCACATCTCGCCTAGTGCGCCTATGGTCACACAATCTACCTTTCCCTGGACCAAAAATTCTAACAGAAGGTCATTGTAATTGGGTTTCATTTTCGAAAAAATTTCTGCGTAAAAATTTTTCGCAAAATAAACAAGAACCTCGTCGTTCCATGGGAGCCTTCCATAGGCCGCAAGGTGCCTATCCTACAAATAGTGAGCTATATCGGGGTGCTTGAAATATTGCACCTTCAACATTTTTCCTTTTGGCCCTTCCTTGAAATTAAACATTGACTTCGCCATATATTTTGAAACTCTTTGTTTTACATCCTCCCATTTATCAGGACCCATTACTGTTTCCTTTCTCTTTCTCATGACTTCTACAAATGTATCAGTCCTTGGCCCAAGATTTTTGTACACATTTACTATTTCTCCCAATTAATGTGTAACTATTTCGAGGCTTGGTCGACTCTCAGCAGGTAGAGTCAAAGCCACGATATCTCTCTGCAATTTTGCATGAAGTTGTTGACACCTTTCTAAGGTGCATTGCGCCATGTTTCTTTCCCATGGTATATCACAAATGTTGACCGGATAAGTTGTGGTGGGTAGACAACCTTCTTCTTGAATGTAGCTTTCTTCCATGCATCTATTTTGACCAATATTTGGAACATTTTCAGCCTCTGCATCAATATATATATTTTTTTGTATATTAGAAAAACACATGTAAACAAATTTGTACAAATTCAATGAAAAAAATATTGAAATTGATGGAAACCTTGACATGGTTGGCTAACATCTTCTCCACCCTGAAACTGTTGAGAACTAGAACAACCCTGTTGAGAACCAGCACCACCAGCTGTTGATTGGCCTCTGAGAGAATAAATATCACCACTTTCACGCAACCTGCTACCACTTATTGTTGGCCCTCTAAGGGGATTTGAACCACCACCAACCTTTAGAGAGGAGTGAGAAGCTTGATAAACAAATACGAATTTATAATCAATTGAAAAATACATGCATACATATAAATACACGTGTACATATTCATTGATTAAATTGTGTTAAAACCATACCATGACTGGGTGAAACATGAGCATCCATGGCTAGTGTTATCATCCTAGTAATTCTCAGGTTGTGGGATGAGGATTTATAGTTGAAGAAAACCAGTGGTAACCAAGAACCTACTTTTGAAATTCAGGATCTAGCCTTCCCAAATTCCTGAGAGGGATCTCTCCTTAAGATTTAGCTTGATTTTTTTATAAGATTTTAGGCTAGTTATATTTGGACAATTGGTTTGTTTCGAATGTTTCTTGGGAATAAAAGGTACTTCAAGGTAAACCACAGAGGGATCTACCAGGCTATGGAGTCAATTTCTTGGCAAGCAGAGCTACGAAATAAAGTCAAAAGAGAAAATGTACTAAAGGCAGGGCAGATGACCTTCAAAGGGTTCGGAAATAGGAATTTTTGATGAAATGACAAGATATGAACAAAAGGGCAATGAAGGATCCTTAAGTTACAAAAAACAATATGAAAGAAAGAGGTCAAAAGGGTCTAAGAGCAGTTAAGAATTCTTAAGTCCGGATATCAACAAAAAACATATCAATGAATAACTAGTAAAAAATAGGGAGCTTTTGACACTAATCCTATATATACTTTCCTAGTCAATCATTTAAGACAAAAAACATGTAAATGTATGTATGGGACTTTAGAAAGATAAACATTGAAAACAAGAAAATACTTGACTTATCTGATCAGCACAAGAATCCTAAGTTATGATGTCTGTTGACTTAGCTCCAGTCTACTGCTTTACAAATCGACTCACACAAACTCCAATGTATTCAGCAAAAATGTCTATAGTAGTCTTGAAAAATTTCATTCCACACTAAATACTTCAAAGAGTGAAGTATTTATACAAAATTATTACAAAATATCTAAGAGACATGTAGGAATATATCTAGGAGAAAATAAAGATTATTACATGAGGGACAACTGCAAGATGTCCTCTTATCTAGAAAAAATATAACTGATTTATCTTATCAAAATTGATTTGTTGCTTTATTGTAGATTATTGCTGGCACTTGGAAACAATATCTTATTAGAAGATAGCTTGGAATACAACCTTTCTAATTTACATTCTTTAACCTATGCTTTATCTCTGAATCTCTTTACGCTGTCCATTTATTACTCTAAAGCTATAAAAATGAAGAATTACAACAGTAAAATTGAGTTGACTGTTTTATTCCCAGATACTCTTTGACTCTACTTTTTCACCTGATACGCTTTCACTGCAAATTTTACCCTTTGATAATTGTAAAGATGAGAAACTTGACCGCACTTGTTATACTCTATTCGCATGCTGTTATATCAAATCAGTGAATTCCTGCCATTGCTGATCACTTGGTATCTTTAGGCTTTTAAGTTTTCTGTAGCTTTCATCAGCCTCCGTGTACTTTGCAAAGTTTGGCTTGACAATGAATATGTTCTTAATTTAATTTTGTAGAAAAAATAAGTTCTAAAAGTACTCTAAGATAACTTTTCTAGTTTGGGAACTTTGTCGTAGAGCCTTGTTTACCTGTTCTTTTGCATATACTCTCATCTTCTTGTCATAATCTGTCTGAACCATTAGTTTTTCATTAAAGCCATGAATGTCTGGAAGGCTTGCTTGTGTTAATATATTGTATTTGGCCAAGAAATTTGTTATTGACAAGTTCATGTCTTTACATATTTCCTCCAAAATGTTCATTATATTTCTTTTACTTAGGACCTTTTTGATTTGAAGTATGGTTTCAGTCCTATCCTGAATTTTTAGTTCTTCAAGCTCTTCTCTATTTTTACTGTTTAGAAATGTAATAAGATTTAAAGCTTGAGATGGCTTATTGGAAAGCTCTTCTTTTGTTTGTAGAATTTCTACTTGCGCTGCCTTGAGTAAATCTCTCTCTTCATAAATGATTTGAATGGAAGGCCACTGTAGATGTATGCCTTGAATTATGTTATTCCAAAGATAGTTTTTTATGTATGACACATGTTCACTAAGATTGAACTGTTGTTGTAAAATCTTTACCTACTCTTCAAGTCTGTTTTCTCTTTGTTCATGTCCCTTAGATGTGATTAAAGCATTCTTGTATGAGGATTCAAGATCTTTATTTTTTTTCTTTAAGTTATTGATCTCAGTGTTCTTAAGGGACATTTCTTCCATAGATTTAACTATGTCTGCTGTACATGTTGCTTGTTGTACTTGTGATGTAGATGATGAGGTGGTAGAGGTATCTATAGATTATACTGACACTGCAGTTTCCAGTACTCTTTTTGGTGCCAAGTTCTCGGCCAGTTTAGAACGAACAACTGTACTCACCATTGGCATGACTGTAGGAATGGAGACCTCATTTTCCTTTTTTAATGTTTCATTTTCTTTCATCAGAGTCTCTGTCTAATTCTCCATTTCTTTGATTTGAGCAGTCATATTTAGTACTAACTGCATTAATTCATCCTTTTCTATTTTCTGCTGAAGAATCTCCTTTGCTTGTGGGTGCTCACTCTGTGGAATTTTTAGTTGTTTTCTTAAGGAAACAATATCTTCATTCTTTTTCTTTATGAGTGCTTTAGCAACCTCAATATTGGAAGGATCCACTCCAGTTTCTATAACCAAATATTCTAAGGACTCTACCCTTAAATCCTTAGCATGTAATGATGCTTTGTCTAATTTCATCTGATTCTGTAAATTAGACATAGTCTTTTGTAGCATAGTAGCACTCAGAGTTTTGTTAACCACTTTTTAATAAAGCATTTCAGTGGTACTTCTGTGGAATTCTATCTGATCCAATTCATGTATTGTATTAGTGTCCACCTCCACATCTGTTTTAGCATAATCTACAATTGATTTTGAATCTATAATTGTGGGTTTGAGAAATGACATGATCATCTTATTGGTGGAGTAATCAAAAGCAGTCAGCAACCTGTCTTTATTCCCTGGATTTTCTTTGAGGAATTGAGAATAAACTTAATTTTAATATCCTCATTTCTTTCTCTGATTTGTTTGTATTTCTTTTGAATGTCAGAATCTGTCTCTTTTGTTGCTTTGGAAGAGGAGGGAGCTTCTGAATTTAGTTGCATTTCCACTATTTCTCTGTCCTGTTCCTGTGTTGAAATTTGATCTTTTTGAATTTATGCTAGAGTCTCATTCACAATTATAGTGGCTTCATCATCTGTTTGTTGATCATTATTGGTTTCTTTATCATCAGTGCCATCTATTTCTATTACCTTTTCTTTTATGGTAGTAGTCATTTTTTCCCTTTTGTTGTAAATAATCTTGAATTTATTTTCTGCAATGACCTTTGCTGTATAGCCTTCTTCATTCTTGGTCCTTTTGTTTGAAGCTTATGTCTGCTCATTGACTGTTATTGCCTATGAATTATCTATTTGTCTCTCCTTCTCTGTATTTTTAGTAGGATCAATTAATGTATTTTATACCCATTCCATTTTATTTGCATATTTTTCAACTTCTGCTCTGGACTCATAAAAGAAAGGTGTTAATTTACATTTGACCCTTATGTTACTCAAAGTGCCTTGAGGATCATAGTTCCAATAAAAGCTTTCTTGGAACTTGAATTCTGATAATTTGCTGACTATTTCTTTCAAGGCATCCCTGTTATTTACTATGAAGGGACCTATTTTATTTTTGAGCTTAAACTGTCTTCTTTTTGGAAGCCATAAAATTTACTGCATCTGCATTCAGAATTCGCCTCAAGTACTCCAAAGCAAAAACCCTAATAGTTAGAAATTTGGGCAATTTATAAGGGTCCGGGTTTGCTCCAAATATCCTTAGTTATGTGTGATTTTAATATAGGTACCAATCACCTACATTGTAGTGTTCAAATAACTGTAGAATTATTTGTATTTCCTCATTAACCCTTTGTTGCTCTGTATTGTTCAATAAACTCATGGCTGGTCTGATAAAAAAATATGTGAAGTCGTTATAACTGAATTCATTTCCATTTTTTCTCAGTAATAAAGTCCAAAATACTACTGAAAGAGGATTTCCTTTATCATCCATTTTCTATAAGGCAACTAGAAACTTTTTTGATTGGAAAAATAGAAAGAGGTAAAATAGATATGATGAATATCTAAACACTCCTTCTTCAGGCAACTTGGTCAACTGATAGTGCATGTTGTCAACAATGAATCTACAAAAGTTAAATATCATTGCAGGAGGTTGCTCTGGGGATAAAGTAGAAAGGAAACCTAGAATTGATGCATCAGTGAACACATTATTAGAGTAACCTAGTATGAAGGAAAGCATAGAGATGATTTGTCTGGAAGATTCAGGAAAATCAGAGGTGGAATAGGGTGGATTTACTTTTGGGAAATCAACATGAGTAGGCATGAAGTTTTGTAGAATCATAAAATTCCTAGGGAAATCCAAGTCTAGGTATAACTGAGTCAAATCTTCAATGGATAATGAGACTGCTCTTGGATCATGGTTCAACTGGAGCATCTCATTAATTGATTCTGCAGTTATAGAAAACAAGACCTCTCTATATTTGTTTACAATACATCTCTAGTCAGGGACATAGTGTAACTGGCATAGTCTAATCAAGTCTTGAGCTGGATGAGTGATTGGGACCACATACTTACGCAAATTTGACTCCCATATAGGTATGTCACTTTCAATTTTCTTCACAAATATCTCACAACACCAGTTATGTACTTCAAGTAGATTGAACTCTAATGTAGCATCAGTAATCCTGTAGTCTAAATCAATTAAGGAACTTCTCTCTTCAGAAGTAACAGGTGGTTGTAAAGGTCTGACCACTTCAGTAGAATCTGCTGTTAGGGCTGGGGTAGGCTTATTTATCTTAGCAGATTTAGGTAGTGGAAGCTTGCTTGAGGCAGAATTTTGGGCTTTAGGACCTCCAGTCTTAGGGGTAATCTATTTTTTGTCATTTTGGGGGAAAATAAGAAATATTAAACTATTTCCTTAGTTAATTTTGAAAACAGGGGCTAATTGGGCAGATCTGGGAGAAATTTGGGAATCTGGGAAAGGGTTTTGGGATAGAAAACATAAGTTTTCTAGGTGCAGAGGACTAAAATTGACTTTTATGTGTGCTTAGTTGCGGTCAAGAAGGGTTTCCTGGTTGTATCAGCTTCAAATAGGGCACTTGACTTAGTGAAAATCTTCAATGGATTTTAGATGCAGTCATTATGGTGAAATTTCGCTTCAGGGGGGTAAATTGGCTATCAAAGATTCAACTTTCGTTCATAGACCTAGGAGTATTTTCTTAACCAGTGAGGGGAAATAATACATAAAAAATGAAGAAAAACTAATGTTAAACCTTAAATTTTGATCATTAACATATCATTTAATGCAGGTCACGGTCAATGGCAGGAGCGGATTTGCTTTGAATGTGAAAACCATCAATGGTTGTAGCGTTGCTCATAGGCAGTAAGCTGTTTTTCATTTTTGGAACGCAATCTAATTAAAATTTGACATGTAACAATGGGCGATTTCATAAAAGAACTTTTATTGCATTATTTTTTACAAATTTCGATCGATCAGTTTCGGCATGCGATATGAGACCCGCACCGTTAGATTTTGAAAGGAAATGTGAATAGTCAGGATGTCTCGGGAAGCTGCGGGGAATGGTAAGGTGGGATCGGGCTTTAAATATGGGCCATTGATTTGATAAGTAAAGGATTGATGGTCATAACTCAACGCGATGGGAATGGTGGGGTACAAGGATAGTTTATCGTGCTCAATTCGAACTGTTGGATTAGGAATGAAAGGAAGATCTGATGGTTGGGGATGAACCTGAGGGTGCTGTGTTGGATGATGAATTTTATGTACAAAAGGAGTTATACATATAATAAAGTAAATGGGGGTAGAATAAAGGATTTTAACCAGGGTTCAGAATTTGGTAAAGGGATATATACCGGGAGAAAAGGGTTAAGGTTAAAGTTTTAATCTTGGATAAAACTTGGGAGGGAATGGGAGAAATGGGCAATAAACTCTTTTTTCCATGCTGTTTTAAATACACAATATGTAAATAAAATGCGCCCTGTTGTGTTATTTAAACTTTATTATATAGTTTTATATTTATTCAAAGGTCTAAAACCATAGGGGAGCGGGGTATATTTTTTATTGGTAGTTTTATGTCAAAGGGGTAATTTCGAGATGTGATTTCAACATGTGAGTAATATCTTTGAAATAAAAAGCATATAATAAGGGGTTTTTTGGGATAATTAAATTAGAAAGGAGTTATATTAATAGGACTAGGATTTTCTTTAGGGAGTTAATAAAATAAGTTAGGTGTTAATATGAAAAGGGAAAGTGAATACTCAAAACATACAATTATAACCAAGAAAAGTGAATATTAAAGCCAAGCTTTCATTTTAATAATTTCATCACTTCATCTTAGGATAACATGCCATTTTGAGGGTTTTATGCTTCATGAGATGTAGGAAGTTAATAAAATGAAGGTTTTAAGCATCATTAAGTAAAAATGAGGTCTTTACTTGTGATTTTTCATGGTAATGAATGCATGAATGGAAAATGATGTGATTTCTGGGCTTAATATAGAAACTTAACACTTTCAACTAATTAGTCATTGAGCCTTGGGTCTGGTCCCAATAGAAGTCAGGGAAATGCCCTGAGCCTCTTTGACTGATAGTCTATAATTTTAAATAGCTATGGGGAGGGGAAATTAGTTATTTGTAGTCTGGTGAAAAATATTTACAATGGATTTCCTGCCTTTCTTCTACCTACCCAGTCGTATCTTCTAACATTTTTTCTTCTATTTTAATCAGGTGCATTTGAGCTAGCAACCTTCAAAACATTTATTCTTTTTTTAAGCCAGTAAGACTATCTAATTATAACTTATTTCCTCCAAGAATCCAAATTAAATTGTTGGATTCTTTTTATTCTCTACCTAACTACTGAATTGTCATGATTAAATTGTATGACACTTCTTTATTCACTATCTACAACAAGTAAAATTGAAACATGACAATTTAAGATTAAATTGTTCAACTCATCATGGATTATGGCATTTATTGACACTCTGCCATAATCAAATGCAAAAAGTAAAAGTAGTGGCAATTAGACTTGCACACTTTCATGTTTTATTCATCTTTCTTCTTTTGGGGTATATTATTTTTTCTAAGTCCTTTGATTTTTCTTTTAGGAATTTTTACCCTCTTTTTTATTTTATTTATAAAATATGGGAAAATAACTTGCAGAAAGCAGAGTTTGTATATATTTACAAGACTACCATCAGTCAATTCAAAATTATGAATCCTATATTTATAGGTTACTAACAGTTGGAGTAGAGACCCTTCTCTTCTTATTAGCTCATAAAAAATAAAAAATAAACTTATTAACAACTAATTTAACTCACAAAGCTGATAAAAAATAAATTCCATATGTACACACATGTATGGAGATTTAAGATTATATTTAAATTTACCATGAACAGCTCTCGATCCCAATCCCCGATCCCCCCCTCTCGTAGATATATGGGATTATGTTGATCTTTGTCGTTCATCCTCTGTGATATACATATCTACGATGGAAATTTACAATTATTTTTTTAAATAACTAATTTAAATTAAATTCAAAATAAATTTCAGAAAATTAATGTAATTTAGTGTAAACAAATTATGCAAAACACAACTTTCAAAGCACTAATTGATGTGTGAAACTCAATTTAAGCAAAAAGAAGTTATAAAAATGATAAGTTCACCAAATTGTGTTTTACATGGTGGGAGCATACTTGGTATAAAATTGAAAAAAACACATTGTCATTAAAAACTAAGTGAAACTCCATTTAAAGAAAAATTTGTTGAAGTCTCCGCATTTTAATTTCATAAAAATTTGAAGTTCACCACTTGTTGCAAATGTGAAATTCACCAAGTTGCACTTTACATGGTGTGGTGGGAGCACACTTGCTAGATAAATGAAAAAGCACATGGTCATTAAAAAAGACACATTTATAAGTACACAACACACACATATCCAAGATATGTTACAATGTCGATCAATAAATTTTGGAGAGAATCTCAACACTAATTCATATTTGAGAGATGAATCTTGAATTTTTGAAGAAGAGCATCTCAAAACTAATTCATAGTTGAGAGATGAATATTTAATTTTTGAAGAAGAGTGTCTCAAAACTAATTCATTTTTGAGAGATGAATCTTGCATTGGTATTGCCCTGTGTAATTCTAATTCATCTATTAATTCATCTTTGATAGATGAATCCTGAATTTGCATTGCCCCACGCAATAAATTAGCAGACATCTTATTCACATTTGTACAATGTCTTATACTAAAAAATTGAAATTGGCTAACAATATTGTTTGCTATTCCATGAAGTTCTTTTAGGCTCTCCTTCTTAACTTGGTATACGCCATTCATCTGGTTGCAAACAAGTTCAGAATTGGTGAAAACTACAATTCCATTTCATCCATACTCCATCATTGTTCCCAAGCCTTCTATCAATCGAATATAATATGCCTCGTTGTTTTTTGTTCTTTCGGGTATATTCATTTTCCTTTGGATGACTTTTCTAGTCGCAATATTGGAAAGCACATATGTAATCACTGCATTCCCTGGATTGGGATACCAAGAAACTTCTATGCATAATTTCCATTTTTCAACCATATGTAATGGTTTTCTTACCCCTAAAAAAAAAAATTCAATAAAAATATATATATTAAATTGACATTTATTTCAAATGAATGGGAGAAAAGAAAAACTTATATTTAGATCTATTCCAGAGATTGATTGTAGGGGCATTTACTAGATATGTAACCTTTCATAAAAGATGAGATCCAGAGGCTACCTGGCCCTTTACAGACTCTGCCTATATAACTACCATGGATATGAAAATGAAAAACTTCTAATTTGATCTATTCTAGAGATTGAATGTAGGGGCATTTACTCTTAGGTTAAAACCTATGTTTTTTATCAAATCACTTTTGGTTTCAATGGGAAACTTTTATGGCTAATTTTTGTTTTACATGTTGAATATAATTTTTGTTTTACATGTTTTCATTGTTTGAGACCATGGATATGAAAATGAAAAACTATATAATTGGTTAAAATCTATGTTTTGTATAAAATTACTTTTTGTTTCTAAATACTATATACATATTGACAGTAGGGGCATTTACTGTAGGGGAATTTAGATCTATTCCAGAGATTGACTGTAGGGGCATTTACTAGATATGTCACCTTTCATAAAAGATGAGATCTAGAGGCTACTTGGACCTTTACAGACTCTGCCTATAGAAATACCATGGATATGAAAATGAAAAACTTCTAATTAGATCTATTCTAGAAATTGAATGTAGGGGCATTTACTAGATTAGGTTAAAACCTATGTTTTGTATGAAATCACTTTTGGTTTCAATGGGAAACTTTTATGGATAATTTGCGTTTTACATGTTGAATATAAAAGGTTTTTTCTCTCATTGTTTGAGACCATGGATATGAAAATGAAAAAATATATAATTAGTTAAAACCTGTGTTTTGTATCAAATTGCTTTTTGTTTCTAAATACTATATACATGTTGAATATAAAAGGTTTTTTTCTCTCTCGTTGTTTGAGACCATGGATACGAAAACGAAAAAATTCTATTTAGATCTATTCTAGAGATATGGCTAATTTGTGTTTTACATACATTGAATATAAAAGGTTTTTTCTCTCATTTTCTGAGACCATGGATATGAAAATGAAAAAATTCTATTTAAAACTATTCCAGAGATTGATTAACTTGTAGGCACATTTACTCTTAGGCTAAAAACTATATTTTGTATAAAATCACTTATGGTTTCAATGGGAAACTTTTATGGATAATTTGTGTTTCACATGTTGAATATAAAAGGTTTTTGTCTCTCTCATTGTTTGAGACCATGGATATGAAAATGAAAAACTTCTATTTAGATCTATTCTAGAGATATGGCTAATTTTTGTTTTACATAAATTGAATATAAAAGGTTTTTTCTCTCTCATTGTTTGAGACCATGGATATGAAAATGAAAAACTATATACTTGGTTAAAACCTATGTTTTGTATCAAATTACTTTTTGTTTCTAAATACTATATACATGTTGACTGTAGAGGCATTTAGATCTATTCCAGAGATTGACTATAGGGGAATTTACTAGATATGTCACCTTTCATAAAAGATGAGATCTAGAGGCTACCTAGCCCTTTACAGACTCTACCTATAAAACTTGTAGAAGTTAACACTACATGTCCCAATTATACCCTTTGAAGGGTGTAGATGACCCGTAGAATCACTCAAACTACTTTAAAGTTTGATGAAGAGCTACTTGGTAAGAAAAATAACTTGAGGAGGTAGATAATCCTAAATATGTTTGTAGGCTAAATAAGGAACTATATGGACTTAAACAACCACCAACAACATGGTAGTCTTTAAGCTAGACAAGTACCTTAAAAGAATGTGTTTCAAGCGGCTAATAATAATCTATGGATAAAGGGTCATGGTGATGAATTACTAATTGTGTTTGTCTATGTGGATTATATTATGTTTAGAATCAATAAAAATCATCTAGTAAAATATTTTGTGTTTCAAGGGGCTAATAATAATCTATGGATAAAGGCTCATGGTGATGAATTACTAATTTTTTTTGTGTATGTGGATTATATTATGTTTAGAATCAATAAAAATCATCTAGTAAAATATTTTGGTGAAGAGATGAAATTTGAATTCGAGATTTGAATGATTGGAGAACTTATCTTTTACCTAGGACTACAAGCCATAAATTATACAAAATTCAATAGGCATATCCATTTCTCAATATAAATAACTAAAATTTATGTTGAAAAGTTTGAAATTGAATACTATAAACCTAAGTGAATCTCCATATCAATTGGAAGCGCGTAACATGCAATTTATGTGCAGATGATGGATGATGAATGACCTAAGTGAATATCTATATCAATTGGATGCTAGTTATGTGTAGATGATGGATGATGAATGAGGTGATGTTGATCATAACCTTTACATCTATATGATAGGAAACTTGATAAACATAACAAGGTTTAGACTAGATATAATTTTGGAATTCAAGTTATATGCATATGATGGATGATGAATGACCTAAGTGAATATCCATATCAATTGGATTCAATTTATGAGAAAATGATGGATGATGAATGAGGCGATGTTGATCATAACCTTTACATCTTTATGATAGGAAGCTTGATATACATAACAAGGTTTAGACTGGATATAATTTTGGAATTCAAGTTATGTGCAGATGATGGATGATGAATGACCTAAGTGAATCTCCATACCAATTGGATGGAAATTATGTGCAGATGATGGATGATGAATGATGTGATGATGATAATAACATTTACATCTATATGATAGGAAGTTTGATATACATAACAAGGTTTAGACTAGATATAATTTTGGAATTTATATTATTTGGAATATTTCAATCAATGACTAAACAGAGTCATCTATTGCCAACATACATATATTAAGATACTTGAAAGAGACTACAAACAATGGACTATAGTACCCAAAAGGTGAGAAATTTACATTGACAACATATAGAGATTCAACTAGGCTTGTGTGAGTAGGAGTGGAATACATAGTAGTTACTTATTTTTGAGTGTTTTGGATGAAATGGGCTCTACAAGATATTAAGGTAAATTTCAGTGAAACTATATATCTATTAAGTGTGTCAATACAAGTGTAATAATAATTTCAAAAATAAAATATTCTACTTCCTTCAATCACTAAACATATCATCATAAAGTACCACTTCCTCACACAGCAAGTCTTTGAGAAAATAGTGAAGATGGAATACATACCCACAAAACCTCTTGTTAGAGAAGCATTTGAATATGTGAGAGACAAATTAGGGATAGTTCTTGTAAATCATTGTCACTTATTTAACTTCAAAAGAAGAGCCTATGAAATTGAGTGCAATATCTATGTGGGAGAGTACACAATATCTAAGGGGGAGAATACAATATAAGGAAGAAATAAAAAGAGTAACAAGAAGCATATGATTGTGTCAATAATTTGAAGTAGTCAAGAAGCATAACAAAGGACCATCATCAAATTCAAATTGAAATATAAAGTAGTCTTCTTCATGAAGAAGCAACATTAACTAGGTTCATCATTTAAAGGGTTCATTTTTTAATGAAAATATTTATGAAAAAAAAAGTACATGTATATGTATATATAATTTATATAAACATGTTCCAAAATATTCTCAAATGTACACAGTATTATTATAAATTTTCATATCTAATTAATAGATGTTGAAGATGAGTCTAGCTCATTCTTTATTGGCATTATCATAACATTCTCAAAAGCTCCTCTTGAATCTAAAAATTAATATGGAATGAGTCATTGTACATTATGATAAATCTTGTATTTAAATGACATTTGATCTATGAATAATATGGAATGAATCGTTGTACGTTATGATACATCTTGTATTTAAATAACATTTGATCTATGAATAATATTGAATGAATCATTGTACATTATGATAAATCTCGTATTTAAGTGAAATTTGATCTATGAATAAAAAATAAAATGGGATATCTTCATGCATATATATATATATATGTGTGTGTGTGAGAGAGAGAAATAAAAAGCAAAGGTAATTCCACCAAGCCTAAAGGAGCATGTCCTAATACATTAAATTATGTTTGGTTTCTAGAATCATTAATCATGAAGAGTCATGAGATCCACATTTCGACCATACTATTTGCAAGTTAAAGGAGCATGTCCTAATACATTATTATGTTTGGTTTCTAGAAGTATTAATCATGAAGAGTCATGACACCCACATTTCCACCATACTATTTGCAAGTTCTATATGAAGATATTTAGTCTAATAACTAATTTTTTATTGCCTAAATCTAGCTCAGACTGAAGGAAGGCAGAGTTCAGGGTAACATCAAGCCACGCTCAGTCTGGTACCTAGCCCTACCAGAACAGGAGAGGGATCTCTCCGGGTCAATCTCAACGAAAAGTAATCAATGGGGCTTCAGATGACTAAAATAAAAGCTAATTTTAGGCTAGGCATATAAATTAAGGATTTTTATTATGTTTTTGGGAGCTTTTGTTGGAAAAAGGGAATGGCAGTTTTGGGTGCGGGGATTAGGCCTAGTTTTTGTAGAGTTCTGATTGGGGCAAGGAAGGCAATAGTTTTGATGATTTAGATTGAGTAAATGGATGGATCAGACCAGTGAGGAGATAAGGAGGGAAAGAGGATCTCAAGAGTACTCCTCAAACAGATGAAAACATGAAAAACTAAACAGAACTGAAGGCAGAACAAAGCAAACTATGAATTCTACCTTTATAACTTGTTTGTTCAGTTTAAGAAGAAAGGAGAAATGAAAATGGTACACATAAAAATAATTGAACTTATAGATACATAGAGAAAAACACCATCAAAACATACAGCCACAAGGATCCCAAAGAGGGCTGCAAACCCTGGTCTATTCCTTTGCCAAAATTGCAGAATGAAATGTACAATGAAGTGCTAGCAATCCTCAATGTCCAACCCTAAAAATGACTGAGAAAATACATAATATAGACAAGAATAACCCATTCCCATGCCTCTAGGGGTCGAGCTCATCATTCTAGGAGCTGTTTGAACCATATCTAAACTAGGAACTAGAAAATAGGCCATGAAACAACTTGCCTCTATATGCTAGGAAACTGATCCATTCACTCACATTTCACCTTTTGGTGAATGAATCTTCTAGAACAAGTAAAAATGTGCCAAAACTACATCATGATCATGAAATTACATCAAGGTACATCAAAATTTACATGAAAAAGTGAAACTGGCCAAAACTAGGCGAAATTCTGAGCTGCTGAGTGAAAAAGAGGCCAAAAATCTCTATGCGCCGCGCCCAAAATCTCTATGTGTAGCACAACTTTGGAACTGATTTTGAGGCACTTCCCGAAGTCCAAATTGAGCTCATGATAGCTCGTTGGAAATATCTGCCTGTATACTTTCCAACGCAAGTGGAATTTCTATATTTGGTGTCCATTTTCCCCTCCAAAAGTCCAATCTCCCAAGACTGGTTCCTGTGGGTGCAAAAAGTGGCAGAAAGGCCATTTTCAAGGTGTTTTTGACCCTTTAGGCAACCCAGAACTTGATGAAATTCTTAGGCCATTCCTAATAATGCATAAATTTTCATAAAAAATCCAGAAATACAAATTTTTCCTCCATAGGATCTCCCAATCGTAAGCGCGCGCAAGGTGGCGCTACGCGTTGGGTTGAAAAAACCTGTTTTGTGACCAAAAAATTCAAAAATGACAAACTTTTCTCCAAATTCCTTGAAATTTGGACTGAGGTCCCTCATCAAGTACCATGCTCAGCCAAAGAAGCTTCGGCCAAGATTTGGAGCCTATCATGTCTTTTGCACCTCCTTAGTGCCCTCCTTAGCCTCGCTTTCAGGATCTTGATCTTTGCTTTACAAACATGTGTGCGTGCCCAATAATGGTTCTTCATATGCCTGAGAATGTTCTTCTCCTTATTTTCCTTCGCCAACATCTTCTGGTAGCCTTGGTGCATGCAATTCGTTTGTGGATTCACCGTTTTTCCTTCATCTCGGTCATCTGTTTCCATGATGTCCAAGGTCTATGTTGTCTTGGATGAAAATGAGAACTTTGGTGTTTTTGTTTTAGTGCAAGAAATGTGGTAATATGGGAGGGAATATGGAGGAATAGGTTAGTAGGGACAATGAAATTTAATCAAGTGTAAGGACAACCACTTAATTTCTAGAGTTTAGGTACAAGGGACAGCCACTTGACTTCTTGGGAAAATGTGGGGTTTGTGAAGTTTTACAAGTGAAATGGGAAAGGGAGAGTGATAAGAAATGAAGTAGCTTTAGGGATAGGGAAATAGACTAATGAAATGTAGTGAAGGGGATGTAAAAGTGGTAGAGGGGAATCAGACAACAAAAAATGACAATTTTGCAAACCCTAGGAATATTTTCAATGAAACTGTGCAAGGAGCTAGGGTTTTATTTTTCACCTATTGAAACACCATAAACACTGATGGAAACTCATACATTGGCAATATGGAGATGTTAACCTAGTTGCGGAAGGAATAATTTGCAATTTTAGAGCTTTTGGAGGAATATTTGAAGTGATTTCAGGCTTTTTAGCCCAATGCGCTGCGCCATCTCTATGCGCCGCACCAGTTCATTTTTTACACTACAAAGGGCTGCCCAATGCATAGCGCCATCTCAATGCATAACACCTTTTTGCAGGAGGCTTTTGGAGGCCTTCCTGGTGTCCAAATTTGGCGTAGGATAGCTCGTTGTAAATCTTATTGAGTCTACTTTCCAACCCAACTAGAATTGTTAAATTTGGTGTTCATTTGCCTTGTCAAAAATCAAATCTCCCAAGACTGGTCAAAATGTGCAAAATGAGGCTGCCTCAAGGCAGAGCGCTGTTGCAGTCAAATTTTGAAGGTCTTACTCAACTCCAAATTAAGCTCATGGTACCTCATTGGAAAGCTATTTGTGTCTAGTTATCATTTGACTCATCAAGAAAGTCATTTGGCCAAAAAATATAGGAGAAATCTTGATTTTCACAAGGTCACTACAGAGGTGCATCAATTCTCCTGAAGCGACTGTATTTTTGACATTTCTCTAAAACCATGACACCTGTGTAAAAATTGAAGGAGGTTTTTCTTCCTTGGCCTATTTTGGAAACAAAACTCTCTCAGGTTTCCCAAATTCATCTTTTCTTGCTTAGAAATACCATTGGAGTAAAACCTATCCCAATGGGTGGAACAAGGGATTTGTCAAAATGAAGAGAGATGAAAGGGATAAGGGGATTATAAATTCTTGAGAAAATTTTGGGAAGTAGGGAGGGATGTTAGGAAGTAGGGGAAAGTGGAATTTCAGAGATTGAGTGAGGGGAAGGGGTCCAAAAGGGCGAAATACAGGCCTAGCCTAGAAAATTGCCAAGTTATAGCACGAAACTAGGGTTTGTGTGAAAATGAGGAATTTGGGAAATATCAGTGATGAGAAGTGTTTAATAAGGTAAATTAAGGATAGGGGAAGGTGTATGAACATCAGGATACAAGTTTTTCTGATGATTTTACCATCCAAGAGAAATTACCTTCAAAACCCTAGGCGAGGGAAATGAACCTTACCTAGGCACAACTGAAGCATGAACAAGGTGTAGAATGACCCAGTGGAGCTTGAAATGATGATGAAAACCATCTGAATGATGGTACACTCAGCTAAATGGTGACACAGACCGACATTTGGAAAATTTGAAAAGAGTGAAAACAAACCCTAGACCTAATACCTAGTGACCAAATTTTACTTGAAGATTCACTGAAATGACAAAATTTGACCTTGACACCTTAAAATCACTTTGTAAGAGCATGTTTGATCACTGGAGGAAGGCTGCAAATATTGACACTAACATTGGCTCCAATGGGGATGGTAGCTCCTTGGAGGTGCCAAGAACTACAGATCTTTGGAAAGCAGACAGTGCCTTCATCCATTGGGCAATGGAGTCGATAACTTGAAAAATCCACACAAGAGTCTTGAATCAATTTATTGATTGAAACTTGATTGAAACTGACTCAATTTTGAAACCAAAATTACTGAAAAACCTGACTCAATACAAAAAAAAAAATACTCATGACTGACTTAACTGAAACAAGTACTTACTAAGCTTTTTGAATGGAAACAGTCCATCGAGATTTGAGGGCTTCAAATCATGATGAAAACAAACTTCCTGTTAATGAAATATGTACAATCATATGTAGTGAGCCTTCTAATGGAACCAATCTAGCAGATGGCTACATATCGAAATTCTGCTCTCACTTTTCTCGAGCTGGTAGAACGATGTACATGTAGGCAACTCACAATAACCACTGAAAAAAAGGCTTATGATAACGAACCAGGCAACATTTATATTTTCTGATGCTTGTAAAAGAATGCCGAAAGGATCTTGAAAATCCTGAAGCACTAGTTGGTCTTGAGATCTAGCAGCAAAAACACAACTACTCTCTTCATTCTGATATGAAAGAACAATTGATTGCCGAGTGATAGGAAGGCACAGAGAGGTATAAGCTTCTTCCATCTGAGTGTTAGCTATAAATTCCTTGACCATGAAAAATTCTAGCATATTGTCTCTCTCAAGCTCATATTCCTCAACTTCATGGTCTAGGTCATTCTTAAAAAGAAAAAAATCTTCAAGATTATCAAACATGACAGCCTTATCATCTTCATGAAAGAACATATTATCTGTTTACTGACCTATAAAACTGATTACAAGACCGTCATCATTTTCAAAAGAAGAAGAAGTTTCACCAACATTCTCTTGACCATGTGCACACTGCAAATCTGCTTTAGCTTGGGTTGTAACATGACCTTTCAGGAGTTGATCTATCTCATCTTCAGATAAAGGAGATAATTTTTTTTGTTTTCTTTTGCTCAAACAGTGATTGTCTTCATGAAATAACATTTTAAAACATGAAAAACCTGAATGACAGTCCTTAATTCCCTGATCTTCTGAAATTTGAAAACATTGTTGATCATCTTCATATGACATGGCAATCAAATTATCATTTATCACTGAGTTATTGAAAGAAGATTTTTCACTTACTTGAACAAAGATCTCATCATGTTTTTCATGAACTGACTGAATTACCTCCTCATGAAAGCTTTGTTCTAATGAAATGAGAACATTTGGATCAATAACTTTGTCTTCTTCATTCCAAATGATCTCAACAGCAGAGCTCTCCTTCATGGGATTTAGCACAAGGTATTCTTGATCATCACGATCTGAATCTAGATCTGAAATAGCTGACTTGACTTTATCACACTCTGAAATTGAAACTGGACTTTCCTGCATATTTTCTTCTTCTATGGACAGATCTAAAACAAAACCTTCTCTTTCATAATTTTCCATTGTACCAAGATCTTGATCCTACTGCAAATTTTCATGAACATCTTGATGGGTATCCTCTAAGTTCTCTTTATGCTGCTGAAATGGATTTTCGTACAGAGCCTCCATGATCTCATCATCCATGAAGTCATCATCTTCATAAACTTTTTCAAGATTTTCAATAAAACTAGGAACATGGCTACAACAGTTCTGAACTAAAGTTAAATATGGATAAGATTCCTTATACCTTTCAAAGAACATGGTATGAAAATCCTTTAAACAGTAAATACAAGCAGGCGGCAAGCTTTCATACCAAGATCGGGCTTCATCTTCCAGAGTGGCCATGAATATCTTCATCAAGCAATCTTCATGAAAATCAACCTTCAACTTGCAAATATGTATATGAAATCTAACCAGATGTAAAGCAACATCCTTCCTATCATCATATTTAAACGTAGGAAAATTCCTTTGCCAATCTACCTTAGGAATTTTATTTGGAAAACCCATAATGTGATCTCGGCTCATGGGAGCATACCTTCGATCCAGCGAAACCATTTTGATAACAATGAATTGACCAAGAAATTCCTCAGGCTACTGATTCTTGAAGAGTAGAGTCGCCATAAAAATTCTGAACATTAGGATTTTTCGACACTGGAGTCGCCAGGTGAATGATTTCAGCCTTGCGGTGTCTGATCGTTGTCCACCATCAACGATCAGATCTGAACTTGATACATGTACTGGGGCAATTTACAAGTCAAGTGTCACGTTTACAAACTAGACCAGAGATTGACTAAAGAAGCGTTTATCTACTTCTGCTAATGCAAAGCAAAAGCGATTAGAAGGCTACCTGGCATAACTTCAGGCTCCGTTTGTAGCTTATGAAACAAATAACACCAAAAAGAAAACCATTTTCTTCCCCAGTATGGTCGCCATTATTTTATTGCCTAAATCTACCTCAGGCTGAAGGAAGGCAGAGTTTAGGGTAACATCAAACCACGCTCAGTCTGGTAGCTAGCCCTACTAGAACATGAGAGGGCTCTCTCCAGGTCAATCTCAACGAAAATTAATCAATGGGGCTTGAGATGACTAAAATAAAAGCTAATTTTAGGCTAGGTATATAAATGAAGGAGTTTGATTATGTTTTTGGCAGTTTTTGTTGGAAAAAGGGAAAGGCAATTTTGGGTGTGGGGATTAGGCTTAGTTTTTGCAGAGTTCTGATTGGGGCAAGGAAGGCAATAGTTTTGATGCTTTAGATTGAGTACATGGATGGATCATACCAGTGAGGAGATAATGAGGGCAAGAGGGTCTCAAGAGTCCTCCTCAAACAGATGAAAACATGAAAAACTAAACATAACTGAAGGCAGAGCAAAGTAAACTATGAATTCTACCTTTATAACTTGTTTGTTCAGTTTAAGAAGAAAGGAGAAATGAAAATGGTACACATAAACATCATTGAACTTACATATACATAGAGAAAAACACCATCAAAACATAAAACCACAAGGATCCCAAAGAGGGCTGCAAACCCTGGTTTATTCCTTTGCCAAAATTGCAGAATGAAATGTACAATGAAGTGCTAGCAATCCCAAATGTCCAACCCTGAAAATGACTGAGAAAATACATAATATAGACAAGCATAACCCATTCCCATGCCTCTAGGGTTCGAGCTCATCATTCGAGGAGCTGTTTCAACCATATCTAAACTATGAACTAGAAAATAGGCCATGAAACAACTTGCCTCTATATGCTAGGAAAATGATCCATTCACTCACATTTCACCTTTTGGTGAATGAATCTTCTAGAACAAGTAAAAATGTGCCAAAAATACATCATGATCATGAAATTACATCAAGGTACATCAAAAGTTACATGAAAAAGTGAAACTAGCCAAAACTAGGCGAAATTCTGAGTTGCTGAGTGAAAAAGAGGCCAAAAATCTCTATGCGCCGCACCCAAAATCTCTATGCATAGCACAACTTTGGAGCTGATTTTTAGGCACTTCCCGAAGTCCAAATTGAGCTCATGATATCTCGTTCGAAAGCCCTACCTGTCTACTTTCCAACCCAAGTGGAATTTCTGGATTTGGTTTCCATTCAGCCCACCAAAAGTTCAATCTCCGAATACTGGTTCCTGTGGGTGCAAAAAGTGGGAGAAAGGTCATTTTCAAGGTGTTTTTTACCCTTTAGGCAACCCAGAACTTGATGAAATACTTAGGCCGTTCCTGAGCATGCATAAATTTTCATAAAAAATCCAAAAATACCAAGTTTTCCTCTAGAGGATCTCCCAATCGTAAGCGCGCGCAAGGTGGCGCTACGCGTCGAGTAGAAAAACTTGTTTTGTGACCAAAAAAATAAAAAATGACAAAATTTTCTCCAAATACCTTGAAATTTGGACTCAATTTCTCTCATCAAGTACCATGCTTAGCCAAAAAAGCTTCGACCAATATTTGGAGCCTATCATGTCTTTTGCGCCTCCTCAGTGCCCTCCTTAGCCTCGCTTTCAGGATCTTGATCTTTTCTTTACAAACATGTATGCGTACCCAATAATGGTTCTTTATATGCCTGAGCATGTTCTTATCCTTATTTGCCTTTTCCAACATCTTCTGGTTGCCTTGGTGCATGCAATTCAGTTGTGGATTCACCGTGTTTCCTTCATCTTGGTCATCTGTTTCCATGATGTCCAAGGTCTATGTTGTCTTGGATGAAAATGAGAACTTTGGTGTTTTTGTTTTAGTGCAAGAAATTTGGTAATATGGGAGGGAATATGAAGGTATAGGTTAGTAGGGACAATGAAATTTAATCAAGTGTAAGGACAGTCACTTAATTTCTAGAGTTTAGGTACAAGGGATAGCCACTTGACTTCTTGGGAAAATGTGGGGTTTGTGAAGTTTTACAAGTGAAATGGGAAAGGGAGAGTGATAGGAAATGAAGTAGCTTTAGGGATAGGGAAATAGAATAATGAAATATAGTGAAGGGGATGTGAAAGTGGTAGAGGGGAATTAGACAGAAAAAAATGACAATTTTGCAAACCCTAGGAAGATTTTCAATGAAACTATGCAAGGAGCTAGGGTTTTATTTTTCACCTATTGAAACACCATAAACACTAATGGAAACTCATACATTGGAAATATGGAGATGTTAACTTAGTTGCAGAAGGAAGAATTTGTAATTTTGGAGCTTTTCGAGGAATATTTGAAGTGATTTCAGGCTTTTTAGCCCAATGCGCCGTGCCATCTCTATGCGCCGCACGAGTTCATTTTTTACACTGCAGAGGGTTGCCCAATGCGTAGCGCCATCTCAATGGGTAGCACCTTTTTGCAGGGGGATTTTGGAGGTCTTACTGGTGTCCAAATTCAGCGCAGGATATCTTGTTGGAAATCTTGTTGAGTCTACATTTCAACCCAACTAGAATTTGTCAATTTGGAGTTCATTTGGCTTGTCGAAAATCAAATCTCCCAAGACTGGTCAAAATGTGAATATTGAGGCTGCCTCAAGGTAGAGCGCTGTTGCAGTCAACTTTTAAAGGTCTTCCTCAACTCAAAATTGAGCTCATGATAGCTCATTAGAAAGATATTTGTGTCTAGTTATAATTTGATGCATCAAGAAATTCATTTGGCCAACAAATCTAGGAGAACTCTTGATTTTCCCAAGGTCACTTAAGAGGTGCATCAATTCTCCTGAGGCGACTGTATTTTTGATATTTCTCTAAAACCATGACACCTGTGTAAAACGTGAAGGATTTTTTTCTTTATTGGCCTATTGTGGACACAAACCTCTCTCAATTTTCCCAAATTCATCTTTTCTTGCTTAGAAACATCATTGGAGTAAAATCTATCCCGATGGGTGGAACAAGGGATTTGTCGAAACGAAGTGAGATGAAGGGGATAAGGGGCTTATAAATTCTTGAGAAAATTTTTGGAAGTAGGGAGGGATGTTAGGAAGCAGGGGAAAGTGGAATTTCATAGATTGAGTGAGGGGAAGGGGTCCAAAAGGGAAAAATACAGGCCTAGCCTAGAAAATTGCCAAGTTATAACAAGAAACTAGGGTTTGTGCGAAAATGAGGAATTTGGGGGATCTCAGTGATGGGAAGTGTTTAATAAGGTACATTAAGGATAGGGGAATGTGTATGAACATCAGGATGCAATTTTTGCTGATGATTTGACCATCCAAGAGAAATTACCTTCAAAACCCTAGGAGAGGGAAATGAACCTTACCTAGGCACAAATGAAGCATGAAAAAGGTGTAGAATGACCCAGTGGAGCTTGACATGATGATGACAACCCTCTGAATGATGGTACACTCAGCTGAATGGTGACACGGACTGACATTTGGAAAATTTTGAAAAGAGTTAAAACAAACCCTAGACCTAATACCTAGTGACCAAATTTTACTTGAAGATTCACTGAAATGACAAAATTTGACCTTGAAACCTTAAAATCACTTTGTAAGAGCATGTTTTATCACTGGAGGAAGTCTGCAAAGACTGACACTAGCATAATTAACAAGTTGTGTTACTTATATCATATGCGCTATACTGACGTTCCACATTTCCACCATACTATTTGCAAGTTCTATATGAAGATATGTAGTCTAATAACCAATTATCAAGTTGTGTTACTTATATCATATGTGCTAATATTAAATTTAACTTTATTGAGATGATATAACAGTTAGCTTAACTATAAGCTCTTACATATGAACCAAGTGGAATACCTCATCTTACTAGATGTATAAACTCATACGTCTTATGGATAATAGATACAAGGAGGAATCATAACTAGTGTAATTATGTTGAATAATGGGAATAAATCTTAGTTTCATTAGGATAAGCTTACACACTACTTATATGTTTTACTATGAACAATGATCACAATTTCTCCCTAATTAATGAGTGTGATTCATATCCAAGGGTTGGGGCTATGATCTTATTGATAGCAATATATATGGAAAGCTAGTACATCATTACAAAGCTCTCTATTGAAACAGGTCATATCAATAAAGTAGTGTGATTCATTTACTCGTACATGCTTAGTGATAGTGATATCATGGGAATAATAGAGTACATATTATCCCTAGTAGCTTAGTGTTTACAATATTCTCATGTTTATGAATATTTTATGATTACTATGCCTACCGTTGTTATTATACACATATAGTTTATCAAAGACTACCAGTACCATACTAGCTACTATGGGGATCATAGTACTGCTTTACATGAGTATGGATAACATAAGCTTTAAGTGATCTCCTAGTTATAACACCATGAAGAGATATGTACGTATTCATAGTAATCAATACTTTCATTATTACTAGACGAGCTAGTGATATTAGCTTACGTGATTTGGTACATAGTAATTACCATAATTAATCACATACCCACTTGGGTAAGAAGAAATATTATGATATAAGAAATATTAAATGAAAATCAAAGTTAGGAAGTTAAGAAAGGCAATTAGAATAGAAATTAAGGTAAGACCATGACCTTTTACCCAATATTGAACGAAGGTGAGCAACCATATATATCATGAAGGAAGTTCATAAAGAAATATTATGATGAGAAATATTAAATGAAAATCAAAGTTAGGAAAGGGAATTGGAATAGAAATTAAGGTAAGAAAATGACCTTTTACCTAATATTGAATTAAGGTGAGCAACCATAAATATCATGAAGGAAGTTCAAGAAATATTATGAACTTGCTTGCTTTAACAGCTTAGAACTAGTGATTACATAGATAAAATACCATAAGTATAACTGATGTATGATGTTATACCTAGTAGATAAGGGTTACATAAGCTAGGAACCATATATATTATGAAGGAAGTTCATAAAGAAATATTATGATAAGAAATATTAAATGAAAATCAAAGTTAGGAAAGGGAATTAGAATAGAAATTAAGGTAAAACCATGACCTTTTACCCAATATTGAACGAAGGTGAGCAACCATATATATCATGAAGGAAGTTCAAGAAATATGATGAACTTGCTTGCTTTAATTGCTTAGAACTAGCTGCTTAGAGCCAGTGATTACATAGATAAAATACCATAACTATAATTGATGTATGATGTTATAACTAGTAGATAAGGGTTACATAAGCTATGAACAAGTAAGCATCATTGATCATACTGGTTAAGTATAACTGATGTATGATGTTATAACTAGTAGATAAGGGTTACATAAGCTATGAACAAGTAAGCATAATTGATCATAATGGTTTCATAAGAGATGTATACAACCAATAACCCGAGATATGGTAATTATACTAGTCTAATGTAGATACCATGAAGATAAGCATATCCATATTATTTATAAATAGTATATAAGGGTTACATAAGCTATCTTATCCTTATTAAACACTATTACAAAGCTGTAGTAATTGACAGTCTTATCAACACATTTCCAAAAAGCAGAGAGCCAAAAAAGCGTATACAGTTTAAAGAGATAGTAGTAATAGACAATATTATCCTTATTAAACTCTATTACAAAGTTGTAGTAATTGACAGTCTTATCAACACATTTCAAAAAAGGAGAGAGCCAAAAAAGCGTATATAGTTAGACTGATTCATTGGTTCTTTGCATGTTCCTTAATTCATTTATATGTGAACAAAACCAAAAATTTAATTTTTTTGGGTATTTTTGGGGTAAGTTTAAATTAATTTAGAATGGGCCACAATTGTTATTACAAAATTTTATAAAAGAATGGCTCACAAACTATGTGACACTAGACTGGGTTAACCCTTGAGGTAGAAGTCAAATATGTTGTTAAACAACAATGAGTTGTGATGTATTTGTTTCAAAGATATGTAAAAGTTACCAAAAAAAAAAGAGTTATATGCCAGGGGAAAAATGAAAAAATAGAGCCACACAAAAGAAACACTGACAAAAAAAAAAATTGTGAAGGTAAAGCCATTCCTTTTTTAGGTTAATTGTTGTATAGAGAGGTAACCAATACAAACTATAGTATATGTGTTTGTTCAGAACATGATTTCTCTTCTGCATAAATTACCTACATGGTTTATTACAACATTATATTCCATCTTCTATTTTGGTTAAATAAATAGGCATCCAAGGTTTTATAGAAAAACTAAAAGTTCCTCAAACTATACCTATGTGTCAACAAAACTATATCCTTCTAAAACATAGTATGAAAATTTTACAAATAAAAAATTCAAAGAAATTACCCCTACCATTTTTTGTTAACAGTAAAATAAAATATTCCTTGTCTTTGGATTTAAAAATAAGTGAAATTATCAGACAAGGATGGAATGTCAACTATTTAACATATGTTAGGTTTCTAGATTGCGGGTTTTCCATGAAAAATTTATGTTAAGTTGTTTTGTTAGTTTTTTTTTAAATATAACAAATCCTAAATCTAAATGAAGCATTATATTTCAGCTTAGTTCAATATTTGATACAACTGGGATAGGATAATAGGGAGAATTTTAAATGTACCTGGAAAGTCACAGTAGAGGATGCTGAAGACAATGATCCCTGACGACGTTGAAGACAATGATCCATGAAGACGTCGTGGAAGACCTTTGTGACCAAAAAAATCAGATTAAAACCAAATTTAAAAAAAAACCAGAAACAAATTACAGAAATTTAAAATTTGGATTAACTTACCTCCTCAATGCGGTGCAAATCTATAAAACTCTCCTCAGAGTGGCACAAATCAACAAAACTCCTGTGGTGCAACAACAAATGAGCTAAATTCACACAAAAAGCAGCGAATCAAATAAATTCACACTCGACAACAGCGAATAAGCGGGAAAAAAATCAGCACGTGAGATAAATGTGAAGAGAAGCGCGAAATAACAGTGAATCAAATAAATTCGCACGGGACAACAACGAATCAGTGGGACATAAATGAGTGCGCGAGATAAATGTGAAGAGAAACCCAAAACAATAATAGTTTGTCCGAACTTTGTTTGTCGGTTTTCCAAACTCAGGCGAAAAATTTGTTTGCCATTGCCGTCAATACACCGCCAATGTAAATGGAAAAAAAATTTCGGCCGAACTAAATTCAATAGTTTGCCGAACTCCTGACTAGTTCGGCCGAACTATGGAGGAACAAAAATTTCCGCCCCAAATTCTCACAAAAGTGTTACCCATCTTCACATTTTCACCCATAATTTCTTCGTTAAAAGGGTTTATTTGATTTGATATTTTTCAAAGACAAAAATAATGCTAACATTAGTTCGTTGGAATTAAATATTGTGGTTTGTATATATTTGGTTCTTATAAATATCTTTGCACATAATAGCTACATGGCTCTCTGCATGTTCTATCCACATGCATGTGATACTTATGAAGCTATGAACCAGACATGGACCTCCTGCTTCTTTTATTGGGATTTGCTGGGCTAAATAATATATTGGCCCAGGTACTACCGATGAACCAGACCTGGACTTCATGCTTCTTTTACTGGGCTTTATTGGGCTGAATAAGATGTGGGATATTCACCAGTAAGTTGAGGTGGTGAGATGAGATATTGCTAATAAGGGGAGAATGAAATTGTATTGTTTCATTTCCAGTATCTCATGTCTAGCAGCATGAATGTCTCGATGCTAGCTTCTTGAGCATATCGAAGATATGTACCTAAAACATGGAAAAGGTCTTACCTTTCTTTCTCAAATATTCCATTACTCATCTAATGGAGCTCTTCTCAAGTGAGGAAATATATGTTGGGTGATTATTTAGTAGTTTTGTTATGGTTATTATCCTTATTCATTGTAATTGAAAGCTAGAGCAACCTGTAAAGTGAACTAGAAAATTTGGAGGATGAATTGAAGCATGTGAAGAAGAAATCATTGCAAAAGTCGTGGGCCCATTTCTTATAGTTTATTTCAATTGGGTTGCTTCTCTAGTTTAAAAATTCTGAACACTAATGGAAAAATATTTTAAATGTTGATTACAAGCTAGAGAGATGCACATTTAGAGAGTGAAAGAGTAAAAGAAAGTGGAAGCAACAAAGGCAAGAGAATAATTTGAAGGCCAAATAGATGAATAAGAGAAATAAAGGCATGATGCATGACATAGTTCTAAACCATAAACTCTTGGGAAGAAACATCTCAACTTGTTGGGCTACCTTCTAGATAACTCTAAGAGGAATAAGAGTGAGAACATGAAATATGGGTAGAAAGTGTTGTAGGAAAGATGAGTATGGATTCCTTGCCTATGGATGCCTCATGGGCTTTGTTGAGACCTCCTCAGACTAACCAAATTAATATCCAAGAGCATGTGTGTGCAATGCATGCAATAGGTCCTCAGAATGACCACCATGATTTTTTTATTCCGTAAGGTCTTGATTGTTTTTTAATTATATTTCTTAAGAAAATTTTGTGTGACATACTGATATATTTTATTAATATATTTAATTTTTTTTTATCATAGTGGATTAGGCTCATTTCCCTTTATCAGGACTTCAAACATGGAATTTTGAACTCAATTGATTCTTCCATAGGAAAAAATATAACAAGCCTTCCCTTCCCGTCTACACTTTAGACCAACATTACATATTTGGATTCTGCTCAGCTTCTCTGAGAGAAGGGAACTATTCCTCCAAAGACAAGAGAATAGAGGTTTTATTTCTTCCCACTATTAAGAAAAACAAACACACTTACCACTGTAAGGCATCACAAATGTACTAACCACTAGACTAGCAGAGAGGAGGAGTAGAATATTGTGATGAACCCAAATACAAATATTTGTGTATTTTCTTGTTGGTGATGCTGCACGAGTTGGTTTTGTTTTCTTTTTGTGTTTAGCTACATGGATTTTGGATGACTCCTCTTACCCTACTGAAATATGCTACCTCCTATGGTGCTTTTTGTTTTGCGTGATTTTCTATAGGAGAATAGTTATGGGTAGTAGGTACAGTGATAACGATAGCTAGCTTGTATGTTTTGTATGTGTCGATTGATGGTTCTCAAACTGGGGATAAGTATCAAGTTAGATGTTTATATTTCTATATTTTATTAAAATGTGGAATTTATTGTAAACACAAATATGTAGCAAGTTTACAAATCTCATCATGTGATTAAGGGTTGCAAATGTTAATTTTTGGAACTGTACATTAAGTAAATTGAAACCTATCTCCCGCCAACTCCTAATCAAGTTTCCTATTGGGTAAATTCAAATTTATCTCCTCAAACTCTTCATCGATCGATTGGTAGAATACTTCCTCTCAGTTGGAAGATTCCAAATCCTCCATATTTTGAGTCCAATTAAATTCCAATGTGTTATACAAAATGATACAAAGGACCATATATTTAAGGTGAGACGATAATTCATATCACCCCCAATTTTAGGTTCCATGTTCTTCTCGCATGCTTCACATGCACTTAGGAACAAGCACAATTATACATGTAACTCCTTGCATGTCTTACAGATACAAGGCCAATCACACATGTGATTCCTAAATTGTATATCACACCCTTAGTAACATGCCCACACCA
Organism: Pinus albicaulis; assembly: GCA_034641835.2. Lineage (NCBI taxonomy): Eukaryota > Viridiplantae > Streptophyta > Pinopsida > Pinales > Pinaceae > Pinus > Pinus albicaulis. Next base: position 1,172,164,292 of record CM076581.1, read on the forward strand.
ACACACAAAAGGTAGGAATTACGTTCTCAAAATTTTGTACTTAGCAACACACTATTTTTTATTTTGTGTTGTATGTTTATGTGTCCATAATGTAGTCACTACACTTGATTTATTGAGTTCTTTAGTTTTTGATAGTTTTTTTAGATAGTTATTTTTGAGATCTTGTATTTGGATATCAAGTTATTGCAGACCAAAAATTGTTTGTCTCTGATATATTATTGCTTGGAGACCAAATTGTTATTATCTTTAGCTCTTTCATGTTATATGAGATTTATTTTTATTTTTAGTTTTTTGGTGTTTTAGGAGGATTCCATCTATATGTTTTACAATTCACATTTGTTACTTGGTTCTTACCTTGTTGATGTCCATTTTTCTCTTCCAGCTGATTCATGTCTAATATGTAACAAAAAAATTTCGTATATGCACATCAGACAAGCCCAGTCCATAATGAGTGGATAAAATCTTTTATTTAAATTCAATTGAGTTTTTATTATTTCAGTTAACCTCCAAGCATCTTTCTAATTGAATCTTCAGGATACTACATCTCATGTGAATCTATTTTGTTAATATGTGTTGAGCATTTCACTCATTTAATTATTGTTGATTTTAATGTAGTTGTGTGGGTATTTGAAGGTGCTATGCCCAAGGGAAAAACATCAATGTAAAAAAAATCAACACTCTAAAATGTAAGTGGATTCAATTTATTTTAAGTCTGTGGGTGATATAAGAAAGGCACCAAAATATCTTGTTATAGTGTTCATCAACACAAGGGGTGGTGGTCAGCTTGGGCAACACCTATTGAAAAGATACCTCACTCTTTTAAATCCTTTTCAGGTGATGTTGAACCCTTCAATAGTTTCTTCGATACTTATTTGGTTCCTCTTTAATATCAATCTCTTCTTTTTTCTTCCATACGCTGAGATTATTCATGGCTATGGTGACTAATAATTCCACAATTGATATGTGTCTTCCTTAGGATCATTTACAATTGTTGATGTAGGGAGAACCAAGTTTCTATTTGTGCAAATTTATTATGTGCATAGGTTCAACAAGTGCACGACCTATAAAATATTTCCTCCAAGGCATACTTATTTCTTTTGAAAGGTAAGTATTCTTTTCTTGGTGCAAAAGCCATGTAAAATGTTTTGTCAACTTTTGGTTACAAAACTTATGTAATTTTATTTACATAGTCTCAAGTAAGGTTGTCATCTTATTTGCAAAGCTATCAACTTAACAAAATTCACATTATATGGCAATTAATATGAATTTTAAACTTGATACAACAAGCCAATATGGGATAAGTTAGATCTATTATCATATTGGTTTGTTCAATAAATGTTTGCTAAACGAAGGCTTCATCTCATGTGGTATTGTTTGTTGCAGGGAGAAATTGAACTCCCTGAATCTGTCATTGTACATGGCCCCAATAACATTTTCGGTTTTGTACCCTCAATTATAAGTTACAATTATGTCTACAATTTTGAACCCACTTCCCTATATCTCTTACAACTACATTTCCCTGATTTTTTAATGTAGTGTTGGATTCTTCAGAAAATGGAATTATAACAATCTCTCACACGAACTCACTCAACAACCAATTATATTTAGGGAGACATACTTTTTTAAGTTTTTTTTTATTGAGCATTGAATTATTCTCATAAATGATATTTTTATGATAACTACCTCTTACCTAAATTTAATAAATGTTGAGTGATTTTCATGGAGAAAGCTACATCATTGACATAAGTATTGAAATAATTCAAGTATATTAGTCTTTCATAAATCATATTTTCTAGGTTCCTTGAGACTCATGCTCCTCGACAGGAATGTGGGAGGAGATATGTTAAATAACCCAAATCCACTTATGTAGATGCCAATCCTTTCTCTAAAAAAAAAAATATGAGGATAATCCAACTTGTGAGAATTATGATGGAAGGAAATGACATCGACCATCGTGATTGAAATTTTATTTTTTTGACAGTTTTATTTTCTTAAAAGAGTTCATCATTTTTTCTAAAGTATTTATGAAATCATGTAATCTTTGTTAGAATCTATAAGATCAGTTTCTAAATCACGTAATTTTGGTGAGAGACCCTAAGATATGTTTCTTAATTTTTCAATAAGGAACACCAGTTAAAGGACTTAGAATAAAACAATAACTCCATTATGAATCATGATTAGTTATTTAGAAAATTATCGTCTTCTTTGTGAGACTTTGTTTCCATTGCTTGTTCATAGAAGTTGATGTTATGATTTCCATTACTCCAAGCTTCCTATATGATTAGAATGTTTCCATATTGAGTGCTTCTATGTAATATCCCTTATTCATATTAAGGTCATAATATTTTCCATAATAGTAAGCTTGCTTGTAGTCAAATTGAGGTAACACACCAACTTGATTAAGGTTACTAAGTAGAATGGTTTGATTCCATTGATATTCAGACTAATATAGGCAAGTAGTCACATGTGTGATGATGTCATAGTTTCGAGATGATATAACAAGCTCTCTATTTTTCTTGATCACTGTAACTAAGCCCATATCACTCTATTAAAACATGTGTAACTAAAGCTTACCGATCAAACAATTCAAAGGGTATACTAATGAATTTTATACTGGAGTTGTTGTAGAAATTGTGAGAGACTTTGCTCTTGACATCATGCTCTTGGGTAGGGACTTGTTGCTCAACAAACCACCTTGTTGAATCTTAACTTCCAATCTTCTTGTTCTAAATATCAAATAATGGATGGTTCAATAACCTATTATATTGTTCTTTGGCCATTATTTTTTGAGAGGGGATGAATGATTGCAATCCCTCCTTCAAGATTGATTGGCATAGAAAATACATTTAGAATTTGTTATATTTTTAACTTTTAATAGAGCTTTTGACATGAAATTTCATTGGAATATCGTAGCTGAGGATTATAACCAAGCTGTCTGACTAAAGACATACTTTTAGACTAAATGATAATTTTCATGAGAAAAAAACCTAGATACATAGCATTAATGATTAGGACATTGTTGATCACTACGAGTTTGGAGGTCATAAATTGAAATGATAAAAACAATATAACACCCTCCTCCCGCACTTACCTAATATTACTAGTCCACTGAGGTAAATATATGATGAAGAGTTACTATGATATGATTCAACTCTCTAAGTGCAGTTAAGGAGGTGGAAGTGACGAACCAAAACTTTATATACCTTCCTCGGGTGCTACACGACCCTCGGGAGCTAACCAACCACCCTAGGTGCCCAACTACTAACTTAACTTAGATTTTAACTCAAAAAAACCCCCAGTCTCTCCCATGACAAGGCTTCCATAAGACTAAAACCCTATAGTTGCTCCCTTAGTTCTGATTCCCAACAATTGCAGTCTTTTTCAACTAGATTTGTGCCAACGACCATGAGATCTGAGCCACTTTTTTAGGGATAGGACCCAAGAATCTACCCAGAACTTAATGAAACACACAAATATGATAAATAAAAAGAATAAAAGCCCTCTAATGCAAAACTTGAACAAGTACTCAACCATACCCATCTTATCCATGACACAAATTTCGTCAAATACATCATGAATGTGTAATGTACAGGTCATAAATACACATGTGAACATAGGGGCCTCATACTTGTTTGAGATTCATCAAGAAGGTAATATTCCCTCTCATAATAGCTACAATAAAAAAATTTAATTCATGAATTCATCAACCATTCATTCATTGATCAAACATGTCAATATCCATAAAAATTATACCTCATATAACCAACAAATAAGCAACATAGAATAAAAAAAATAACCATCGTATAAACCATGTAAAATCATCCATAACAATACCATAATAATAAACAAATATTCTCATAGCTCACAATATAGAATACTCTTATTAACATATGAAAATTCCTACCAAGTCAAGCACTTCCACGTACCACCCGACCATAGACTAGGCTGAACCAAATCTTTCTTTCAGCCAATCACCCCTGTGCCATATTTCAAGCATGAATATGGGATCTCATGGGATAAAAAAAAAAAAAAAAAAAAAACCAAGGCTTCCATAGGCCAAACCACCTCAACCCTCAACCAATGATTCTACCTCATGGATGTACATCCCTAACTATCACCATGTCGATCTCTATCCAAGTTGTCTAGGGCTCCAAAATGTTTGTTCAATCCCAGCTTCCAAGACTAGTAAATCAACCCACAGTTTCCGTCGGGATCCAGAGTTTTTTTCCAACCAAGGCTTCCAATACTAGTGACTCAACCAACCAAGGGCTCTGGAATGTTTTTCCAACCAAGGCTTCTAGGACTAGTAACTCAGTCGAAGTTGTTACAGGGCTTCCAGAGTGTTTTCCCAAACAAGGATCAAGTAACTAATAACTCAACCCACATCCATAAGGAACATGACCACCAAACAAAAAATAAAAGGTAAAACCCATTACACCATGACTATCGAGGAAATGGTAAGGCTAGGAAAAGCCACTTTCAATCTAGGAAATCCTCCATGCCAATGATAGGTTATAACCAAAAAACCACATGCATATTTCATGCATGTCAAAAATAATAAGGAAACCATACATGTGACTCGATACCTGCAAAGTAATCCAACTGTGGCTACTAATACCACTATCCCCTTGCACTTCCCCCCTTTCATTTTCCTTCTTTTTCCAAATCCAATGAAAACTAGAGTGCCCCAAGCATGCTCCAAGAATACTCTAAGTGTGTAAGAGTATGAAAGATAGATAATATAATGAGAGTGAAAAATACTGAACTAAAAAAAGTATAACACTTTAAAAAGCCATGAAATAATCCTCATAAGATATTTTATCATTGAGGCCTTTATTTTTTTCAATTTCCTCTACGTTTGCTCCAATTTCCTTCACATGAAATCCTGTGACCTTTCACCTTCCTTTTCTCCTATTTTCCATTATTTTCATCAATAAAATTCCAATTAATGCTTGTTTCCTTTCCAAATCCTTTGTCATTTCCTTTTCCAATTTCCATAGCCATTAATAAACTGAAGTGAAACCCACTAGAACATTTTTCACACCATTCATCTCGGAACACATGTCCCATGACCTTGGTCTTATTTTTTCTTTATTAACTTTATTACATGAAATTTTAACCTGGGAATGTTAGAGACCCCTTCCCCTTAGGGGAAATCTATCCTTAGTGTTCTATGACACCTACGACCAACAAGATCACTAAACATGGAAACTTTTAGGGACTAATATTCGCAGATGGGCTAATTTTCCATGTTTGTTTGAAAAACAAGTTTCGTTGATTTTCATTTTTTCTAAAAATGATTCGACAAAATTTTATAGTATAAAATTATTTTACCCAAAATATCACCATTATTTTATAGAGAAAATATAATATCATTATAATATTCAATATTTAAAAAAAAATATCACTAATTTTTTTTTTAGTTTTCATTTAGGAACTAGTAAGATTCGTCAAGGTTTCTAAACTTTAGGATAAACTTCCATCCTTAAAATTTTCCTTGCAATTGAAAAGGAAAAATACTACCTATGGAGCTTTATAACACAAGTTGTTGTAGTATTTTTAATTACCTCAATGGAAAAGATGATAAACATTTTGTGTATTGGATATTTATAACACAACTCATTATAATATTTAAAATGACAACCACATATATACTTATGCACATTTGCTTCAACCAGTAAACAAACATATTGTTTATGGAGATTTATAAATCCAGTTTGGTATAGTATTCAAAATAATATACACATACATATACATAGACACATTTTCTTTAACCAACAATTAAAAGGATATGATGCATGCGTCTGCAACAAGGGAATCCAAAGGCTCACACCTCCACCCTCAAGAGTATTACCAGGATTCACCTCCTTCCAAGGAAGTCTAGAATCCACTTTCAAAGTCAAATATGCATCTAATGTCCAGTTCTACGATCCTACACTATTGTACCCTCTATGAATAGTTACCGACTCATTTTTTTATGGCACACTCGCAATGTGCATTTGATTCAATATGTAAATCCCAATGAAAAAAAAAAATATCCATACCGACCTTCCCTTCTATGCTAAAGCGTCCCTTGGGAAATCCATTCACCCCCATTTCATGTAATCACAGACCTTCCAAGTTTCACAAGAATCCCCTTCTCTACTTCAAAGTCCCTCAGGCGACCCCTCCCTTGACAAAGTTTTTTTGCATCAAAAATACCAAAAACCAGGGCATATCCCTGCATAAAAATCATCATATCAGTTATAGCATGGTCATGGAAGTCAATGGACACTATTGGGTACCTGCTCTTGAAGTGATTTACCAACATACTCTTGCATGTTCCAATTCCTCTCACTATTGTTGCTAAAATTCTTGCAGTTAGTTCCAACCACCCAACTGATATTTTTCATGCTTTTCTGTACCAAGCACATAATTTCCATTAGATTCAAATTAAATTGAAATAAATTCACATCACACCTCATTGGTGACCCGTCAAGAAGGTCCACTTGAAATTATATTTACTTCCTATCACAACAAGTCAAACTAGTTGTTTGATAAAATAATCACGAATAAATATATCACGTCCAACTAGCTCAAAATGAAACCATCATAAATAAAAATCACAGATCACATGTAACAATCATAAATCATAGTAATAGATCACATAAATAATAAAAATCGAAATAAAATACTAATACTTATCCTTCAATCAGTCTTTGTGCTTATGCCTTCTTTTTTCTTTCTGTACACACATTGGATCAGTTTCCAAATTTGGCAACCACCCAGTAGCTTCGTTTCTCTTCAATAATGTACACATACATAAATTTTACATAAAACATATAAACCCACACACGACTTACAACACCACACAATACATATGACTACACCACACAATAAATCATGCACACAACACCATATGTACACATCACTTCATATACAACATGTGCCTAGCACCATATGTACACAACACCATATATTCAACATGTACATAGCACCATATGTACACAAGGCTACATATAAAACATGCACACAACACCACATATATAACATGTGCACACTGACCATATGTACATAGCACCACATATATTAAATTTAAAACTTATACACAACAATAGTACTACACATCCAAATACCACACACTAACTCTACCAAGTGACCTTGCTTCTAGTGTCTTTCCACTATCTATGCTTGTTCCAACATGTTTCATATCACATTTATTTCATTCCGGTGATGTATCCCTCAACGTTAACTGGAATAGCATAAACAAAGACATAATATAATAATATAATATGAATTCATATCCATGTGATATTGAACTCATAGATCTATCAAGGAAACTCTTCCCACTTGATTCCTCATAAACCATTAACCTCCTCATGCCATTCACCCATATAAGTGTTCATCCTCCACAAGCATGATCCCCAATGATCATGCGGAACAACACCATACATAAATACATACATACATATAAACATTAGCATGAAACAATCATGATCCTTGACGAACCTGTCAGACAATGACACACACACACACACACACACACAGAGATATATATATATATATATATATATATATATATATATATATATATATATATATATATATATATATATATATATATATATATATATAACATAACGATGATCACAACACAATTACTAGGTACCCTATGGTCAAGGTTAAGAGAACTCCCTTTATCTATGCAACGCATGCAAAACATTGAGAAAAATAGTTCCCAACATAGCCAAGGCATATAATTCCTCAAATCCATTTACTTTATCTTTCCTATCACTTTTCTCATGACTTTCTTGCCACCAACCATTTATTCCAATGGACCTAGCCAATCCATCTAGTTGTCATATTCTTGCCTTTAACTGCCCTTTATCATGCAAAAGTCTTCTTACGAGTCTGTTGTGCTATACAACAACCCCCCATTTCATAAAATTTTACTTTAGAAAACTATAATAAGAAATGGGTCCCTCTTAGATTAAATTGGTATTAACTCATCATTATTCAAAAAAAAGTCAAAAACAAACAAAAATCATTATAAAACCTTTTTGATTTCATAAATTATCGACAATCGGAAAATAAAACAATCACCACTGAAGGCCCTCTCCTGGCTCCGATGCGATATTACTATCGGCAATCGGGGAATGTGATATGAATACAATAGAACTATGCCTTAAAAGCTTCCGATGCGAGTTAAGTGATATCGCTATCGGTGATCAGGGATTCTACAATAACTCAAATAAAACTACCCAAGTATTCCTCCGATCGCCGATCACGATAAAGCTGAGCACGACTTTCAAAAAGGATTCATATGGCTTCGGCATATTATGTTAATCATTATTTAAAAGCCTTTCCGCTTTCCAATAGTAATTCACTTGTGCCCAACCGCCAAATAAAAATCAAATCCGCGCTTAAATAGGCTATTCGGCAAATGAAGGATATAATGAGCATTTAATTGATTGACAGGTTCAAACGGCCAATTAATGAAGCAGTTACGCTTAAATCCCTCCAGAGATTACATCCGCGGGAGTCTTATGATTATTTTCCATTATTTATTGATTGACATAAGTCTTCTGTACTTAGTTTTCACCATCTATTCTCCGCATTACGTCCATTTTTATCTCTTGTGCAGAGTTTTTCCGCAGCAACAAGTTCAGACCAAATGGGGAAGAAATCTAAGAAACTGGGAACAGCTTCAGCTTCTGTAGTAACAGAACAACATGCTGCCGATCCAGGACCAAGCAAAAAAGGGTTAATCTCAGATACCACATGTCTTGGTCTCGGTAATACTACTTGGCAGAGCATTTACAACCTGGTTGAAGCCGAGGAACCTCAGCAAACAATGGTAGAAGCTTCAGCAGACGCGAGCCAGAAATCTGACGCTACTCTGAAAGATTTGGCTGATTCCTACCTACACATGATAGCGGCTCGGGAGCAAATTCTTCCATATACAGATGTAGTGAGATGGGCCATTGAAGAAATTCCAATTACAAACAGAATATTCTGCACTATTGATGGGAGAGTTTTTGGTTCATTTCAGCCTGATGATTTGAGACAAATGTACCATTTTCCTGAACCAGAGAAGAAGTATAATAAAGCATTCCTGGAGAAGTTTAGAGATGAAAATGAAATTGATTCAGAACCTATACGAGAATGGAGACAAAACTCGGCAAAACACAAACATGAGTCTTCGGGTAAGTACTCCGTCAGTTCCTTATGTTCTCCTTATTGTTATGCTGGAGCTATGATGTGTCGAATGTGGGGATTGCATGATTCTTCAAAATTTTCCATAGAGATGGTACCTTTGATGGAGGCAGCATGTAATAGTGAAATCATGGATTGGGGGAATATATTATCGGATAAGTTAGCAAATGCTATTCTTGACTTCAGAAACAAATCCCGTGTTACTGATAGAATCATCCCTCCATTTTACTTTAGTGCCTACATTTTAGATACCCTCTATTTTAACTCCAAGTTTCCAGTGTTAGGGTGGAGATGGACTCCACAAGACTCCATGCCCATTCATATATATCACCAGAAATTATGGAAAGCCCATTATAAATACCACCTATATCAACTCTGCAATGGACTCATGCTACCTATTTACTATGCAATTTTTGCTAGACCTACTCCTAAGATCTCCTCTCAAGCAGAGATTGACTTGACAGCCCTAGGAACCTGGTTCGGAGAGCAAAAATTCACTTATGTAAGAGTTTTCGGCAGCCAGGCCAGACCTCATGTCGTCCCCTTGTATATACCAGCAAACTTTTGAAGCCGAGAGATGGCATATCGACTTGCATCCGCATCGGCCTACAAAAACTCTCGAAATTCAAAGAAGCAGGTACGTATAACTTATCACGGTTTGAACGTCTCATCACATCTGATTATAAACACGGAGAGAAAGAAGCGAGAAAAAAGATTAATATGTTAGAACGCACTCTTTAATCGACGGCACCTGAGTCCGAAAATTGTTCTGCTGTTCTAGATGGACAAACTCATAATTTCTGGACTACATGAGGAGAGAATGAGTTGAACCTTTTCTCCTCGAAGTCAATGTTCGATTCGAGAGATAGCTAAGGTCTCGATACCATGGCTGTTTGAGTTAGTTGAATTTAACAAACTTAGAGGAAAGCGAGAGGGTCACAAAACTACGCCTCTGGGTTGTTAACCCGCGCCGATGATGCAATCAAGCGGGCGAGCGACGGCTGCCGTCGACATCCTTGCTACATCCAAAATCTGCGAAGAGTCCGAACGGGAGGAACTCCAGAGGAAAGAACAGGAAGAGGCAAAGAGGAAAGAACAAGAGGAAGCACAAAGAATACGTGATCAGGAACAGGAAAGGCAGCAGGAGCAGAGCAGCAAGAAAGTGAATGTCGACACTCAGATTGACCCAAGATTGCTCCAGGAATGGCAACAATTTGATTCAATTATAAGCAATCTTGAGAGCTCAAAGAATGCCGATACATCCAAAGCGGCCAATACACAGGATACAGTATCAAAAAGGGTTTCAAGCAAAGAAACCAGCGGTCTACCCCCGACTACAGGATTAGAAATAATTCCCAAGGATCCTTCAGATCAAATTATTTTGCAAGTAGAAGATATTCCTCCATGGGATGTTTTCTATAGCCCAAAACACAAGGCTGTAATAAAGCAACAACGAAAAAGGAGAAGGATTGATCAACCTTCCCTGTTCCCTGAACAAACAGTAACAACCAATGTAGTGTGGAAGGAAGAACTCAACCCCTCCGATGACCTGACAAAATTGTCCCAATATGCTGGTGCCTATTCGGCGGCCACCATGGATAAGGCATCGGAGGTGAGCAATTTGTTGAAAGAAAAGGATCAAGTGATCGCTTCACTAAAAACACAACTATTAGAGGCACAACAGAAAGCAGATTCAAAAGCGATTCAGAAACAAAAAGAATCATCGGAGGCATTATCAAAATTGAAAGCAATGAATGAACAGATGGTAAAAACAAAAGATGAGCAAATTGCTCAATTAACAGCTCAAGTAGAGAAGTTCAAGAATCTTCCCCAGCCTGCCAATTTCAGAGAAGAAGCGATACAGATTAATAAGGCACTCATAACACAAATAAGATTGTTGTGTCATGAAATTGCCCAAGTTGAACCTCTGTGTGAGATAACCACTTCTATAATAAACAAATCAGTTGATGCCAGGCAGGATTTAGAGCAAGCCGATGAGACTTTAACAGATTTCCTTACTTGGCAAAACACTAATGAGGGACAGGCAGCAAACTTGCCTAAAATCTTAGAATCCCATAAAGAAATTATGTTCATGGAGTGGCAGTCCCAGTTGATGAAAGCAGAGAGAGAAGTTTCTAGATGCAGATTATCTACGAACAATTTGATTGATTTGATTAATAATACTCTCTATTTGTCTAACATGATTTCTCAATGTACACCAGGTAAATTATTATCACCCAAGACATTGGAACAATCATGTTGTCAAGAGCTAGAAAGGAATGGGAAATTGATTCCAAAAATTACAAGTTTAACTTGGGACACCTATTGGTTGTTCCTAGTAAAACCATACAGCCAGAAAGCCGCCCTCAAATGCTTAACGGATACAATCGGGTGTATCATTCCCGATATACACGATGCCACCTATGCTGCTCAAATCAATTCTCGTCTCAGCCGCCCTCAAGAAGTGGAACCAATGCTAGCAATATGCCAACTCAGGATAGAAAACAAACAGTCAGAATGATGAATCATGCTGCCGATTACCAGATTGCTGTAGAGAATATATTCAAGATCGGGTTATACCAATTTAGTAGCATTTTAATTTTGTAGTTTGTTAGTTTAAATTAGTATTTATAGACCCTTTCATGTATTTAGAAAGGGTCGTAAGTTTTTGTATATGACTGAAACCTGAAGTTGCACTACTGTACTTCAGGCATATTTTTTATGAAAACTGGACCAATTTTTCCAAATTTTGATAATGAAGCTTTTATGTGGATGTGCACTACTGCCTTTATTTAAAAGTATTTCTGAGTCGGAAGAAGGAATTCAAATTGCGATTCACGTTGAGAAAGATTTGCAGCTCATATGGTACTATTATCTATGTCTGAATTCATTCTTTTTATGTAAATTGTTGTTTGATTACTCTTGCTATTATTGAATATATGAATGTGTTTTAACAACAATCTTTATACTTTCCACTACTGGATGTTTACAGTTTGCTATTCTTTTAATCATTTACGTATCGGTAATATAAAAAGATAAGTGTAACAATATTTTATCAATTACTTCGTTCAACTAATTGAACAAAGTAATTATTATTTAAATGAATGTCTTTGTTTATTGAATAGTGTCATCTATATGCCTATTGACAAACACATATCATTAAACGTTGCGCTTAAGAATAGAAGCTTCCCAGGATAAAATAGTCATTTACGTTTTCGCTTATAGATTAAGTACTCCATTCATTATCACTTATTAGAAAACCAATCATTCATTCACCCCTTTTATTCTTTATCGGGAAATTGGTCCCATTATATCCAGTCGGAGCCACCATCCCAAACGGAAAAGGAGCTGTTTAAGGTCCGGACCAGGTGGTTATCCCCCAATGTTGATGTAACGATTTTCGGGGCATCAACATTTTTGGCGCTAGAAGGAGGGCCTTGTCAACTATGAATGGCGAGTAAATCAAAACCTACAGACCATTCTCAGAGTAAATCACCCTCCACCTCACCTCAAACCTCCCGTTTGCATTCTGAATTACCAGTGTCCAAACGAGAAGAAGAGGGATCAACTATCACTGCTCAATCACACCATACTTCAGAACGTTTAAGTCCGGAGTCCCCTGAAGTTCAGTCTATCATCCAAAAACTTCAAGGCTTCTCCATATCACCTCAGAGATCTGAAGTATCTCAAGGCAGTCAGACTTCGCAATTCCACCTACCTCATCATCTCACCAGACTTCAAAGCGAAAAACTTGGCATTGAACCAGCTGAGTTACCTTTACCCCGAAGGAAAAGGGAAAAAAAGAACACTGAAGGTTCTGATAGTGAGACCTTTTCTCCATCATCTTCCATCTCATCATCTCCAGTGCGAAGTCAATCATCCACTTCCCCATTACATATTATTGTTCACCAGGGGTCACCACCTTCAACATCACAACCTTTTCAGTATTTATTACCACCTCCTCCCCAATCACCTGGAACACCACATTCAAACTTTGGTACTCCCAAGATGGCTCAAAATCCATGAAACAGTCCTGGTGCAGTCACTATGCCTGCACCATTACATCCATTACCTGATTATCCTGAGAAGTGGTTACCAAATTTTAATCCAGACGCTGGAACATTAGCTGAGGAACACATAAATAATTTCATGTTGTCAGTTAATCTAAAAGGAGTAACACAAGAAGATGTTGTAGTGAGACTTTTCCCCTACACGTTACAAGGATCAGCTGGGTCTTGGTATTTTTCCTTACCCTCTGGATCCATTACCAGTTGGAATATCTTTCAGGAACAGTTTCTTACCAAATATGGCGACGATAGATCATTAGCCACGCTCATGAATGATCTTTCAAATCTAAGAATTGAGTCAAGAGAACCAATTAAGGAGTTTAACTCCCGATTCAATAAGCTCTTGAATAAAATTCCCACTGATTCCAAGCCAAGTGAACAAGTTAGAAGCGAATGGTATACCACAGCTTTACCTTCAAATATAGCCATTTTTGTAGATAGGGCTGCGAAACCAACTCTATCCGAAAACATGAAAGAAGCCATCGCTGTGGAAAAACGTATAATCGCTTTAGAAAAGAAATCTGCTCTCGAAGATAGGAAATCCAAAAAAAATGTCTTTCAAGGACGATTCAAAGAAGAAAAACACCAAAGATCCATACGATATGGAAGGTCTTCAAAAGGTCCTCAAAACAATGTCAAACGAAATGGTGGAAATTAAAAAACAAGTAGCAGAAACTTCAACAAAGAAACCATTTAGGAATTTTAAGAAGACTGAGTCAAAACCACCAAATATTATATCCAATGCAGATTCAAACCCTGAGGAAGAAGAAGAAGATGAAACAATTACATCATTCGATGAAATTGAAGAAGAGGAAGTCGTGGAATGCCATGGAATGTGGGACTTCATATTGCCAAACTCCGACACCGAGACTGAACAAGAAGCTTTTCCTGTGACTACTAGGAGCAAAAGTACCCCTGAACCTGTCCAGGCAAGTTCCAAGAAAAGGAGTGCAGGTACTAATACTGCAAAAGAAAAGGTACCCACAAGGAAGCCAGCCGCAACAGTCCCTCAAAACCAACCATCATCCTCAAATATACCTTCAACATCAAAGACGTTGGTAGTATCGGATTCAATGGATTACAATATTATTGATGATATGAAGAAGACTAAGGCAAACATCACCATGTTTGAACTCAGTAAGTTAAAACATCAACAGAAATTACTTCTTAAGGAACTAAATGCAGTTCCTTCCTCGCCTCTTCCTAGTGCTAAAGCTGCAAATGATTCAGGACAACCACCTTCTGGTAGAATTGAGGCTACTGATACGATTCTAATCGGAGACAGATCAAATTCCCATACTCCCCCTTTCCTCTTAACCTTTGAAATTTACAATCGAAATCTACACAACTGTTTAATTGACTCAGGGGCATCATCTAATATAATGCCAGCTTCAGTTTGTTCTAAACTGAACATAGAACCCCAAAAGTCTTCAATTCACATTGTGCAGTTAGATAGAACCAAAGTCCAAGTATTAGGGGAAATAAATTCTGTTACTATCAGGTTATCGGCTGATCCACGAGTAGTTCAAAGAATTGATATCTTAATCGTTGATATACCTGAGTTTTATGGTTTAATCTTGAGCAGGGATTGGTCTGAGAAGCTCCATGGGTATATTTCTACCGATTGGTCTCATATGTGGCTGCCCTACAGGGGAAAGCCAAATCAAATAAAAATCAATCGGGAGAAACACATGACCCATACTGTCACAGAGTTCGAACAAGAGAATCAACCAATTGCATTTAATAATAATATATTGGGAAATTATTCTTCTGAATCATTCTTTGGCAATTATATTTCCCAACCATCTCCATTCTTAGTAAACAATTTCACATCCCAAATTGAAATTTTTTCACAAACTGACAGTTCAAGATGTGTTAATGTTACTAAGAATTCTGTAAATAAAATTGTTGATAATTCTTTATTTTGGTCTTTATATTTTGACGGTTCTAAATCCAGTGAAGGATCAGGAGCAGGGTGTATTCTAGTCAGCACTGAGGGAGAAAAAACAATGCTTTCTTGTAGGTTAGAATTTGAATGCACGAATAATACAGCTGAGTATGAGGCCTTGGTGCAAGGACTATATAAAGCTATTGGCCTGAAAGTCCAATATTTGAAAGTGTTTGGTGATTCAGAGATTGTTATAAAACAAGTTCGAAATACAATCCATTGTCTCTCTAATCATCTCAAACACTATCAGTCCTTAGTCCAAGAACTCATATCTCATTTCTTAGCATTCAATATTTCACCCATTCCCAGATCCCAGAATGCAGCAGCTGACTTGTTAGCCAATGTTGCTTCTAAACTCCTACCTTCCGAAGATTATAGCCCAGATAGATTTTCAGTAGAGTTGATTTTTAGGCCATCAATTCCTGACAATGTTACTAATTGGCGAGTGTTTAATCACGATGAAGACATCCTACATTTCTTAACTTCCGATGAGTCTTACAATGATCAGATCATTGATGAAAATGATCATGATCTTCAGATGAAAGAAAAGCATGAGGAAAACTCAATACCAAAAACTGTGGTCAAACTGGAAGATCTCTATGATATTAAAGACAGGTTTAAACAGGTAACCAATTCAAAACTACAAAGTTCGACTTTAAGATTTGAATTGATAAATCTCGGTACTGAGCAGAATCCTCAAAATGTCAATTTAGGACTAGGACTTTCTGTCGAAGAAAGGATAGCATTCATTAGATTATTGAGAAAAAATAAACATGTCTTCGCTTGGAAGTATGATGACTTAAAAACTTATGATACATCAATCATCCAGCATACCATTCCAATGCTTTCTGAACAAAAACCAGTTCAACAAAAATTGAGGAAAATACATCCAAACTTAGAGAGTCAGATAAAATCAGAACTCAATAAACTATTGAAAGCAAAGATTATTTTTCCAGTCCGGCATTCAAACTGGGTCTCCAATATGGTGCCTGTTAGGAAGAAAAATGGTGACATCAGGATTTGTATAGATTTCAGAAATCTGAATAAGGCAAGCCAAAAAGATAATTTTCCATTACCTACCATGGATCAGATACTCCATTCGGTAGCAGGTTCTGAGCTAATGTCCTTTCTAGACGGTTTTTCAGGATACAACCAAATTCTGGTCCACCCTGATGACAGACTCAAAACTACTTTCAGAACAAAATGGGGAACTTACGCCTATCAGAAAATGCCTTTGGACTTATTAATGCAGGAGCTACATTCCAAAGAGAAATGGATATAGCCTTCAAAGGATTGATCAACAAAACTATGGTCGTCTATTTAGATGACATTACTGTGTTTTCTAAAAAGAGGTCCAACCATTTACATGATTTGAATCAAATTTTTGAACGCTGTAGAAAATATGGTATTTCACTCAATCCCAAAAAATCCTTCTTTGCTCTAAATCAAGGAAAGCTCTTGGGCTTTATTGTTTCCAAAGCTGGTATTTATATTGATCCTGACAGGATTAAAGAAATTTCTGAAATCCCATTTCCTCATAACAAAAAATCCATGCAGTCATTTCTAGGTCAGATCAACTTTGTTAAGAGATTTGTTCCCGATTTTTCTCACATCATCTTACCATTACAAACCATGATTAAGAAAAATTCAGTGTTTAAATGGGGATCTATGGAAAAGGAAGCATTTGATTTAATCAAACAATCAATAATCAATGCCCCCGCTTTAAACACTCCCAATTTTTCTAATCATTTCACATTGTATACTATCGCATCCGATTCATCTTATGCAGCGGTACTCACTCAGATTAATGATCATGACTTGGAAGCACCGATTTCATTTTTTAGTTCAAATTTCCAGGGTGCAGAACTAAATTACTCCGAAGTTGAAAAACAAGCCTTTGCTGTGTATAAAGCCATTAAACACTACAGGCCCTTCCTTTTAAAAGCTCATACAAAAGTCATAGTTCCTTTTTCTGCAGTAAGGCAATTACTGATCCAAAGGGAATTAGGTGAGAAAAGGGCAAATTGGGTTACAGCACTTCAAGAGTATGACTTGGAAATCAAGCCAGCAAAGATTGTTAGAGGCCAAGGTTTTTGCAGGTTGTTAGCAGGAGCATCCAACATTTCGGAATCAGGTAATACAGAACATATTGAAGAAATCAATCAGATAAGTATTACCAATTCTAAATCTCAATACGCAGATTTAATCTTTTATTTGAAAAATGGATATGCACCTCCTAATATTTCTTATAAAAACAAACGGGCCATTAGATTAAAAGAAAAAAACTTCATAATCATTAATGATGTACTTTTTAGACAAAACTATGATTCATTTTTATTAAGATGCCTAGAAAAACCTGAAGCACAAAAGGTTTTGCAGGAGTTACACGATGGACCAGCCGGAGGACATTTTGGAGCTGATACAACAGCTCACAAAATCATTCATGCTGGGTATTATTGGCCCACTTTATTCAGAGATACTCACGAATATGTAAGGAAATGCCAAAGTTGTCAAACCTCCAGTGGAAGACAAAGAAAATCATCTTTCCCTTTGCAACCAGTCAACATTGAGCAACCTTTTGAACAATGGGGATTGGATATCATTGGGGAAATAACTCCACAGTCCTCCAAACAACATAAGTATATCCTTACTGCTACTGATTACTTTACCAAGTGGGTTGAAGCAATTCCATTAAAGACAACAAACTCTGAAGCAATTATAGAATTTATAGATCAATTCATCATTGCCAGGTTTGGTGTCCCAAATGCTCTTATTTTTGATAATGCATCTTATTTCTATGGAATTGCCATGTTTGATTTCGCTATTAAAAGAGGATTTAAATTGAAATATTCTGCAAATTACTATTCTCAGGGTAATGGTCTAGCAGAATCTACCAATAAAAATCTACTTAAAATCATTAAGCGAACTATTGAACAGAATCATAAGAACTGGCACAAATCTTTAATATTCGCACTATGGGCTGATAGAATAACGCAGAAGGCCTCCATAGGTACTTCACCATTCAATCTTGTATATGGGAAAGAAGCAATACTACCAACCAATCTAGCACTTCCTTCTCTAGCCCTAGTTCAGTTTATTGAAGAAAGCCCCTCTTCTTCTATCCAGCTCAGACATGATCAAATTTTAAAATTAGAAGAAGAAAGAGAAAAGGATAAAATTACTCATGCAAAACATCAGCAGATAATCAAAAAATCATTTGATTCAGCTTCATCTAGTTCTAAACAGTTGCAGGTTGGTGATCTAGTTATGAAATGGGATAAAGCCCATGAGGATAAAGGTAAACACACCAAGTTCCAAAAGATGTGGCTTGGACCATTTCAGATCATCGAGAAGATAGGCTATTCGACATTCATGTTACAAGATCTATCAGGAAAGAAGGACTCTCTTCCTGTTAATGGCCTCATCTTAAAGAAATTCTTCAATTAAGAAGGTAACCCCTTCTCCTTTAGTTTTAGTAGGATTTATGTTTTTAGGACCATTAGGAAATAAAGTTGTAAAATAGCTTATATTGGCCTTTGCTATTTTGAAAAGTTTCTCTGAAGAAGTTCCTTTAATATTTACTTTTGAAAATAAAAGCCTTTAAAGAGAAAAAGGGAAGACAATTTCTATGGAATTAGTTATATTCACATTTGTGAAAAACTCATTTTATTTTTGTAAAATCTCCTCAAGATTTAGAAGTACTGTAAATCATTTTAATGTTTTTAAACTGGCCACAAAAGGGTTATCAATATCAAAACAGAAACCGATTCAATCTTAGTATCTTCAACTCTTACCTTGTCATCCATTTTCTCTTAAGGAGAAAATTGTCCATCCCATTCATCCAAGTTTATGATTACTCAGAGTGTAATTCTAAAAACATATGATATAAAGATAAGGGGTCTTATCACAAGCCTGCTTACCATGATCATTGGGAAATAGTTTAATCGACATTACCAACACTGCATACCAAAACAGGGTAATGGCTTATGAGCATAAGACAAGGGGTCTCATCACGAGCCAGCTTGTTCGATTAGATTACAAACAGTGAATGGCATTTTCAAACAGCTGGCAACCAAACCAGGACAATGGCTTTTTATCTTACAAAATAATGTAAAAAAGAAAAGAAATACAAAATATGAAAACATATTTTGAATTCATTCTTTTAATCATACTCTGAGATGGGAGGGGTCATGGACAATCAAATGGTTAAAAGGTATCCCTGTCGAAACTATGAATGTTTTCTGGCAGCAGAGGCTCTACCTATGACAAAGGAGTTAATCAAAAAGGCTGAGTGGAGAGGTGTTTTGTTTTATCATTATCAACCAATAGAGGCCAATTTAAAACTTAGAATGTATTTAATTTTAACAAGAGGAGAAATTAGCAAAAATAGCCTTTATTATATTCAGAATGTATGTATACTTAGTTATATTAGAATCTTCCTTTCTTTTTTATAAAGATTTCTATATAAAGAAAGTTCAAATATTCCAATATTTCTCAGAGATAACTGTTTCTCCCAGCGAATCGCCAATTGTTGTGCTATACAACAACCCCCCATTTCATAAAATTTTACTTTAGAAAACTATAATAAGAAATGGGTCCCTCTTAGATTAAATTGGTATTAACTCATCATTATTCAAAAAAAAGTCAAAAACAAACAAAAATCATTATAAAACCTTTTTGATTTCATAAATTATCGACAATCGGAAAATAAAACAATCACCACTGAAGGCCCTCTCCTGGCTCCGATGCGATATTACTATCGGCAATTGGGGAATGTGATATGAATACAATGGAACTATGCCTTAAAATCTTCCGATGCGAGTTAAGTGATATCGCTATCGGCGATCGAGGATTCTACGATAACTCAAATAAAACTACCCAAGTATTCCTCCGATCGCCGATCGCGATAAAGTTGAGCACAACTTTCAAAAAGGATTCATATGGCTTCGGCATATTATGTTAATCATTATCTAAAAGCCTTTCCACTTTCCAATAGTAATTCACTTGCGCCCAACCGCCAAATAAAAATCAAATCCGCGCTTAAATAGGCTATTCGGAAAATGAAGGATATAATGAGCATTTAATTGATTGACAGGCTCAAATGGCCAATTAATGAAGCAGTTACGCTTAAATCCCTCCAGAGATTACATCCGCGGGAGTCTTATGATTATTTTCCATTATTTATTGATTGACATAAGTCTTCTGTACTTAGTTTTCACCATCTATTCTCCGCATTACGTCCATTTTTATCTCTTGTGCAGAGTTTTTTCCGCAGCAACAAGTTCAGACCAAATGGGGAAGAAATCTAAGAAACCGGGAACAGCTTCAGCTTCTGTAGTAACAGAACAACATGCTGCCGATCCAGGACCAAGCAAAAAAGGGTTAATCTCAGATACCACATGTCTTAGTCTCGGTAATACTACTTGGCAGAGCATTTACAACCTGGTTGAAGCCGAGGAACCTCAGAAAACAACGGTAGAAGCTTCAGCAGACGCGAGCCAGAAATATGACGCTACTCTGAAAGATTTGGCCGATTCCTACCTACACAGGATAGCGGCTCGGGAGCAAATTCTTCCATATACAGATATAGTAAGATGGGCCATTGAAGAAATTCCAATTACGAACAGAATATTCTGCACTATTGATGGGAGAGTTTTTGGTTCATTTCAGCCTGATGATTTGAGACAAATGTACCATTTGCCTGAACCAGAGAAGAAGTATAATAAAGCATTCCTGGAGAAGTTTAGAGATGAAAATGAAATTGATTCAGAACCTATACGAGAATGGAGACAAAACCCGGCAAAACACAAACATGAGTCTTCGGGTAAGTACTCCGTCAGTTCCTTATGTTCTCCGTATTGTTATGCAGGAGCTATGATGTGTCGAATGTGGGGATTGCATGATTCTTCAAAATTTTCCATAGAGATGGTACCTTTAATATAAGCAGCATGTAATAGTGAAATTATGGACTGGGGAAATATATTATCAGATAAGTTAGCAAATGCTATTCTTGACTTCAGAGGCAAATCTCGTGCTACTGATAGAATTATCCCTCCATTTTACTATAGTGCCTACATTTTAGATACCCTCTGTTTTAATTCCGAGTTCCCTGTGTTAGGTTGGAGATGGACTCCACAAGACCCCATGCCCATTCATATATACCATCAGAAATTATGGAAAGCCCATTATAAACACCACCTATATCAACTCTGTAATGGACTCATGATACCTATTTATTATGCAATTTTTGCTAGACCTACTCCTAAGATCTCCTCTCAAGCAGAGATTGACTTGACAGCCCTAGGAACCTGGTTCGGAGAGCAGAAATTCACTTATGTAAGAGTTTTCGGCAGCCATGCTAGACCTCATGTCCTCCCCTTGTATATACCAGACAAACTTTTAGCTCGAGAGATAGCATATCAGCTTACATCCGCATCAGCTACAAAAACTCTCAGGAATTCAAAGAAGCAAGTCTGGCCTCCTTTCCCTCTAAGGTGTGGCGTCTATACTCTACGTGATTATAAACACGTAGAGAAAGAAGCTGAAAAGATTAATATGTTAAAACTCACCACTCTGCCTAATAGACGCTTTGATCCAAAAAAGGTCGTCTATAATGTTCTAGATCAAGCCAAACTCACTAAATTTGAACATAAGGAAGACGAGTTTGATGACCTTTTCTCCTCGGCGGAGTTAATATTTCAGGTTCAAGAGATAGCTAAGATTAGATACCATGACGACAGGTTAGTTGAATTTAACAAACATAGAGAGCAGAGGTTGCAAACTCTGCCTCTAGATTTGTTAGCCACTGCCCCGATGATACAATCAAGCGAGACTGAGCAGCAGCTTACCAGTAAACATCCTGCTACATCCAAAATCTCTGAAGAGGTCAAAAGAAGAGAGCAGGAGGAACTCCAAAGGAAAGAACAGGAAGAGGCAAAGAGGAAAGAACAAGAGGAAGCACAGAGAATACATGATCAGGAACAGGAAAGGCAGTAGGAGCAGAGCAGCAAGAAGGTGAATGTCGACACTCAGATTGACCCAATATTGCTCCAAGAATGGCAACAATTTGATTCAATTATAAGCAATCTTGAGAGCTCAAAGAATGTCGATACATCCAAAGCGGCCAATAGACAGGATACAGTATCAAAAAGGGTTTCAAGCAAAGAAACCAGCGGTCTACCCCCGACTACAGGATTAGAAATAATTCCCAAGGATCCTTCAGATCAAATTATTTTGCAAGTAGAAGATATTCCTCCATGGGATGTTTTCTATAGCCCAAAACACAAGGCTGTAATAAAGCAACAAAAAAAAAGGAGAAGGATTGATCAACCTTCCCTGTTCCCTGAACAAACAGTAACAACCAATGTAGTGTGGAAGGAAGAACTCAACCCCTTCGATGACCTGACAAAATTGTCCCAATATGCTGGTGCCTATTCGGCGGCCACCATGGATAAGGCATCGAAGGTGAGCAATTTGTTGAAAGAAAAGGATCAAGTGATAGCTTCACTAAAAACACAACTATTAGAGGCACAACAGAAAGCAGATTCAGAAGCGAGTCAGAAACATAAAGAATCATCGAAGGCATTAGCAAAATTGAAAGCAATGAATGAACAGATGGTAAAAACAAAAGATGAGCAAATTTCTCAATTAACAGCTCAAGTAGAGAAGTTCAAGAATCTTCCCTAGCCTGCCAATTTCAGAGAAGAAGTGATACAGATTAATAAGGCACTCATAACACAAATAAGATTGTTGTGTCATGAAATTTCCCAAGTTGAACCTCTGTGTGAGATAACCACTTCTATAATAAACAAATCAGTTGATGCCAGGCAGGATTTAGAGCAAGCCAATGAGAGTTTAACAGATTTCCTTACTTGGCAAAACACTAATGAGGGACAGGCAGCAAACTTGCCTAAAATCTTAGAATCCCATAAAGAAATTCTGTTCATGGAGTGGCAGTCCCAGTTGATGAAAGCAGAGAGAGAAGTTTCTAGATGCAGATTATCTACGAACAATTTGATTGATTTGATTAATAATACTCTCTATTTGTCTAACATGATTTCTCAATGTACACCAGGTAAATTATTATCACCCAAGACATTGGAACAATCATGTTGTCAAGAGCTAGAAAGGAATGGGAAATTGATTCCAAAAATTACAAGTTTAACTTGGGACACCTATTGGTTGTTCCTAGTAAAACCATACAGCCAGAAAGCCGCCCTCAAATGCTTAACGGATACAATCGGGTGTATCATTCCCGATATACACGATGCCACCTATGCTGCTCAAATCAATTCTCGTCTCAGCCGCCCTCAAGAAGTGGAACCAATGCTAGCAATATGCCAACTCAGGATAGAAAACAAACAGTCAGAATGATGAATCATGCTGCCGATTACCAGATTGCTGTAGAGAATATATTCAAGATCGGGTTATACCAATTTAGTAGCATTTTAATTTTGTAGTTTGTTAGTTTAAATTAGTATTTATAGACCCTTTCATGTATTTAGAAAGGGTCGTAAGTTTTTGTATATGACTGAAACCTGAAGTTGCACTAGTGTACTTTAGGCATATATTTTATGAAAACTCGACCAATTTTTCCAAATTTTGATAACGAAGCTTTTATGTGGATGTGCACTACTGCCTTTATTTAAAAATATTTCTGAGTCGGAAGAAGGAATTCAAATTGCGATTGACGTTGAGAAAGATTTGCAGCTCATATGGTACTATTATCTATGTCTGAATTCATTCTTTTTATGTAAATTGTTGTTTGATTACTCTTGCTATTATTGAATATATGAATGTGTTTTAACAACAATCTTTATACTTTCCACTATTGGATGTTTACAGTTTGCTATTCTTTTAATCATTTACTTATCAGTAATATAAAAAGATAAGTGTAACAATGTTTTATCAATTACTTCGTTCAACTAATTGAACGAAGTAATTATTATTTAAATGAATGTCTTTGTTTATTGAATAGTGTCATCTATATGCCTATTGACAAACACAGATCATCAAACGTTGCACTTAAGAATAGAAGCTTCCCAGGATAAAATAGTCATTTATGTTTTCGCTTATAGATTAAGTCCTCCATTCATTATCACTTATTAGAAAACCAATCATTCATTCACCCCTTTTTATTCTTTATCGGGAAACTGGTCCCATTATATCCAGTCGGAGCCACCATCCCAAACGGAAAAGGAGTTGTTTAAGGTCCGGACCGGGTGGTTATCCCCCAATGTTGATGTAACGATTTTCGGGGCATCAACAGAGTCTTACATTTCCTGTTGGGTTCCACATAGCTCTCCTTGATATCCACTAACCTTCTTATTTCCCAAACCAATTTTCAAGGCCCTCAAAACATAAAATCCAAGAACTAAAATAAACCAATAACAAAAAAATAGAAAAACAATTGCAATAAGACACCACAAATAAGGTGGCTTGGCCATCCACTAGAAAAAAAGAAAACTAAAAACCAAGCGTAAAAACATCACAAAGCACCGAAAGCACAACAATCTCAACAGACACAATGAATCAATCACCATGGGTTCCCAACGCCTCAAAGGGAAAGCTCAACCTGAACCTTCCTCAAGATTTCATGGAAGTCTCTTTTTCCATGCAATCCCTGCATCATACTGCCATAGACACTAACTGTAAGTGCATAAATAAATATACTATATACCAATTACCTTACTTAGTTGTGCCAAGAATGCGACCTTGTAACTAAGCACGTCCATGCCATCTCTCAAGGGACTCCAAATCCCTTGAGGGATCCAGCTACAACAAGAAACTAACTAATATAACTGTCAAATACATGAATAGGAATATAGTGCATATCCACCTAATTTCAGACAAAATCAAGGTTAAGAATAATTCATGTCATTCATGCAAATAATTCATTCATTTTGAATTGTGGTTTCCACACAAAGCCAAAGGAATTCTCACCCAATTCCCTTATTTTACTTTTTACTTTGCTACAATTAAGTCTTATTAAGTGCCATCATATCACCCAGTTGTTAGTTATGCAAAAAAATCAAATATTACCTTGTCACGCTAATACCAAGCATGTTTCCTAGAAAATTTTCACAAATTCCAGTCACGCGTTCTAAATATCAAGGCATTATGTCTATTAATTTTAAATAAACATTTACCAAGATTAATAGCCATTTCATAATCGACTAATAGTCATTAATCATAATACTACATCTAACATTTACTTGTACTCAAGTGAATATTTGTTGTCTCAACACATAATCTGTTAGTACAATTATCTAAAAAAATATCATTCCTTCATGCAATATTATAGACACATAATCATATCATACAATTGATCAAACATCCAAAAAATAGATATATGGCACAATCAAACACTCAAAAACAAAATAATCGATATAATCAAACTCATACCTCAATGTATCTCAAGGAAGGCTATCACAACTTCACAACTTAGTCCAAATTAGCACGATTTAACTTCAAAAACACATTAAATCACACATAAATAAGTTCATGATATCCATCACAATAAATAGCTAACATGTTCATATCATAACTCATAATAAATTGGCATTCATGCATAACAATCACATCTTCACAGTCAATCTAAATTAATACAATACAACATCACAAATATTCCGGCTCATACCTTAATATCATAATGATAACCATTTGCATAAGCCAAACCAGATTCGCATGATACATATAACATCAAGATATTAACTACAATGACCATAATCATCGTGTCTATGACTGCAACGTATATAAAAAATGTTACTACCATTCATGAATATCTGATGCACATGCATATGACTACATTGATTAAGTAGCATATCCAATGCATGCAACTACAACAATAATAAAATAACAAGCATGTATATAACCATGATGTAAATAACTACCATTAACCAACATATCTACATGTCCAACACACAAACATGTATGACGATCTTCTCTTACCTTGAGGTCTAATGCTACAACCTCACTCTCATAATTTGCATCTCCTGCTCTATCTCAGGCAACACATTAGCATCATAACATACCAAAAACATTATGGTGACCTAATTTTCATACATTGATCTCATAATTCATGTCTAAGCTACTATACATACATAACCATAACCCTGACAATGCATGCATAACAACATATAAACATTTATATTCATAACAAATGCATATAAAACTGACATGAATTCGTGACAAACCCATCCAAACATCAACATCATCAACTTCTACGTGAAAACACAACTATAACAATGACCACCACCGTGCATACATAATCAACACATATCAAACCTCCATGCATGCATGACAACCACATTCCACCCATCGAGTCCAAGGATTTAACAATGCTCTGATACCACTCTACTGTATCAGATATTACCTAAAGAGAATGAAACCTGACATCACCCAAAGAGAATAAAACCCTATCTGATACCACTCTATAACACCCTCCTCCCGCACCTACCCAAGCTTACTGGTCCACTAGGGTAAATATGTGATGAATATTTACTATGAGATGATTCAACTCCCTAAGTGTAGTTAAGGAAGTGCAATAAAACAAACAAAACTTTACAAAACTCCCTTAGGTGCTACAAGACCCCCAGGAGCTAACCAAACACCCTAGGTGCCCAACCCCTAAGTTAACTTAGCTTTTCACTGAACTAAAACCCTTGTCACTCCCATGAAAAGTCCTCCATGCAACTAAAACCCTCTAGTTGCTCCCACAAGCCTACTTCCTAATGACTACAGTATTTTTAGTGAGTTCTTTACTAGTGATTGTGAGATGTAAGCCACTTTTTTAGGGCTAGGACCTAGGTCTCTCCCCAGAACTTAATGAAACTTGCAATGATGATAAATAATAAGAAGAAAATGCCTCTAATGCAAAACCTAAACAAGGAATCAACCTAACCCATCCTAGCCATGATATGAATTTCGTCAAGCACATCATGAACATGTAATGTACTGGTCATAAATACACATATGAACATAGGGGCCTCATACTTATATGAGATTTGTCAAGAAGGTATGATGCCCTCTCACCATAACTGCAATAATATTTATTAGTCCATGCATTCATCAGCCATTAATTCATTCATCAAACATTTCAAGAACCATAAACATTATACATCATATAACCAACATATAACCAATAAATAACCAACATAAAAACTAGAAAATAACAATCATATAAACCATGAAAACTTAACCATCATATCACCATCATAATAAATACATATGATCATAATTCAGAATAGAAAATACCTCTTATTAACATATGAAAATTCTAACTAAGTTACGAAATTCCATGTACCTCCTGAACATAAACTAGGTTGAACCAAATATTTCTTTCATCTAGTCACCCTCATGCCATATTCTAAGCATGAATGTGCGATCTCATGGAATCAACAAATAAAAACCAAACCAAGTCTTCTAGAAGCCAAACTACCTCAATCCTCAGCCAATGATTCCACCGCATCATTGGACATCACTAACCATCACCAGATAAGTCTCTATCCAAGCTAGCTAGGGCTCCAAATCGTTTGTTCCAACCGAAATTCCAAGACTAGTAACTCAACCCATAGATGTCACCGGGCTCCAAAGTGTTTGCCCAACCAAGGCTTCCAGGACTAGTAATTCAACCCACCAAGGGCTATAGAGTGTTTTCCCAACTAAGGCTTCCGGGACTAGTAATTCAACCCAAGCTGTTACAGGGCTTCTAGAGTTTTTTTCCAACCAAGGGTCCACTAACTAATAACTCAACCCACACCCATAAGGAACATGAACACCAATAGAAAAAAGAAGGTAAAACCCACAACAAAATGGTTATCCAGTAAATGGAAAGGCTAGGGAAAACCACTATCAATACAAACAACCAAATAACCATATGCATATGCCCTGCATGTCAAAGATATTAAGGAAATCATACATTTAACTTGATACCTGCAAAGTAATCCAACCGTGGTTGTTGATCACACTATCCCCTTGCGCTTTCTCACTTTCCTTTTCCTTATTTTCCAAATCTAATGAAACTAGAGTGCTCCAAGCATGCTTCGAGAATACTCTAAGTGTGTAAGAGTATGAGAGAGAGATAAACTAGAACGAGATTGCCAAAGAATGAAATGACAAAATTATAACATTGAAAAAAGCTGTTGTGTAACCAGCTCCAAAAATAGAAGAAAAGAGATATGAACGCCTTAGAAATAAGCCACTTCGAGGGGGAAACCTCCAATACATTACATAAATGAACAATTCTTGGATGATCCAACTTACAAAACCTCCTTTCTATATATAGTATTCCATGGGGCCATAATGTAATCCTAGTGGGCCACAATGTAATCCTAGCCGACCTAACAATAATAATTTAAGGGCACAATAATAATAAAATGGGGGTTACAAGGGTACAATAATAACAATAAGGGGGTTACACTAACAACAATAAAGGACTATACTAGTAATATAGGGACCTAACATGCCCCTCTCCTTCAAAAAAGTGTTGTCCTCAACACTTGAGTAGCTCTGGGTGCTTCTGTATAAAATTCTCATCCTCCCATGTAGAATCTTCAGTGGGTAAGTTCTTCCACTTGATGAGATATTCTGAAATTGATCGATTTCGTAGTTGTCGAGTTCTTGTTTCTGTGACCGCTTCAGGTTCCAATATGATTTTTCCTTCCTCATCAAGTTCAGGTAATATTGTTTGAACTGGAAGATTTTCACCGATAACCTTCTTTAAGCAGGAAACATGGAAAATTAGATGTACTCGCGAAGAAGCAGGAAGCTCCAATTTGTATGCCATAGTACCAATCTTTTGCAACACCTTGTAAGGACCATAGTACTTTGGCGATAATTTATTATCCTTCTTTGCTTGCTTGAGGGACATTTGTTTGTATGGTTGTAGCCGTAAAATACCCAATCTCCTACATCAAAACTTCTCTCGCTACGATGTTGATCTGCCTGTTGTTTCATTCGATTTTGTGCCAAATTCAGGTTATCCTTTAAGAGTTGGAGAACTTCTTGCTGATGCTCGATGTGATCTTCCACTGCTTGAACCTTCAAATTTTCCATTAAAGATGATGTGATGGATGGTGGATGATATCCATAAAGTGCCATAAATGGGGTCATTTTTGCTGCAGTATGGAAGGAAGTGTTATACCACCATTCAGCAAGAGGTAACCACTTGACCCATTGTGTTTGTTTATTGGATACAAAACAACGAAGATATCCTTCCAAACATTTATTTACTATCTCAGTTTGACCATCAGATTGAGGATGATAAGATGAGCTATGAGCTAATTGAGTACCCAAATAAGAAAATAACTTCGTCCAAAAATTTCCAGTAAAAATGGGATCTATGTTGCTCACAATAACCCTTGGGCTTCCATGTAGCTTTTGAATTCTCTCCATAAATGTATTAGCAACTGTACTTGCTTTAAATGGATGAGATAATGCACAAAAGTGTGCATACTTGGTAAGTCTATCAACTACCACCATGATGACACTCTTTCCTTTGGACTTAGGTAAACCTGTGATAAAGTCCATTGAAATCTTCTCCCAACTTTGACTTGGAATGGATAAAGGTTGTAGAAGTCCTGGGGTCTTAATTGTTTCCACTTTATTCTGCTGGAAAACCAAACATTCTGCCACAAAATTTTGAATATCATATTTAAGGCCATCCCAAAAAAACTCTTTCTTCACCCTGTGGTAAGTTTTTAAAAATTCTGAGTGTCCTCCTAAAGGAGAAGTGTGCAATTCCAGAAGAATATTTTGTTTTAGTTGGGAATTCTTACAAAGATATAAGCGATCTTTGTACCATAAGGAATCGTTTTTTCAACTAAATGTATCAGATGTACTAGGATCTTGCTGCAACTTTTGAATGAGTGTCCATACTTCTTTGTCCTTCTTCCATTCATCTCTTGCTTCAGTTATCCAATCTGGTTGGATAATAAAAATGGCACAAAGCAATGCTTCCACCTCTTCATTCTTTCTTGAGAGTGCATCTGCAACAACATTAAGCTTTCCTTTTTTGTATATTATCTCAAAGTCATAACCCAACATCTTTGTGACCCATTTTTGCTGCTCTTCTGACGATAGTCTTTGTTCCAAAAAGTGTTTAAGACTATCATGATCAGTTTTTACCTTGAAGTGTCTTCCCATTAGGTAAGTTCACCATTTCTTTAGTGCATGTAGTATTGCTAACATTTCCTTCTCATAAATAGGTTTCTGTAAATACTTTCCCTTGATTGGACGACTTTCAAAAGCAATGGGTCTTCCTTCCTACATTAAAATTGCACCAATTCCATTTCCTGAGGCATCACATTCCACAATAAAGGTTTTTGTGAAGTCTGGCATAGCTAAGACCGGTGCTAGGCACATTTCCTCTTTAAGATGTTCAAAGGCCTTAGTTGCTTCAGGAGTCCATGAAAATGCATCTTTCTTCAATAATGTTGTTAGAGGTGCTGCTATTCTCCCATATTTCTTAACAAACTTGCGATAATACCCTGTTAACCCGAGAAATCCTCGCAACTGCTTTATGGTTGTGGGGACTTTCCATTCCTTAATGGCTTTAATTTTGTTAGGGTCTACTTTAACACCCTCGTGAGATACAATATGACCCAGATATTCCACCTCTTGTACTCCAAAGAAAAAATTGGATTTTTTTGCATATAATTGTTTCTCCTGCAATAGTTTGAGCACCCTGTCAACATGTTCAACATGATCCTTCCAAAAACTGTTGTAGATTAGTATATCATCAAAAAATACTAGCACAAATTTTCTAAGGAAGGGTTTGAAAATGGAATTCATCAACCCTTGAAATGTAGAAGGTGCATTGGTAAGGCCAAAAGGCATGAACAAAAATTCATAATGACCCTCATGAGTTTGAAATGATGTTTTTGGAATATCTTCAGTCTTCATTCTAATTTGATGATATCCTGAATGAAGATCCAAATTGGTAAAATAAATTGCTCCATGTAATTCATCCAATAATTCATCAATAATAGGAATGGGAAATTTGTCTTTAATGACGAGCTTATTGAGCTCCCTATAATCCAGACACATTCGCCATGATCCATCCTTCTTGTGTACCAATACTACAGGAGCAGAGAAATAACTTTGACTAGGTTGAATTATACCCGCCTCTA
Organism: Pinus albicaulis; assembly: GCA_034641835.2. Lineage (NCBI taxonomy): Eukaryota > Viridiplantae > Streptophyta > Pinopsida > Pinales > Pinaceae > Pinus > Pinus albicaulis. The sequence continues at coordinate 1,172,195,632 of CM076581.1, forward strand.
ACATTTCTGCAATCATACGTTCAATTTCGCTCTTTTGGAAGTAAGGATATCTATAAGGCCCGATGTTTGGAGGAACACTTCCTGGAATCAAATGAATAGCATGATCATGATCACGAATAGGTGGGAGTCCTTTGGGAGTTTCAAACACCTTGGAATGATTGTCCAAGACTTGTTGGAGATCTGCAAAAATAGATGATTTTGATGTTGCAACTTCTAGTGAGCATAATTGTGCAATTACGCCTCGCTATTCTTTCTTTAGAAGCTTTGTCATGAAATTAGAGCTTATTATCCTTCTTGGCTTCCCCACAATACCCCGTAATTCGACTTCCTTTCCTTCTGAAAAAAATTTCAAGAAAAGTTCTTGAAAATTAAAAGCTACCGTCCCCAAAGATTGTAACCATTGTACTCCTAGTACAACATCAGCACTTCCCATAGGAATGGCAAGCATTGGACTAGTCAATACATATTCCCCCATGGTTAGCTTGATATTATGGCATTTTCCAGAGCAATTTATAGTTCCTCCATTTGCAACCATCACTTTACATTCTGGTGCTGGGTATAGGAAACAATTTAATTCCTTGGCTACCTTACAATGAATAAAATTATGGGTGCTACCTGAATCAATCAACACTATTACCATTTTATTCTTGATATGTCCTTCTATCTTGAGAGTTTGAGAAGTGGTAATTCCTACCAGTGCATTACACGATATGGTCGGATTCATTTCTTCCTCTTCTAGGGCTGGTTCCTGGTGTATATCCTCTTCTTGTTCATTTTCTTCTTCTTCTTCACAATCTATGTAAAATAATTTCTTCTCAGCACACTTATGACCAACCTGAATGCCTTCTCCAATGAATCAGGTTCCAAAACGCGAACTTCATGTTGGATGCTATCCTTTAAAGTGCCTATGAAGAGATCAATCCTGTGTTCCTCTGGAACATCAGTTACCCTTATATTCAATTTTTGGAAGTCTTCAATGTGTTGCCCCACTAAACCCTTTTGTTTGAGATTTATCAATTGGCTAAAGAAGGTGTTGCTCTTTGTATCCTCATAATGTGCTATCATTTCCTCCATAAAAATTGACCAAGTGACAATTTGTTTACGGGAGCAAAGCCATAGATACCATACAAATGTATTTTGTTCTAAATGTAAAGCTGCAATGCATACCTTTTGTGTGTTTTGCACGTTATGGAGATCAAAATATTGCTCCATCTATAGTATCCATGTTACAGTATCCTTTCCATCAAACTTCCTCATATCCTTTTTTGGAATATGGTGGTTCTTCCCGCCAACATTAGAGTTTATGAAATCACGATTAACATTCATTTTGTTCTCATCATGAGGTTCTTCTACTATATTTCCACCATTAGGAATCATTGCTTGTTTTAAGCTTGTCATCAAGCCTTCCATGTATGCTTTTAGATCATTCTTCATGTTTTCCATGTTGTCTTTCATGTCATCCATCTTAGCTTCCATGCCCACTTCCATGCCATCCATCTTAGCTTCCATGCCATCCATCTTAGCTTCCACGCCATCCATCTTAGCTTCCATGCCTTTCTTCAAACAATCCATCTTCACTTCCATGCCTTTCTTCAAAACTTCCATTTCATTTTTTGTTTCTCTTTGCGAGAGTGAAATCTGTTGCATTTTCTCTTGTAATTTTGATAGATCATGTTGAAATTCTTCATCTTCATGAGTCATAGTAGAGCCTCCTGAAGGCTTAATGGGTGTTGAATTCTTTTTAGGGGCCATTTTAGAATCCAATATTGATATCTATTCTATAATATTCTTTTGGAATCAATTCAACTTGATTCTTCAAACAAGACTAATGCAATTCGAAAAAAAAATACACACCTTTTACTTGCTTTGAGGAGCTCGATATTTAAATTGAATTATCTCTGTAATTGAAAATCTTCAATATCTAAAATTCAGCCCTGTAGTATCACTCTGAAGCTTCTTTCAGATGCCACAGGTTTGACCTGATTTACATTCTCCAAGACAAAGTTGTGTCCAATCTCCCACAATGACCTAATTCTGGACTGGTTCATTAGAGCAAACTTGTACGACTTTCCATGTGTCATTGTTTCGTCCTTTGTCTCTGAAATCGATAGAAAAGACGCTACAGTCCGTGTACTTGCAACCAATTTTTACGGCACTCCAATATGATCCCCAGAGAGAGAGTTATTGAACTTTTCCCACGATCACCTCTTTGAGATGAAATTCAGGAGCCTGAAAAATCACTACCTTCCACAGATCATATCTCCAAAAATGTTGCGAATCAAGCTCTGAAATTGTTTGAAGAATTTCCTCAAGATTTTATCTTTGCAACATATGAATTCCATATTCTGAAACTTCGTAGAAAAAACTTAATAGCGCAAATGCCATGATGACTTGTTTAGGAGCCTGAAACAAGACCTAACTTCCACAGATGATATCTCCAAAAATAATGCGAACCAAGCTCTGAAATTTTTAGGAAATCTTCCTTAGTATTTCAGCTTCGTACCCTAAAAATTTCAGCTTCTGAAACTTCGTATAAAAATTTTTATAGCGAAAATGCCACGATGACCTGTTTGGAGCAGCGAAACCCTAGAATCCAAAGCTCTGATACCAAATGTTGTGTAACCAGCTCCAAAAATAGAAGAAAAGAGATATGAACGCCTTATAAATAAGCCACTTCGAGGGGGAAACCTCCAATACATTACATAAATGAACAATTCTTGGATGATCCAACTTACAAAACCTCCTTTCTATATATAGGAGTCCATGGGGCCATAATGTAATCCTAGTGGGCCACAATGTAATCCTAGCCGACCTAACAATAATAATTTAAGGGCACAATAATAATAAAATGGGGGTTACAAGGGTACAATAATAACAATAAGGGGGTTACACTAACAACAATAAGGGACTATACTAGTAATATAGGGACCTAACAAAAGCCATGAACTAATCCTCAAAATCTTTTTTATCATTGAGGCCTCTAATTTCTTCAATTTCCTCTATTTTCCTCCAAATTCCTTCACATGAAATCCTGTGACCTTTCACCTTTATTTTCTCTTATTTTTCCATTATTTTCATAAATAAAATGCTAATTAATGTCTCTTGCCTTTCTAATCCTTTTTCATTTCCTTTTCCAATATCCATAGCCATTAATAAAATAAAGACACCCACTAGGATGTTTTTCCAACCATTCAGCTATACGTGTCCCATGACCTTTGTCTTATTTTTCCTTTATTAACTTTATTACATGAAATTTTAACTTAGGGTTGTTACAAAGAAATTTTTAATTTATTTTGAATTCCATAATGAAATTCTAATGAATTTCATGTAAGAAAACTATATACACCCAAAAACAAGAATATTTTGATATTTATTTTAAGATTAAGAATGATGCTATGCATAATTTTATATTCATTTTCATGAAATATAGCGTGTAATTTTCCACAACGTTTAATTTAAAATGATTCACTTATGGGAAATATGGGCTAAAAATAGACTCACGAAAAGTCTAGAAAATTTAGCTTTCATAAAATTGCATGGTGTATAATGATGTTTTTTAATGAAAATAATCATATTTTATAGATAATATTGACAACATTGTAATGTATTTTCATTAGTATCATACTCAAGGTTCACCTAATAGCATCATTCCTCTATCGCTCCTCGTTCTTACATAACCCAAAAGATGTTAATGTTTCAACCTCCATTCCAATATAGCATATTCTTTAGTATAGCTCATACAAATTTTACATAATTACACTTTTTTACAAGTTTTACAGGCATGTAACAACCCATGAGTGAATTATTACATTATCATAATATGATAATTAAATGATATAATGACAATCATTAAGTGAAATCACCGTAGAGATGGAATGACCAATTGTGTAAATAAATAATAATTAATGCAAGTTATTTTCATAATGAAATTTGAAACTTTGCATCATTAGCATTGTTCAATTGATGAAGGATTATTAAAAACATGATAAATTCTATAATTTTGAACATTATGCAAGGCGATAATATTTTCAACATAACCGATTAGGCAAGCACAAACATGAACATCGATATTATGTTGGAAACTTCGATGGGAAAATTTAACAATTATCCTTCTTCATTAAAAATATTTCATGAAGAAGTTCACCCCTCACTCAATGGAAACAAGCAAGTCCATCCCTTGTCCATTGTTCAGATTTTACAAAAGAAACATAAATTTTCATTCAAGTATTATTAATTAGAGACCCATACATTAGAAATGTGGTCATGTTTCTTAAACACATTACCCAATAATTCTTAGATTACAATCCTTATGACATGGTTGCTTACCACAACAACCTTCTTTCCCTTCATGTACCACCATTTTCAAATCATTTACATCTGAAGATTTATATCTATGCATGTAACAATAGTTATATATAATGATCTCCTTTCTTGCAATAATATTTGTTATAAACCATCATTCAATTACTGCAAAAGAGATTTATTTAAAAACTACTCAATTCCAATCAAGTCATGAATTCATCCCTACAACCACTACATCCTGATTACCTGAAATATCAAATTATAAAAAACCCAATGATTAGGGATTTTCATCCAAATATAATGCAAGAGAATCTAGATCTCTCTATTTCAAGAATTCAATCTCTACCATTTATTATATCTCTTTGCATGAAAACACTTTCTTGCAATTACATAAATATATTTAAGTAAAATTCATAACCACAAATAACCTTTTTATATTTAAATTCATTGTCAAATATAAAAAGATAACTATTTCCCCTTTAATACATGTAATATTATATGTTATATGTAAATCATACTATTATTGTATTTAAAAAAATATAAAACCATGAGCATAACTCCACAAAACCATGATAATAATTCTGAGTTGTCATTTTCTTTTTGCAAAACCATCAGTATAAATCCACTTGTTCCTTCAATATAAAATCATGTTAATCAAATTTTTTTTTTTTTAATCTTTTAAATACATCGTACAATCCATGTCTACTAATTCTATTATTAAATATACGAAATTTTACTGACATATCCCAAATTAATGAACTATAGTATTGGTTAATTGTGAATATAATTTATTATTTGGAATATACAATTTTATTTAATAAAAATAAACTTATATTATCAACATTATCAATTAAATTCTACTTTTAATCTCAATAACAAGAATTGAAAAGCAATGAAAACACTTGCCACACTAACCATAATTCAAAACAATGAAAAAACTTACCACGCACCTTCACTTATATATCTGTATTGTTCTTTATTCAGGAACATTACTTTTGTTGGTTGAACAGAGAGATTTTTTTAGCAATGATTCGAAACTCATAAATAATTACATGAAATGACAGAGGAGAATAGGGAGAGAGCCCAAAAGCATATTTGGCCTTCAAAGCTCTAATTTTCTTTCATATATTCCTTATTAGTCCCTGTCGCCTGCGGCATGGCAGGGACTATAGCAATCGAAATTTTTTTAGTCATTAATTGGCTTGTGAACTAACCTAAAGTTTAGGTTTCCTTTTCATGAAATATTATCACTCATGTGTTTGTTCAGCCTATCAAATTCACTGAATGACAGTGGGACAAATAAGATTTTTGATGATCTTATTTGGCCTCTTCTCGAGGCTGAGAGCTGAATAGAGGTTAAATTTCTTAGGTTAAAAAAAAATAAGGACTAAAAATAAATTGACAGTGGACTAATGCTAGCATTATTCCACTAGAATTACATGTTTTTGTGTTTTTTTCAATATGTTTTCATGTTTTCATTTGTCATGCAAAGAGGTCGTTTGTCATGCAAAGAGGCTATTGGTGGTTGTCATGCAAAGAGGCTACTGGTGCACTATGGTCTTTGTTGCTAGTGCACTATGGTACGAACACTTGTAATTTACCAGACACTTGTAGGTTCCTTGCCAAACGCAGAGTCTGTTCCTCACCAAATGCATAGTCCATACTTAGCTGAAGATAGAAGCCATTTCTCAGCTTCCATTGTTTCCGAAATCATCTTCCCTTGCAGATGGTGGCAAAGGGGACGTAGGAGGAGCATAAGTTTCTGTAATATCCCTCGCGTGAGCCACCATAAAAACTCTGATAAAATGAGGGTTATTAAATAATTAAATATTATTAATTATTATATTGATATTACATGAAGAATATTCTTGTAATTCTTAATTATAAGAATATTGGAAGAATTATTTCTTAATTATTTTATTTAGAATAATTTAAATTACTCTATGGAAATAAATTATATTTCCAAGTTGGTATATTTTATGAGTTTTAGAAATAATGAGTAATAGATATGGAAAAAGTATGGATAAGTGATATTTTTCTCATAAGGAAAAAAAAATATAGCTTTAAAAATAAAAGCATGAGAGATTTATGGATTGATTTTGTGAGTTAGAAAAGCTGGAATGCTTTTATGATTTAGAAAATATGGAATTTTTTATGATTTAGAAAAAAACTGGAATACTTTTATGATTTAGAAAATTTGGAAAGCTTTTATGATTTAGAAAATATGGAATTATTTTATGATTTAGAAAAAATTTGGAATACTTTTATGATTTATAAAATCTATTCCATTTTATTAATTTTATTTATTATAAAACTATGAGGGAAATACAACAGGGGAAGGGGAGAATACATGGAGAATGGAGGCAAGGAAGAGGAAGAGAGTATTCCAAGCATGCATCAAGAAATAAGTAACCATATTCTTTGAAAATATTTTTGTTTGCATATGGGCCATGATTCTATAATGATTGAATTTATTTGAAATAAAAATTTCAGTGTATTAAAATCTAGATCTACACTTATTTATGCATTATTTTGATAGAACCCCAAGGGGATCTTGTTAAGAAGGCTGAGTAGTTCCAGATCTGGTATGGATCTGATGTTTCAGCCATATATTAGTTGTAGATCTGAATATTAACCTACATCAGTTGAAGCTCCTCATGTAAAATGCTGTCAAGTATTTCTGCAGCTTTTCCATTTGTTTTTGCTATTATTTCTGAAGGATTCTTGCTCTTGCTTCAAGTAAATCCAATGCTTCTACAAAGGAACTTGATTATAGATTTGATTTCTTGATGCCATACTTTAACATGAGTCTAATGGCTGATTTTATTTTCTTCCAGCAAAAACTGCGCAATTCTTGAAGGAGGTTTTCTCTATTTACCAGCTCTCTCTTTTAGCTGATTTTCAACTAGTGTTGATTGTGGGAGATCTGTTTAAACCCTCTAAACTCATTTATTTTTGTTGAAACTATTCTTTGAGGTCCCACACAGCCGAAAATAAGGGAACCCAGCCCTGTTCTGTGTTATTTTCAAACTGGATTTCTTTTACAGCGTCCTACTTGAGCTTATTGCAGATTTTCCTAAGAGTGGAATTTCATGCTTCTTCCATGGTTGGTTTTTGCTTCTATTTTGGATATATTGTTTATATATATAGATCTAAGGTTCCTAAGAGCATAAAAATCTAAGAGGAGTGTTTCATTCCCACACTTGCTGTGTTTCACCATTATTCTATAGACAGAGTCTGAAACGGGCCAGGAAGCCTATGGATTTCACCCTTCCTTGTGAAGGTGATGCATCCAGGAAATGCCCTACCAGCCTATCTATGGTTTAGATCTATTGGTGTAATTCCATATTGTTGTGATTCCATAGTGGAGTATCTTAATATATTCCCTACTGAACCTATTTTTCCCATTTGGAACATTACATAATTGTATGCAAGGAAATAATTATTGTGTTAAAACTCTTCAAAATGAATAGAAGAGAAAAATATATCCTTTTATGCATTATTGGATTATATTCTTGGAAAGTAAAAAGGGTAATCACATGCTTTATTATGTAAGATTATTTAGAGAAACATATATGCTTGTATGCATGGGAAAAATATAGTTTTGAGTATTAGATTTCTAGAGAAAACGAAGATGAAATCACATAATATTTATTGTGTTAGCCCTCTTTTGGCCAAAATAATATTTATTTTGTAAACCTAAATGGATTAGCTATGGTATTAGATTTATCTTGGGAGAATATTATGCATAGTTATTGGTTATATCTTTTGGATGAGAGGGAAATGTCACTTTGCATGCATGAAATAATAAGTGGTATGCTTTTGACCCTTGGAAAAGAAATGTGTTTATTTTTCCATGAAATATTTATTTAGTTTCTTTTGGAAATAAATATATGTTTTACATGCAAGAAGAACATGATATGTTATTGCATGCACAAAACTATAACTTGTATGTTAACTTTGTTTGAAATAAAGTTGGCATTGTTATACATAATAACCATTATGAATAGATCTTGGATGGAAAATATGTTTTTGGAAAATAACATGTATTCACATGCATAAGTATAACATCTATTGCATTAATCCATTTTGAAAAGAAAACATAAGAGTAGGAAAAAAGAGAAATTTCTTGTTGGGATAGTTATCTTGAAATCTTGTTATGCATTTGCATGCACAATATTATTATATAGTATGTTAGCTTTCTTTTGGAAATAATATGAAAGTGCATGTAAGATTTTGTTAGTGTTTGTTAGAAAGAGGATGCTTGATAGTGATTTATTTGTTACTAATGCATGTGAAATGATGTTAAATAAGGAAACTAATGTCAATGTGGTTATGTTTTATACATGCATACAAATATTTGTTGAAGTGTCACAAATAGAGATTGATTATTGGTTTATTAATATTTTATCTAATCATGATATCAAGTGTGCTGACGACAGAAATGGCAGGAAAGAAGGATGACTTGAGAAAAGGAATTTTCAAGTTTAACATCGTGGAAGATAAAGAGTTGTTAGTCCATGAAGTTTTAGTAGTTCCAATTGCACGATGATCCCCTGAAGGAAACAGTCTGACTACAAAGACAGATATTGATGATTCGTGGGTAAATGGTATCATGATGATTGTAATAGCTTATAGCTAGTTATGTTTTGTTTAAGATTATTTTTCTATGTAATTTTTATGAAAATTGTCAAGGGATGGACTTCCTTATAACCATTGAGTGAGGGGTGACAACCCTCACGAGCGTTTAATAATAAAATTAAACGTTTGCTGGTTTTCACCCTACGGGGTTTCCAGGGTATATCGGTGTCTATTTATGTGATTGTTCATTGTGTCATTTTCATGATGTTAATTTCTTTCATGATGTGATGTTTATATTAACAATTAGGTGATGTACTAATTGAATTAAAATGATCATGGGATCGATACATAGTTATAGCAGGAAATTTAAGTTAATATGCTAAAACAAGGGCAATTAATGGTTGTGTAAGTCACTATGATTTTTACTAAATATTTCTCTAAGTGATGATCATGGTTATTCACATGGTTAATGTGGAAATATAGAATGTAATTTATAAGGTTACACATTCGTAAATGTTGAAAAAAAGTCCTAACTCCATGCATTTTTCCTACGAGGTTATCAGGGTATGTTACAAATGGTATCAGAGCAAAAGGTTGCAACACTGGCGCCTTTTGGGAATCGTTATGAAAAAAGGAAGTAGACGTATGATGCTAGTGGGCATCATCTCAGGTATGATTTTAATTAAACTTGTAGTATACTACAATTAACATGAGAAGCATGATGCCTGATTAATGACCGCATGAAAGAGTATAAAATTACAATGTTATTTAGAGGTTGTGCTCACTAAATTTGAATATGGATGAGGATAGAAGAGAATAAAACCTCTATTGTACATATGAACGATCCTGAGCACTCACCAGTTATAGTGTGGATTAATTACCAACGTTCTCATTCATAATATTAGAAAAAATTATTATGGTGCAATAGAAAAAAAAGGGAGAAAACATGACTAAAGTTACCATGCACGACATATAAATAATGAATGAATATATGGTTGGTGTGATAAATATATAATTTAGAAGTTGGGGTTGACCTTGAAGAGGACAATGGAATGTTGAAAACAATATATATATATATATGAAACTCTTTAGTTGTTAAAAATAAGCAATGAGTGAAGTAGAACTCACATAGTAAACTTAAAGTCAATGAAAAAAATCATAGTAGCATAATTGTGGGTTCTCTTTCTTCATTTAGAGTTGTAGAGGAAAGTTTGCATTCCATGTGTTCGACAAAAAGAGGTAATTGAGATCCAGAATTTTATTGTTTTAAATAATTGCATCCATGGAAGTTTTGGATGTGATTAATCTTAACATTAAGGGGTATTCATACCTTGAGATCATGTAACCCTCGTTTTGATACCAATAAAAATCTATGTTCAGACTTGGATCCATAATTTGGTCGACTTTCTGGATTAGACTCTCCTATATGGATTGTTGGTTGTGTTGTTGGCATAAATTTTACCGTTGATGATATGAATATGATTCATGCTATTCTATAAATTCTAGTTTTACTATCTCTCAGAAAGTTTAAACATATTGATGGAAATTTATTTCATGTATGCTAAGTAGTCCCTCAATGGCAGTATATTGTATGCTTGCCAACTATTTGGTAGGATGCCTCATTGACCATAGATTGCATGCTTGCAAATTGTTGTTAAAATTCCTCAATGGATGTTGACTGCATGCTTGAAAACTATTTGTTAGAATGTTGAATTGGTTGTAGATTGCATACTATTTTATAAAAGTCTACAGTGGTTGTAGATTGCATGATTGAAAATTATTTTCCCAAAATTAGTCAATGGTTGTCGCTTACATGGTTGCAAGCTAATGGTAGGAAAAGAAAAAAATCACATTTTGTGTCCTAATGTTGAATGGGACTGTTATTTATCTACAATGTTGATGGTTAGTAAATTGAGGCCTTAAATAAAGTATAATGCTATGGTATGAGAGATATGTTAATGTATTTTTTCTAAGTTGCATTATTGTTATTCTGTGGCAATTTTGAATGTATATCATGTATCTTACATGTGATGAATTGTTGTCAATGTACTTTGAAAAATTGTGGGACCCTTACTGTGGGTCAAGTATAGATGCATGGTGTACATAAATTTTCCTTTGCCTTAATGATAATATGCAAATGGAAAATTATGTAAATTACAGTGGAATTGTAGACATTGACTATTTTTAGACAATGAATTTTTATTGGATTCAATGGCTATGGAAGCCATGATGGGACTGATGTAATGAGGTAATATTTTATTTTATTATTGATTTAATGAATACTTTGGTTGGGGTATTCAGGAAATAACTCTAGAGTTTTAGAAGACTTCTTGCCAGCTTATGAAAAGCTATTGGTGGTTAAGTTCAACATGGACCTTCCCTAAAAGTCTCTTAAAAATCCCTAGGAGAAAATAATAAAGAGGAAATACTAACATAATGGGAGAGAAAGATTATTTTAATGACTTAGTTTTAGATAAATACTAATTGGGGTAAAATAAAGAATAGCGGGAGAGAAAGGCATGCTTTAAAGAAAAATAAGAGTATCTTTTTCAAAAAATATAAAACAAAAAGGCCTAGGCAAAAAGGTTGGTAGACCTTAAAGCAGGACGCTGCTAAAAATATGCTGGGAAGAAATCACCAAGGAATCAATGAGGTTGTTGATTCTAGTGGCAAGTAGATCTTAGCTCGGTGGGTAACTATTGGAGATAGTTCACGGTTGGGTGGAATATGCTCAGTTCCTCAATAACTCCCACAAATTAAGTACGATTAGATGAAATTATGTCTATTTTTTCTTACTGATTTTAAAATTGTCTAAATATGTTGGATGTTAGAATAGACAGTAAATTACATGACTCAAAGTTGTTGCATATGTTATAGTTTTGCATGGATGATATATTAAATTATCTTAGAAACAATTTCGATGAAATAGGTTGTGTTTTTATGAGAAAATGAACATGTCATAAATGACTTATCTATATCCATGCATAGAGGAAATAAATTGAAATATATAGGCGATTGAAATAACTCATGTTAGATAAAATAATGAGTTATTGAACTTTAAATTCCTAACACGCTAGAGGAAAATCGCTTGAGATTAATGCCATGAGTTTGAATTTGAACGAAATTACTGTGGGAGAGAAAGACAATAATTTGCAAATGAAATGGTTGGAGATAAATACCATGAGTTTGAATTTGATTGAAATTATTGTGGGAGAGAAAGACAGTAATTTGCAAAAACATTAGTGGGAAAGAAAGACTAGTGTAACTCCTAAATAAAATGCAACATGCACTTGATAGAGTTTTTCTTATCATTTTGATGATTAAAGGGCTAAGGTATCCTTGAGTTTTTGTGAAAGTATTGTCATTTAAGTATTATTTTACATTTCCTAAATCATTGCTAATGAAAATTAAAGGTTAATGTTCCAACAAGAAAAGAACATCGAGGACAATGTTCTCTTTAAGTGGGGAATTTGTAATATCCCTCGCGTGAGCCACCGTAAAAACTCTCATAAAATGAGGGTTATTAAATAATTAAATATTATTAATTATTATATTGATATTACATGAAGAATATTTTTGTAATTCTTAATTATAAGAATATTGGAAGAAATATTTCTTAATTATTTTATTTAGAATAATTTAAATTCTTCTATGGAAATAAATTATATTTCCAAGTTGGTATATTTTATGAGTTTTAGAAATAATGAGTAATAGTTTGGTTTTAGAAATAATGAGTAATATATTTGGAAAAAGTATGGATAAGTGATATTTTTCTCATAAGGAAAAAACAAATATAGCTTCAAAAATAAAAGCATGAGAGATTTATGGATTGCTTTTGTGAGTTAGAAAAGCTAGAATGCTTTTATGATTTAGAAAAGATGGAAATCTTTTATGATTTAGGAAAAAGCTGGAATACTTTTATGATTTAGAAAATCTGGAATGCTTCTATGATTTAGAAAAGATGGAATTCTTTTATGATTTAGAAAAAATTTGGAATACTTTTATGATTTATAAAATCTATTCCATTTTATTAATTCTATTTATTATAAGCCTATGAGGGAAATAGAAGGGGGGAATACATGGAGAATGGAGCCAAGGAAGAGGAAGAGAGTATTCCAAGCATGCATCAAGAGATAAGTAACCATATTCTTTGAAAATATTTTTTTTTGCATATGGGCCATGATTCTATAATAATTGAATTTATTTACAATAAAAAGTTCAGTGTATTAAAAGCTAGATCTACACTTATTTATGCATTATTTTGATAAAACCCCAAGGGGATCTTGTTAAGAAGGTTGAGTAGTTCTATATCTGGTATGGATCAAGTGTTTCAGACATATATCAGTTGTAGATCTGAATTTTAACCTACAGTAGTTGAAGCTCCTCATATAAAATGTTGTCAAGTCTTTCTATAGCTTTTCCATTTGTTTCTGCTATTATTTCTGAAGGATTCTTGCTCTTGCTTCAAGTAAATCAAATGCTTCTACAAAGGAACTTGATTATAGATATGATTTCCTGATGCCATACTGTAACATAAGTGTAATGGTTGATTTCCAGTGTCTTCCATTAAAAACTACGCAATTCCTGAAGGAGGGTTTCTCTATTTACCAGCGCTCTCCTTTAACTGATTTTCAACTAGTGTTGATTGTGGGAGATCTGTTTAAACCATCTAAATTCATTTATTTTTGATAAAAATCTCCTTGGAGGTCCCAAATAGCCTAAAATAAGGGAACCCAGTCATGTTCTGCGTTATTTTCAAACTGGCTTGCTTATACAACGTCCTCCTTGAGCCTATTGCAGATTTTCCTGAGAGTGAAATTTCTCGCTTCTTCCATGGTTGGTTTTTTCTTATATTTAGGATCCATTGTTTAGATCTGTAGATCAAGGTTCCTAAGAGCACAAAACTCTAAGAGGAGTGTGTCATTCCCACACTTGCTGTGTTTCACCATTCTTCTATAGATAGAGTCTGGAACGGGCCAGGAAGCCTCTGGATTTCACCCTTCCTTGTGAAGGTGATGCATCTAGTAAATGCCTTACCAATCTATCTCTGGTTTCGATCTATTGGTGTAATTCCATATTGTTGTGATTCCATAGTGGAATATCTTAATATATTCCCTACTGAGCCTTTTTTTCCCATTTGGAACATTACATAATTGTATGCAAGGAAATGATTATTGTGTTAAAACTCTTCAAAATGAATAGAAGAGAAAAATATATCCTTTTATGCATTATTGGATTAGATTATTGGAGAGTAAAAAGGGTAATCACATGCTTTATTATGTAATATTATTTAGAGAAACATATATGCTTGTATGCATGGGAAAAATATAGTTTCAAGTATTAGATTTCTAGAGAAAACGAAGATGGAATCACATAATATTTATTGCGTTAGCCCTCTTTTGGGAAAAATAATATGTATTTTTCAAACCTAAAGGGATTAGCTATGGTATTAGCTTTATCTTGGGAGAATATTATGCATATTTATTGGTTATATCTTTTGGATGAGAGGGAAATGTCACTTTGCATGCATGAAATAATAAGTGGTATGCTTTTGACCCTTGGAAAAGAAATGTGTTTATTTTTCCATGAAATATTTATTTAGTTTCTTTTGGAAATAAATATATGTTTTACATGCAGAAAGAACATGATATGTTATTGAATGCACAAAACTATAACATGTATGTTAACTTTGTTTCAAAGAGAGTTGGCATTGTTATACATAATAACCATTATGAATAGATCTTGGATGGAAAATATGTTTTTGGAAAAGAACATGTATTCACATGCATAAGTATAACATCTATTGCATTAATCCATTTTGAAAGGAAAACATAAGAGTAGGAAAAAAGAGAAATTTCTTGTTGGGATGGTTATCTTCAAATCATGTTATGCATTTGCATGCACAATATTATTATATAGTATGTTAGATTTCTTTTGGAAATAATATGAAAGTGCATGCAAGATTTTGTTAGTGTTTGAGGATTCTTGATAGTGATTTATTTGTTACTAATGCATGTGAAATGATGTTAAATAAGGAAACTAATGTCAATGTGGTTATGTTTTATACATGCATATAAATATTTGTTGAAGTGTCACAAATAGAGATTGATTATTGGTTTATTAATATTTTATCTACTCATGATATCAAGTGTGCTGACGACAACAATGGCAGGAAAGAAGGATGACTTGAGAAAATGAATTTTAAAGTTTAGCATTGAGGAAGATAAAGAGTTTTTATTCCATGCAGGTTTAGTAGTTCCAATTGCACGATGATCCCCTGAAGGAAATAGTTTGACTACAAAGACAGAGATTGATGATTCGTGGGTAAATGGTATCATGATGATTGTAATAGCTTATAGCTAGTTATGTTTCATTTAAGATTATTTTTCTATGTAATTTTTATGACAATGGTCAAGGGATGGACTCCCTTATAACCAGTGAGTGAGGGGTGACAACCCTCACGAGCGTTTAATAATAAAATTAAACGTTTGCTAGTTTTCACCCTACGGGATTTTCAAGGTATATCGGTGTCTATTTATGTGATTGTTCATTGTGTCATTTTCATGATGTTAATTTATTTCATGATGTGATGCTTATATTATAAATTAGGTGATGTACTAATTGAATTAAAATGATCATGGGATCGATACATAGTTATAGCAGGAAATTTAAGTTAATATGCTAAAACAAGGACAATTAATGGTTGTGTAAGTCACTATGATTTTTACTAAATATTTCTCTGAGTGATGATCATGGTTATTCACATGGTTAATGTGGAAATATAGAATGTAATTTATAAGGTTACATATTCATAAATGTTGAAAAATTTTCCTAACTCCATGCATTTTCCTGCGAGGTTATCAGGGTATGTTACAAATGGTATCAGAGCAAAATGTTGCAACACTCGTGCATTTTGGGAATCGTTATGAAAAAAGGAAGTAGAGGTATGATGCTAGTGGGCATCATCTCAGGTATGATTTTAATTAAACTTGTAGTATACTACAATTAACATGAGATGCATGATGCCTGATTAATGACCGCATGAAAGAGTATAAAGTTACAATGTTCTTTAAAATTTGTGCTCATTAAATTTGAATATGGATGAGGATAGAAGACAATAAAACCTCTATTGTACATATGAAAGATCCTGAGCACTCACGGGTTATAGTGTGGATTAATTACCAACGTTTTCATGCATAATATTAGAAAAAATTATTATGGTGCATAAGAGAAAAAAAAGGGAGAAAACATGACTAAAGTTACCATGCATGGCATATAAATAATAAATGAATATATGGTTGGTGTGATAAATATATAATTTAGAAGTTGGGGTTGACCTTGAAGAGGACAATGGAATGTTGAAAACAATATATATATATATATATAAGCAATGAGTGAAGTAGAAATCACATAGTAAACTTAAAGTCAATGAAAAAAAACATAGTAGCAAAATTGTGGGTTCTCTTTATTCATTTAGAGTTGTAGAGGAAAGTTTGCATTCCATGTGTTCGACAAAAAGTGGTAATTGAGATCCAAAATATTATTGTTTTAGATAATTGCATCCGTGGAAGTTTTGGATGTGATTAATCTTAACATTAAGGGGTATTCATACCTTCAGATCATGTAACCCTCGTTTTGATACCAATAAAAATCTATGTTCAGACTTGGATCCATAATTTGGTGGACTTTCCTGATTAGACTCTCCTATAGGGATTGTTGGTTGTGTTGTTGGCAGAAATGTTACCATTGATGATATGAAAATGATTCATGCTATTCTATAAATTCTAGTTTTACTATCTCTCTGAAAGTTTAAACATATTTATGGAAATTTATTTCATGTCCGCTAACTATTCCCTCAATGGCGGTAGATTGTATGCTTGCCAACTATTTGGTAGGATGCCTCATTGACCACAGATTGCATGCTTGCAAATTGTTGCTAAAATTCCTCAATGGATGTTGATTGCATGCTTGAAAACTGTTTTTTAGAATGTTGAATTGGTTGTAGATTGCATACTATTTTATAAAAGTCTACAGTGGTTGTAGATTGCATGATTGAAAATTATTTTCCCAAAATTACTCAATGGTTGTTGCTTACATGGTTGCAAGCTAATGGTAGGAAAAGAAAAAAAATCACATTTTGTGTCCTAATGTTCAATGGGACTGTTATTTATCTACAATGTTGATGGTTAGTAAATTGAGGCCTTAAATAAATTATAATGCTATGGTATGAGAGATATGTTAATGTATTTTTTCTAAGTTGCATTATTGTTATTTTGTGGCAATTTTGAATGTGTACCATGTATATTACATGTAATAAATTGTTTTCAATGTACTTTGAAAAATTGTGGGACCCTTACTATGGGTCAAGTATAGATGCATGGTGTACATAAATTTTCCTTTGCCTTAATGATAATATGCAAATGGAAAATTATGTAAATTACAGTGGATTTGTAGACATTGACTATTTTTAGAAAATGAATTTTTATTAGATTCAATGGCTATGGAAGCTATGATGGGAGTGATGTAATGAGGTAATATTTTATTTTATTATTGAGTTAATGAATACTTTGGTTGGGGTATTCAGGAAATAATTCTAGAGTTTTAGATGACTTCTTGCCAGCTTATGAAAAGCTATTGGTGGTTAAGTTCAACATGGACCTTCCCTAAAAGTCTCATAATAATGAAAAATAAGAGTATATTTTTCAAAAAATATAAAACAAAAATGCCTAGGCAAAAAGGTTGGCAGACCTTAAAGCAGGACGCTACTAAAAATCAGCTGGGAAGAAATCAACAAGGAATCAATGAGGTTGTTGATTCTAGTCGCAAGTAGATCTTAGCTCGGTGGGTAACCATTGGAGATAGTTCACGGTTGGGTGGAATATGCTCGGTTCCTCAATAAATCCCAGAAATTAAGTACAGTTAGATGAAATTATGTCTGTGTTTTGTTACTGATTTTAAAATTGTCTAAACATGTTGGATGTTAGAATAGACTGTAAATTACATGACTCAAAGTTGTTGCATATGTTATAGTTTTGCATGGATGATATATTAAATTATCTTAGCAACAATTTCAACGAAAAAGGTTGTGTTTTTATGAGAAAATGAACATGTCATAAATGACTTATCTATATCCATGCATAGAGGAAATAAATTGAAATATATAGGCAATTGAAATAACTCATGTTAGATAAAATAATGAGTTACTAATCTTTAAATTCCTAATACGCTAGAGGAAAATGGCTGGAGATTAATGCCATGAGTTTGAATTTGAACGAAATTACTATGGGAGATAAAGACAGTAATTTGCAAATGAAATGGTTGGAGATAAATACCATGAGTTTGAATTTGATTGAAATTATTGTGGGAGAGAAATACAGTAATTTGAAAAAACATTAGTGGGAAATAAAGACTAGTGTAACTCCTAAAAAAAATGCAACATGCACTTGATAGAGTTTTTCTTATCATTCTGATGATTCAAGGGCTAAGGGATCCTTGAGTTTTTGTGAAAGTATTGTGATTTAAGTATTATTTTACATTTCCTAAATCATTGCTAATGAAAATTAAAGGTTAATGTTCCAACAAGAAAAGAACATCGAGGACGATGTTCTCTTTAAGGGGGGGAGTTTGTAATATCCCTCGCGTGACCCACCGTAAAAACTCTCATAAAATGAGGGTTATTAAATAATTAAATATTATTAATTATTATATTGATATTATAGAATATTCTTGTAATTCTTAATTATAAGAATATTGGAAGAATTATTTCTTAATTATTTTATTTAGAATAATTTAAATTCTTCTATGGAAATAAATTATATTTCGAAGTTGGTATATTTTATGAGTTTTAGAAATAATAAGTAATAGTTTGGTTTTAGAAATAATGAGTAATAGATTTGGAAAAAGTATGGATAAGTGATATTTTGATCATAAGGAAAAAAAAAATATAGCTTTAAAAATAAAAGCATGAGAGATTTATGAATTGCTTTTGTGAGTTAGAAAAGCTGGAATGCTTTTATGATTTAGAAAAGATGGAATTCTTTTATGATTTAGAAAAAAAGATGGAATACTTTTATGATTTAGAAAAGTTGGAATGATTTTATGATTTAGAAAATATGGAATTATTTTATGATTTAGAAAAAGGTTAGAATATTATTATGATTTATAAAATCTATTCCATTTTATTAATTCTATTTATTATAATACTATGAGGGAAATAGAAGGGGGGAAGGGGAGAATACATGGGAATGGAGCCGAGGAAGAGAAAGAGAGTATTCCAAGCATGCATCAAGAGATAAGTAACCATATTCTTTGAAAATATTTTTGTTTTCATATGGGCCATGATTCTATAATGATTGAATTTATTTGCAATAAAAATTTCAGTGTATTAAAAGCTAGATCTACACTTATTTATGCATTATTTTGATAAAACCCCAAGGGGGTCTTGTTAAGAAGGCTGAGTAGTTCCAGATCTGGTATGGATATGATGTTTCAGTGATATATCAGTTGTAGATCTAAATATTAACCTACAGCAGCTTAAGCTCCTCATATAAAATGCTGTCAAGTCTTTCTGTAGCTTTTCCATTTGTTTCTGTTATTATTTCTGAAGGATTCTTGCTCTTGCTTCAAGTAAATCCAATGCTTCTACAAAGTAACTTGATTATAGATCTGATTTCTTGATGCCATACTTTAACATGAGTCTAATGGCTGATTTCCAGTGTCTTCTAGCAGAAATTGCACAATTCCTGAAGGAGGGTTTCTCTATTTACCAGCTCTCTCCTTTAGCTGATTTTCAACTAGTGTTGATTGTGGGAGATCTATTTAAACCCTCTAAACTCATTTATTTTTGCTAAAAATCTTCTTGGAGGCCCCTCACAGCCTAAACTAAGGTAACCCAACCATTTTCTATGTTATTTTCAAACTGGCTTGCTTATACAATGTCCTTCTTGAGCCTATTGCAGATTTTCGTGAGAGTGGAATTTCCCGCTTCTCCCTTGGCTGGTTTTTGCTTCTCTTTTGGATCCATTGTTTAGATATGTAGATCTAAGGTTACTAAGAGCAAAAGAATCTAAGAGGAGTGTGTTATTCCCACACTTTCTATGTTTCACCATTCTTCTATAGACAGAGTCTGGAACGGGCCAGGAAGCCTCTGGATTTCACCCTTCCTTGTGAAGGTGATGCATCCAGTAAATTCCCTACCAGTCTATCTCTACTTTATATCTATTGGTGTAATTCCATATTTCTGTCATTCCATAGTGGAATATCTTAAGATATTCTCTACTGAGCCTATTTTTCCCATTTGGAACATTACATAATTGTATGCAAGGAAATAATTATTGTGTTAAAACTCTTCAAAACGAATAGAAGAGACAAATATATCCTTGTATGCACTATTGGATTAGATTCTTGGAGAGTAAAAAGGGTAATCACATGATTTATTATGTAATATTATTTAGAGAAACATATATGCTTGTATGCATGGGAAAAATATAGTTTTGAGTATTAGATTTCTAGAGAAAACGAAGATGAAATCACATAATATTTATTGTGTTAGCCCTCTTTTGGCCAAAATAATATGTATTTTGCAAACCTAAATGGATTAGATATGGTATTAGCTTTATCTTGGGAGAATATTATGCATAGTTATTGGTTATATCTTTTGCATGAGAGGGAAATGTCACTTTGCATGCATGAAATAATAAGTGGTATGATTTTGACCCTTGGAAAAGAAATGTGTTTATTTTTCCGTGAAATATTTATTTAGTTTATTTTGGAAATAAATATATGTTTTACATGCAGGAAGAACAAGATATGTTATTGCATACACAAAACTATAACTTGTATGTTAACTTTGTTTGAAATAGAGTTGGCATTGTTATACATAATAACCATTATGAATAGATCTTGGGTGGAAAATATGTTTTTGGAAAAGAACATGTATTCACATGCATAAGTATAACATCTATTGCATTAATCCATATTGAAAAGAAAACATACGAGTAGGCAAAAAGAGAAATTTCTTGTTGGGATAGTTATCTTGAAAATATTGTTATGCATTTGCATGCACAATATTATTATATAGTATGTTAGCTTTCTTTTGGAAATAATATGAAAGTGCATGCAAGATTTTCTTAGTGTTTGGTGGAAAGAGGATGCTTGATATTGATTTATTTGTTACTAATGCATGTGAAATGATGTTAAATAAGGAAACTAATGTCAATGTGGTTATTTTTTATAAATGCATACAAATATTTGTTGAAGTGTCAGAAATAGAGATTGATTATTGGTTTATTAATATTTTATCCAATCATGATATCAAGTGTGCTGATGATAGCAATGGAAAGAAAGAAGGATGACTTGAGAAAAGGAATTTTCAAGTATAACATTGTGGAAGATAAAGAGTTATTAGTCCATGGAGGTTTAGTAGTTTCAATTGCACGATGAGCCCCTGAAGGAAAAAATTTGACTACAAAGACGGAGATTGATGATTGTGGGTAAATGGTATCATAATGATTGTAATAGCTTATAGCTAGTTATGTTTCGTTTAAGATTATTTTTCTATGTAATTTTTAGGAAAATGGTCAAGGGATGGACTCCCTGATAACCATTGAGTGAGGGGTGACAACCCTCACGAGCGTTTAATAATAAAATTAAACGTTTGCTGGTTTTCACCCTACGAGGTTTCCAGGGTATATTGGTGTCTATTTATGTGATTGTTCATTTTCATGGTGTTAATTTATTTCATGATGTGATGCTTATATTTTCAATTAGGTGATGTACTAATTGAATTAAAATGATCATGGGATCAATACACAGTTATAGCAGGAAATTTAAGTTAATATGATAAAACAAGGACAATTAATGGTTGTGTAAGTCACTATGATTTTTATTAAATATTTCTCTAAATGATGATCATGGTTATTCACATGGTTAATGTGGAAATATAGAATGTAATTTATAAGGTTACATATTCATAAATGTTGAAAAAAATTCCTAACTCCATGCATTTTCCTGCGAGGTTATCAGGGTATGTTACAGTTTGAATCAATACCTTTATCTTCTGATCAAGTTCACCAGACTCTTCCAGGGCCCTAATCTCATTCATCACTCCCAAGCACGATTCATTGAAGAAAATTTTAGGAACAAATGAAGAACCTATTATTATTTCTAACTCTTCCTTCCTGTCAGGATATACGTCAATTTTGATTTCAATAAATTTGAGGCCCTTTTGTCTCAAGAAATATCTAGCAGCTCGACACTGCTGAATCTATGAAGATGAAAACAAAATGATCATACCCCTAAAGGCATGCTATACAACTAAATCTAGTAATTGTTCATCTTGGCTCTAATTATATTGTCTTTCTAAACTTCTCTTAACCAAATTCAAGGGATTCCATGCACCCTAGTCCTTGAGAATCTTCCCATCATTATTTCTGTTCTTACCTTCTGCTGGTATTTTTCCTTCTCCGGTGGCATTTTTACTCTCAGTGTATACCTTGCAATCTTACCCTATATTTCATTGATAATTTACATGAATTTACATTAGACTTTCATGCAAAATTTACATGAATTTACAATATACAAGAGTTATTGGTTAATATACTTTTTGGGTAGAAAGTTACAGACCTGTTCTTCGACCCTCTCGATGATTTACTCAGACATGACCTGGATGATTTGAATATTCTGCTCCTCCTCATTCTCATTGACTATTATGAAATAAGTAGCAGCCAATGGCGGTCCAAGTGCATTGACAACTACAAAACCTTTGGTACTGAAGTTTTCTAGTGAGTTGATCATAAAATTTGGATGGTTGTTTGGTCTGAACAATGTGAAAACTATCATGCGGCTACCCATCGATCTTGGTGGTTCATACAGAACCCGAGCCTGTTGGATGTAGGGTTCTAATTTTGCACTAAAATGAAGGAAATGCATTGGAAATTACGGTTAGCATTATCAGGCATTCAATTGATAGATTTTAGGTGCAAAGAATGAAAGGATAGTCATGATACCTTTATGATGATCAAGGGTAATGAAAATCAATAAACATGTGAACTGGACTATTGAGCAAGTGTGTGGAAATTCCTAGGGTTATCTTACCAAATGGCGAAATCACCATCGTCAGCTTCTGGTCAATGTCATTCTTGCTTGTAGTATCTTCCACAACCATGGGCTTTTTGTCAACGTCATATTTTATTTTTTTAGGTTACCCTTCATTTTTCTCATAATATTATGGTTAGACTTGGTTTTTCTTGTAGTATCTCTCATAGCCATGGGCTTTTGATCATCCGTTTTTCTTGTAATATTTTTCTTGCAGTATCTGCCACAACCTCGTGCTTCTGATTAGCTCAAGTCTTGACTACAGTGCTCTGGTCAGCATCGGTTTTACTTATAATATCTGCAACAACTCCGAGCTTATGGTCAGCCTCAGTTTTCCTTGCAGTATTCTCTTGAAATTTCAGAGGCAAAGTATTCTGGTCGACCTCGGTTTTGATTGTAGTATTTTCCTGAAATTTGGCCATGTTTTCAGGGCTAGTTTGTGATCTCATAGTAAGACCATTTGCGACCATTTTCACGCCGCTGGTGAGCATAATTCAACCCTACATTGAATTGTAGCCGTTTGCCAAAGGGAAAGAACCCTAGCTGTACTTGTGTTACTTCCAAGCTTCCAACAAGCAATGATTCTGTTTATAGCCGATATTGGAATTGCACTAATAGAAGCAATTGTAGGCATGTTAGAGAGAGAGCAAGCCATTCTTTACCAAGCCAGACCTGTGAAATGTACAGAGAGTATTCGACAAGAACTATCGCATGAGAGACATTTGTAAGGTTGTGGGCCCAAATAGTTCGACAAATGGTGAAGTCATGGGCTCATAAAGTGAAACGTGGTGATTAATATTTATTTCCTGTTCTTTTTTAATACTTTTTTTGCATGGCCTGCCTTTGTTGAAGTGATTTCGATGGTAAGAGAAGATGATCAAGCATGTTCTTTTTGAATAATTTCTGGTGTGGACGGCCTTTGCTAAAGTGATTTCGATGATAAGAGGAGATGATCAAGCCTTTTCATTGAGTATAGAAATTGCCTTCTTTCTATAAACTAAATTGTTTAGTTGTTTTGTACACTTTTCCCCTGCTTCCTTTTTGCCTTCTGTAGTTCAGTTTATTTTGTGCGAATCGAATCAAACCTACTAATTATCGATTATTTTTCCCACAAATTTGGCAATTAGGACTTAGCCCATGAGTTTCAATGAATTTCCTCCCATATGACATCCATAGGTCTAAATTCGTTCTTCATCTTTTTCTAAGTTGTGATACTGAATTTCCCTTGACATAGGGTTCTTTCTCGTAATTTTTTCTAACCTCCTCCTTTATAACATGTACATGGTTTTAGGTTGCTTTCACTTTGAGGTTTCCCTAGTGACTAATAGGTAATGATTTGGGTTTCTTCCCATAATCTTGTCTTCTTGGCTTGATTCTATCTCACAATGTTTTGATCTAATTAATATTTTCCTTCTGTATTTTCTAGGTAAACCCCTGCTCCCTATTATAACATCTCAGGATAACGAACCATTTCCTTTCCATTGAAAATATATACTCATAATTTATTTTATTTAATGCCTTTCTATAGTAGAAGTGGACGAATTTATTTGCTAAAGCTAAAAATGATTTTATTTTGAATATTTTAGTCATGTTCTTTAGAAGTATTATAGTTGTTTCTTTCATCCCCATTCAGTATACTGAAAACTCGATTGAGGGCCCTAAAGGTTAGGATTTCTACCTCGTTCCAAATTAAAAAGGGTCGATCCCCCGTGCCTAGTTTTTCATCACTCTTGTAATTTGGATGATGTTAAAAAAAATGTTTTAAATCAAAGTTGTCAAGTTTTTATACATAATCTTTGAATGATAGACTAGGACATGCATAGCACTTATATTTCTTTGTTGTTCGAATCAGTTTTCTGTAATACCTTCTATTATGAATTTATTTTGAAAATTTTGTCACAAGAATGCTATTGTAAGCTACATTATGTTTCTCAATTTATGTAATAATATTTTTCTCATGGTTTGAGTTATATGATCAGTAGTTCATTTTCATTTCTATTTGTCCAATAGGACTTATGAATGCTCTGTGCAAAGGTTTTAGATTTTAAGCTCACTATTATTCTTTTACATTTCACTACCTATTATTCTAGCTATATGGTATGTGTAACTTGATCTTTTCTCCAACCATAGTTAGATGATAACACTTTCAAATATATTTTGTTTGCCTTATTAGAAAATTGGTCTACTTTGACATGGGCATTGAAATAATAGTATATGTTAAAAATGACTCATCAAAATGAGCCCAAATGATTTACAATCTCAAAAATTGAATTTGCTCAGTGTTATCAGTGGCATCATTCTTCACTGATCACTATGACTGAGAAAAACCATTATACCTCACTGCTTATCATGACTAAATAAAAATGAATATCGCAATTTAATAGACAACATAGGTTCTTACCCTTTGGTTTGGTGTGTCTTTTCTATGCTTATCTTTTGAAAGTTTGATTCATGTGTCTTATTAAATAATTTCAAAACCTACACAAATTTTAATCTTATGCTCAGCAAAAGTCAATTTATAAACGTGATTGAATTTGAAGCTCTTTTCTTTTAATGGTCAAACATGTTTGACTTTGAGTTTGAAGTACTTTTCATGTTCTCGCTTTTACAAGTAGTCGATGACCAAGCTTCTTTGACTGTGAAGAACTTTTCTTGTAATCTCAATTTTACATGAAGTTAATGGGCAAACTTGTTTGACTTTGAAGAAATTTTCTTGGAATGTCTATTTTAGAGGACTGTCCTACATCTCCCTCCCAGAGATGCTTGTTCTAGTGTTAAGTGTCTTTTATGCTCTGACATATATCCATATAGAATATGGTCCAGACCTTATAAGGTGTATTTTATGCTCTAACACATATCCACATAAAATATGATCGAGACCTTATCTGTATATAGTTGACACTACACAGTGAAGACAATAAACCATACTGATGAAAGCATATGATGGAATGCTAGTTGTTATGACCACACATGCCCAAAATTTCCATTTAAATACTATTGAATTTTTTTTTATGCCAAGCATATTTCTGAATCTTACATTTTTCCCTTTACTGAAACCCTTTTATCTACTATTTGGGTGTGTGTGGCATAATAGATCAATTCAATTTCTTTATTCTGTAATAGGTCTCTCATGTAGTGTTGATGGATCTCAATATATATGCCTTGTCTGGCCTAGGGGAACTTTATCACACTAAATGTAGCATAATAGGAGCTTTGTTGCTATACTTTCAAGGGTGCCAAATATCCTCCCAGGCCAGACTGCTTCAAGTTATGCACTCATAAACATTGGAGCCTCAATTCCATTGGAGTTGGGGGAGGTTAGCAATCAAGCATTTTGAATTTCAGAAGCAATCTCTGTTTTTTTTGTTTTTTTTTTCATGTAAAATGTTTTTCATGGTTCATCAAGAGCCTAATTGACAATAAAGTCATGAGAAGCTAAACGTGTTATAAGCAAGATTGAATTGGATGGGGAGGTTGACTATTCTTCCTTTCAATCACTCAAAATAGACCCATTTGAGAATTGCAACAGCAAATTATAACCATATTTGTGATATAAAATCCAATTTTCCTTTTTCTATTCTTCATTCAAGATATTAATGTAAGAGACTAAGATCTGTTGTATGAATAGTTTCAAATAATTTTGCTTTAAGATTTTTTATTAACTTCTTTTTATTGCTTAAGACTATAATCCATGATTCTCTAAGCATTTCTTTCCTATCACTCTCTGTGCTTCTCATCTTTCCTTCATTGATCTCTACATGGTCTGGCAAATTTTGGGGTTTCACTTTCTCCTCTTCATTTCTAGCTTCAACTTTGAGGGTCTTAGTTAAAATCCGAGAAGAGTGCTACTTCGTTTTGTCCATCTTTGCTTTAATAATGACCACGAGAGGAAGCAAAAGGAAAATTACGATGATGGAAAATACAATTCTGTAGGCTGTCAGGGAGAATTTATTTTCTATATTCTCGACCACAATGACAACTATAAAAAAACCATGAAAATCACCTTAATTCAAAACCAAGGGCATCACCTAATTCAGTGATAGGAACTTGTTGCTTCGCAGCTTCCCTTGTTCTCTATTTCCATCACATCACTTTCTCTTTCTGTTTTGAATGACATGCTTTTGCCATCTTCCAGACCAAATTTTGACTCTCGCCTTTTTTTTTTCAATTATATTGGATCTAGAAACTATTCACTTAGTCTGTTGCAACAACATTTTTTCAAAATGCATAATCAGAATCACATCTTAAGGAGTTACCAACTCCATAACTAATTCTCAATGCCGCCAAGAAAATGAAACTAACTATTTTGGAGCAAGTAAAATATATTTTATGTTATTAAAATTATGACGTCGAGTGCTAGCAATATAACATATTAACTAGCTATTTGAATTAAATTCAAAGTATAACCTAACACATTGATTCAATTTTAGCATAATGTAAATGTTTGTATATATTTTGGTTGATGAAGTCCACTTTCAGTTTTTTCTTGATTGTGCAACAACATGTTCCAATTTCCAATATATATTTTTAAAACACCACTCACTTAATAGTAGTGCTCCCCCCATCGTTAATGAGCTGTTTTGATTTTAGAGGTCGAGTAAAACCGCCATTGCCTCCAACTTTAAAACGAACTGGGAGCCCTTCCAAGTGGACCTAATTTGATACATAATGCATAATGGATTTTTAAAAAACATATAAAGAAACAACCGTATAAGATTTGGGTTGTATAGCATGTTTATTTAATATTAGGTTTACTAATGTTAGGTTTAGTTTATATTAATATCAGGTTTAGGATTTTTAATATTAGATTCAATAAAATGAATTTTAGATTTAATAATATTAAATTTAATCTATAAACACTTATTTCTATTTTTTCATAAAGGTTAATAATAAACTTATAATTAATATTAAAGTTTAATAAATTTTGTATTATTATTAATAAGGTAACTATTAATATTATTAATACTATATTTCAAATTTCTCGGATGCGGGTGGGTAATGAGGCATGTGGTATGCAGGTGGAATGGTGGGATGGCGCGTGGCCTATTTCCACCCCCATCCAACCTTGCATGATGCCGGTCTTAAATTTTTCTGTCTAGGTCTTCAATGCAGAGTTAATGAAGCCCATCCCCCGACGATTTCCTGCTCCTTCTTCAGTCATGGCACCCAACGATGATCTCATTTCTGCTCCTCCCCTTCACACCTGCTACTACCTTGCTGCCGCTAAGCATAGTTCACGCACCAGCAAAGGATTGTGATGTGCTTTGGGTGGCTGTGTAGATTTTATGCCGGGATTCCATTTTACCAACATCTCTTTCTGAAATCACCTTCGCCCGTCCTCCTCTTCAACCAGTTATTCTCTACAAGATCAAGCAAGTTTCCTCTCGTCTCTCCCCTGTTCCCACAATTCTGCTGACATTTTTGCTCCCTCTGCTCTTCATATCATGCCTCGTCTGCGCCCAAGAATGCGCTGTAGGAGAGGCATCTCCCATGGGCAAGTGAACCGCAGGTCCTCCCCCTCCACCTCAGATTCTTCATCCTACTCTTCGGAATTTCGCCCTGTTCACTTTCCTACCTCTAGACGGGGTCGTGGAAGGGGTCGAGATCAGTCCAATCCTGCCGGGAACTTTCGTCTTTCCTCTAGGGCACACTCTCACCATGCTCGTCTTCAATTCCCCTACACTTTCAGCAATATCTCCCTCTTAGCCACGGTCACCATCGAACTTTGGGAAGCTTACTTGAGTCAATTCATGGCTACTCCTGCAGCGGCTATGGCGACTATAGAGGAAACCGAGCCTATGGCGACTAAAGAGGAAGCCGAGCACAACTTATCCTAGAACGATATCCGACAGAGTGTTGTTCCTGGTGTTAATGTTGCTATGGGTATGCCAGCAGGTCCCAGCGCTCCAAACGACGGCGACTCCGCAAGCAAGGATTGCCCTCCTCCTGATGAAGATGATCCATACAAATTTTCTTGCCTTATCGTTGAGGAAGAGCCTCCCTCATCTCATGAAGTCTAATCAGGTTTGCATTCCTAGTTTTTTTGTTTCTGTTGGCATGGAGGTGCTCCTGCTTTATTGTTCCCCAGCTCTCATGTTCACTCTTTTGTTAAATTTCTGGTTCCCCTGCGTGGGCGACATAATTCGGTTTATGACTCAATTTTGGTGCTGACTTAGAATTTCGACATGTCAGTTTTGGGTTCTATAATGGGTAGAAACTGTAAGATTCCAGGCACTCTAGTTATGTCTATTGATGTCATTCCATCAAGGTCTCTTTTCTCTTTGAGTCAGCTAAGGTTACAGTTTTATAGCTCTGTGGTCAGCCTCCAGCATGTTTTTGTATGTCAATGACCAGCATTGTAATGTGAGAATGCCGCAGCATTGGGCTAGAACTCCTGAGGCCTCTTCCTCATTGTAATTTTATTTTGTATCAATATAGAAGTAGCCATATTCAGAAAAAATAAAAATAAAAATAAAAATAAAAATAAAAATAAAAAATAAAAAATAAAAAAATAAAAAAAATAAAAAAATAAAAAAATAAAATAAATAAATAAAAATTCAAATTTTTATTAACAATTTAATAATCTATTAATTTCAATATTAATACATTTTAATCATGATTGAGTTAGTCAAACTAGTCAAATATAGTTAATATCAAAATCATATTCAACCATGATCAATGATAGGAATTATGTTTAACATGCCTATAATTAATTTTAGGTGCATATTCAAAGTCAATATGATGATATTGTCAAATATAGTTAATCTTTATAGTCAACCTTTGTAGTCATTGTATAAATAGTCAATCATGGTCAAACTTAATGAACCATCTGTTTATCATAGTTAATTATATTCAACCTTATTCACTCATAGTCATCCTCAGTCAACCTTGGTTGACCATATTTAACTATGGTCAACCATGCCTATAGTTAACCTTGTTCAACGTAGCTATAGTTAACCATAGATATCATGCCTGACATACACAAAGCCAACACGATGACATAGTCAAACTATGGTGAACCAAAGTCAATGCTTAAAAATGTTTACTAATATTGGGTTTATAATATTAGGGTTTATGATATTGGGTTTTAAAATGTTAAGATTTACAATATTTGGTTTATTATTAGGGTTATATATTGTGATGTTGGAATGGTACATAAATCTATCTAACGTCGCATTGCGACAAATATTGGTTTTAATATTAGCGTTTATAATATTGAATTTAATATTAGGGTTTATAATATTGGGTTTAATATTAGAGTTTATAATGTATGGCTTTAATACATGGTTTAATATTATGGTTAATATTGGGGATTAATATTTTGACGTTGTAACAGTATAAGAAACTATCTAACATCACATTATGACAAACATTGTCCCAATGTGACAATCATTCTCTCAATGTTACATTACATTAAAATTTATTTAACGTTACATTACAACACTATAAAATTAGGGTTTATAATAGTGGGTTTCATATTGGGTTTATAATATTATTGCTTATAATATTGGGATTCATATTTAGGTTTATAATATTATGTTTTATATTAGGGTTTATAAAATTGAGTTTAATATCAGGGTTTATAATAGTGGGTTTAATATATTTCAGGTTTAATATTGTGAGACTCGAATGGTATAAGAATCCATCCAACATCATATTGTGACAATAATTATCACATTGTTACATTACATTACAATTTATTCAAAGTCACATTACAACATTACTAACTTAGGGTTTAACGATAGAGTTTATAATATTGGGTTTTATAATATTAGGGTTTATAAAATTGAGTTTAATATTGTATTTAATATTGGGTTTAATATTAGGAATTATAATACTAGGTTTTATAATATGACAGTTTATAGTATTGGATTTAATAATACACTTTAATATTGACTTCATAATAATGGGTTTAATATTAAGGTTTAGAATATTGGTTTTATAATATTATATTTTATAATATTTTGTTTAATATTAGGGTTTTAATGATATTAACATTAACATGCACTTGATAGAGTGATATTTGGTCTTCCTTTGTGAAATGGTTAACTATGGCATATCATCTAGCTATTGTTCACTGTTAGTTATAAGAATAATTAGGGTTACACGAATAAAAAAACTTGGTTGTAAAAATAAAATATTATAGTTAAATACTAAATTTTTAATGTTAATTGAAACTTACTCACTTAGTTGAAATTTAACTTATACTTATATTAAAACATAATATTAAAACCCTAACATTAAAATCTAATAATGAAATTTGAATATTAAAAGGCTAATATTAAAATCTAATATCTTAAACCTAATATTATAAAACCTTATTATTACTTAAATAAATATATAATAATTAATATTAATATTAATATTAATATTATATCTCTACCATAAATCTAATAATTATTAATGTGGTTTATATAACTCTATTACATATATCAATCATATTTTTTAATGTAGTTGTGTATGTGTTTGATGTAGGTTTATCAAACTATATCAACCATATTATTAATGTAATTGTATTAATTTTATAAAGAAAAATAAAATGTATTATACACTTTGGATGAAGAAATGTGTTACATGTATACGTTTAAATATAAATAATAAAATAAATAAATAAATAAATAAAAATCAAATATATAATAAAAATATAAAAATAATTATATATTAAAAAATAAAAATACAGTTATTAATATACATTAATAATTTAAATTTGATATAAATAATATAATATAATAAAATTACCTTATCATCCAATATTAAAATATAATGTTAAAATATAAAGATCAATTATAATTGTTATTAAAAAAAAAAAAAAAAAAATCTTGAAACATCTATACTTACGATAAAAGTTATGAATTAAAGTTTTTGAACTCAGAGTGACATATGATAGTGGAAGTATTCCGTTTGGGTTTTTACTCATCCCTTAATTAACGTAGAACTTTAAAAAAACACTCACAACCACTTGATGTATTAAAAATTTGGATAATTTTTTTCACATAAAACATATTTTTTAACTCATAACAATATACGACTATTAGAATTGTATTGATGGAGATTTTTGTCCTCTTTTAGTTAACCTAGAATTTTAAAAATACTCATAGCTACTTAATTTTTTTTAGTAAGAAAAAAACGTTGTAGTGTTACAGTTCATATTCAATCAAATACGAGTGATTACATCATAAGACATTACACCCAATTTTAGTCCCGAAGAATCGAGCAATTGCGAACCCAATCCTTTAATCATTCTCTAAGCATTTACCAGAGCAACCCATGAATAGAAAATCCCATACTGGCCTCCGGTTTTACTAGAATTCAATGCCTCACAATGCAAGAAACAGTTGAAACTCATATTCAGAATGATCTCTGAGACGCCTAAATGAAGAAAAATGAGATTCAGAATGAATTCTGTCTGATGAAGCAATGCCAAGAACAGAGTCAATGCCAAGAAGCCACCAGCAGCCTCGCTTGCAGAAGAAGGTTCGCTTGCACCCAACATCGAAGAAACAGATTAGAAAATAGGCTCGCTTTTAGAAGTAGGTCCCCATCATCTGTCGACTGTTAAGGAATAAGGAGTATCCGACTGTCGAGGCATATGGAACCAGTGTAGAGATGAATATGAAACTCTCGAGAAGCCACTTAATCTAAAAAAACTTTTACCGCATTGTTGCTTTCGAGTCCCTAGAATAAATGATGGAAATAGGTGTTGAATACAAATTATCGAATGCAACAGTATTATTGTATCTTAACATCCAATCTTCCTTTTCAAAAGATCAAATGATGGTTGATTCAGCCAGATATTATAATGGTAGGTTCAGCCAGATATTATAAGGAGTTTTGTTTGGTGTGATTTTTTAGAATTTTTGGTGTTGTAATTGAGCTAAATAATTTAAAGTTGAATCTTGATTTCTATTATTTAAACTGTTTTTTAATTATACATATGGATTTAGCATTTTAAAAATCTCTAGACACTTTGATTGTGCAGGTTACTTATCAAATTTCTATTTTCAATAAATTTATGACAGATTTTGAAAAATTAAACTAAAAAAATCCACCTAAAAAAACCTTAAAAAAAATAACACTAAAAACTACAAATTCTTTGGCCATTATTGTTCGAAAGTGGATGAACGATGGCAAACGCTCCTTCAGGATTGATCGATATAGACATTGTACTTGACTTCTTCTTTCTTTTTCTTTTTCTTTTTCTTTTTCTTTTTATTTAACACTTAACAGAGCTTTTGACATGACCTTTCATCTGTATATAAACAATGTACTTGACTTTGTTATTTGTTTAGCACTTAACAAAGCTTTTGACATGACCTTTCATCTGTATATGGTCCGACTGAAGACTTACTTTAAGCCTGCATGATACATCTCATGAGTATATCAAACTGCATACATCTCATGAATGATCAGGACATTGGGTGATCGCTGCGACTTTGGAGGTGGTAACATAAAACTTAGAGTGATAAAAAGAACATCTCGACCCCTTTGAATTCCGTAATTGTAGTATTAGTAATAATGAATTTGGTGTAAGAAAACTCTTTACTCTTTAATAAAAATGATACTCTACATAATTTTATATTCATTTTAATCAAATACGGTGTGTAAGTTTCCACGCGATTTAATATAAAATCATTTATTGATGGAACATAATCAGTCAAGTACTTTTATCATTTATAAAATTATATCGTGTATACTAATGTCTTTACTAATCCTAACTAATCCTTGGGTTTGCTTCCAGAACGACCCCGTTTTGTTATGATAGGATGATACGAAAATGATGTTGTGATAAGGGTTGGTCCTGATATTGGTGTATGCTGATGGCCATTTCAGATATTGGTACCCAATGTCGACTTTTGTGCAAGTTTTTGGTGGTTAATGAAGCAGATCATTAGCTGGTACCCAATGTGAACATTTGTTGATCGCTTTTGGTGGCTATCGATTTTGCATTTCGCTGGAACCCAATGAGAACAAGTATATGTTGCTTATGGTGGCTGTGGATGAACCAGGCTGTTGCGTTTTATCCCTTTTAATCCGTGGTCGCGTCTGTTGCTGAGATTTTATCAGGGATGGTATTGGGTTTTCACATCTGTGGCATCGGATGTTGAACACCTCAGTACATTAAGGTGAGGCGATTCCGAGTGGTGATATCGGGATATGCATTTGATTTTGGATGCAAGTGTGTCGGGATAGTCGGTGCTCCGGCTGGTTCTTGATTTGGGGTTTTTTCTGATCGGTCTTTTGATGCGCTCGTTTGTGGTGGCTGTGTATTTGAATCGTTTGGGTCGCCCGAGTGTGTTTGCTCTCTATGCCAATGCGTGGCCTGTGTGAATGACATCTTCGATCTCTGCCATTCCCATATTGGCCTGCAGGCGTGCCTTTGGATGAGATCGGGCCGAGTTTTGCTTTGGATGAGATCGGGTTGAAATTTGCTACCCAGGATTGTGGTAGCGGTATGTGGTACGTGGTCTTTCTGGGCATACCACCATTCAAGATCTTGAAGCATCAGCTGGACCAAGGCATGTAGGGTCTCTAATCGAGCAGTGGGGGGTCTTTGCGGGTGATGGTGGTCGCCCTGTTTTGAGTTCTTCTGCAATTGCTGTGGGGTCTATGGTATTCCGGCTTGCCTGTCGTTTCTCCGGCTAATTCAAACTATTTTTCAGGGGAGCGGGCTTTTCAAATTTCTTTCCTTTCGCCTGACATAACCGGCGATCTGACTTATTGGCTCGTTGGTGGACGGTTGTCCCATTTAATGATATATCCGTTTCACCAACTCATCCTTTAATGACTCATTCTCTATTCTTCTCATCTCTGACCGGTCGCCCATCAACAGTGACCGTTCACCTACTGATTTAATCAGCTCATCAGTGCTCCGGGCTGAGTCAATACTTCGGCGCCTAGCACACCTACTCGTCAGTGCCCGTTCACCTTCCGCGTCCCCATCTCTTCAGTGGGCGATTAATTTCTGGGAGTTTTTCTTTTGAATCAGATCCGGACGCCTCATATTATGCGCTGCGGTTTACCTCAGCAGTTAATCCTTATCGGATCCTGACTATCCTCCCCGACATCATCTGTACTGGCGATGGACACCGGTGCTTATCAGTTTCTTTATTTTTCGTATGATGCTGTTTCGGGTATTTTCAAGGCCCGGTTGACCGATGTGCTCACTTTCCGCTTGGATATATCATATCCATACGACCCTGGATCTGTAGGGCTGGCCGGTCTCGGCTGGTTGCAATAAGGCGTTGGTTTCCCGGGTCGAGTTGGGGAGTCGGATCTTCCCCCAATCTTGGGAACCAAGCTCATCATGTTTTGGGTGCTATTTTGTTTATTCAGGACAGTTCATCCTTCAACAAGCGAGCCTGTTTCGGTGTGCAGGGTTTTTTTTGTTTTGTCCTGGGCTGCAAGCCGCTCTCCATATGTTGTGTGCAAAGCTGGCTTCCATATGTTGTGCGCAAAGATGTATTACAAGCGAGCCTGATGTCGTTTTTGCCTTGCGAGGAGGCCTTTTATCTGCCATATAGACACTTTGGAACTTTCTCTTTTTGCCTTCTTTCATTTTAGTTATCTTTTTTTCCTTATTATTATGAAGATGATGTTGTTGTATTCTCTCTGCTGGGCTTTTGAAATGTTTACAGGAATGATCTTGTGGGTATGTTTTATACTACCCGTTATGTTGTGGCCATGGACATCGAATTACTTCTCTTCAGAAGTGATTTCTGGATGTATTGGTATATGGGGTTTTTCTCGCTGTTTTATAACAGCTTGAGAATGTATTGATGATCATGTACTGTTATATTTTTAATATATACAACGTTTTTTTCCTTCTGAAAAAAAAAAAAAACCGACATTTGAGAATATATTTCTCTTATTGGACGTGAATGTTTTTTTTTGTTGTGTTGAAGACGAGGAATCGAAATGGCCAAGGCGTGTTCTAGACGTGGGGTGTGGATTAGGAGGGAGTTCGAGGTATTTAAGCAGGAAGTATGGAGCCCATGTCGAGGGCAAGACCATCAGCAAATGGTAGGTTGAAAGGGCCGCCGCAATTACTACCGGTCTCAGCGATAAGGTATATGAAAGTTTTCACTTAGGATAGCCTAATTAGCATCATAGTAAGGGAAATAATTACTCTAGGAAATGAGTCTGAATATTTCTAGATTTTAGGAATATTTTGGACTGGGAAAATGTAACATTTCCAGTGATTTAGAAGGAAAATACTTCAAGGGAAAATATATGGAGTTAAGGAAGTTTTTTATAACAATTACTAATGTGTAACTCTCTAATTTACTTCTCACAATCTTTTAGTACAAGTAGCTAAATTATCATCATTACAAAGATATAGAGTAATATTTAGCAAAAGAATAGTGAGTTACACAACCATTAATTGTTATAGTTGTAGCATATTAACTTAAACTTCTTGATGTAATCTTGAATCAATTCCATGATTATTTGAACTCAATTATTTAATCACATTCTTGATAATATAACCATCACATCATGTAACCAATCAACATCATTAGACACTCATATACCCTGAAATCCTATATGGTGAAATCCAACAAACATTTAATTTTATTATTAAATGCTCATGAGGGTGGTCACCCCACACAATGGCTTATATGGCAGTCTATTACTTAACCATTGTCGTAAAATCTTATAAAGAATTATCATTTGAAGTGAAACATAACTAGTTGTAAGTTATTAGAATGATCATGATATCATTTACCCACAAAGCCATGAACATTAAGTCTTTGCAACCGGGTTCTTCCCATAGGGGATTATCTTCCAAGTGACATTCCTTCAACCTGCATAGACCACTAGTTTTTTTTGTCTACCACAATGTTAAGTACAATTCACCTTTTGTTGTATGCAAACTTTGATATCCTGATTAGATCAAATAATAATCAAGCCAAAAGTAATTATTTATCAATGATGCTTCAACATCTAATCATGTGCATACATAAAACATAAACATAATATCATGTCATGCCTTCCTTAACATCAATGCACACACATTAATAAAAATAGATATAACTATCACACACCACATTAATTTTTATTCCCCTCCACCATACGTCCACATTATTTTTCCAAGCACTAAAACTTTCCTTCTTCTTTCAAAAGAAACTAGAACACTAGGTATGGTTTTTCACATGAATACATAAACCATTCACAATAATTGTTATTCTTGCATGTAGATACATAATAATTTTTGAAAAGGAGGCTAACATCCTCTTGCATGCTAATGCACAATCTTTCCAAAA
Source organism: Pinus albicaulis (assembly GCA_034641835.2). NCBI lineage: Eukaryota > Viridiplantae > Streptophyta > Pinopsida > Pinales > Pinaceae > Pinus > Pinus albicaulis. The sequence goes on from CM076581.1 coordinate 1,172,232,870, forward strand.
AAATGCTAACATAATTTTATATGAACATGCCTAATATTTTGATACGATAACTAATATAATCTTACATGAAAATTCATAACATTTCTAAAAGAAAGCTAGCATAATAGATTTTATGATTGTGGATGCAAATATATATTTATCTAGCTCAATAGTTATGATCTTTATGCATGTAATTACATAAAATTTATCAATAGAACTAACCCCCGTAGGTATTACTTTTGGTTTATGCAAATACATAAAAAGGAAGCTAAAAAAATGGATAATGTTCCTTTGAATGCAAATTCATGTTCTTTCCAACAACATCTTTTCCAAATGAGAGCTCTTCACAATAACTATTGTAAATGAAAATATATTCTCTATTCCAAGTATAACTAACACGATACTTATTATTTCTTGTGTGCACATACATGTACTCACCCGAAGGAAAACTGACATATTTATTGCATGCATTTACATATTTATTTTTAAAAAGCATAACACAATAATTATATTATCCTATATATATATATCCACGAAATCTATCACGATGACTTATTCTTGTCATGCAAGATCAATATAAATAATTGAGCACAAAACAAAACATTATTTTTCAAGAACACTAACAAATTACTTATCTCTATATGTACATAAAAAAACTACTCTTATAACGTTGACAAATCAAATGACATGACTCTGTTTTACTCAATTTTCCTGTTCTAGTCATCAACATTTGGCACGGTTTTCAAACTTTTGGAAATGAATTTTTGAAAAGCCAGAAGAGATTTTTAATGGGAATGGGTTCATTTGAAAATGTCTCTCTAAATTTTTACACAAGTATCATGGTTTGGAATATTCAAATGAATCTTTACAACCCATTTTTCCAGATTTAAATATTAAATAATTTATTGTTTTAGTCATCAACTTTAGTCACAGTTTTCGAGAATTTGAAAATGAATTTCCGAAATATGAAAGAGGCTTTTATCAATAACTAGCTCAATTACAAAAAACATCTTTTATTTTTTACACAACTATCATCATTTGGGACACACGATGACATATTTGGACCATATTTTTTGATTACTCATGCAAATATTTTCCAAGATTAGTCTTATTAAATTTCTTCATTTTTTCAATAATTAGTGCAATGTTTTAAATAAATCGAACTTCAGATGTGTGGCAGCTATTTTTTCATGCAAACATATATTTCTCTGCATGATAACTAATTTTCTTACACACAACCATATACTTATTTTCACAAGTGTTATTTTCCTACATGCAAACATTCACCTCTTTTTTGAAAGAAATATAGCATAATATATATTAATCTCATGTATATGCAATTTGTTTTAAAAATTAATGAACATATATCTTATCTTTTAATGATTGTAATTCCTTATCCCAATGAGACACCTACTGTAGTATTCTATGTATAATTAATAATTTCTACCACACTATTATAGCCAAGAGTGGCCTGGTAAGAGATGAAACAATCCTGGGTTGAGTTCCCCACAAGATCGAATTTGATTCAACAAACAATGTACATATAATTATTCAAAAACACTAATTCCTCTCTCTTTAATTTCTTTTACATATATTTTAAAAATTTTAAAAATCACTCAATAAACCATCCATAAATCACTCCATAAATCATATTTTTCTAAATTCTAAAATCAATTAATAAATCATCCATAAATCTATCATGTTTCTTCAAAGTATATTTTCTTTTACTTTATGTACGAAATATATGTTATCCATGGTTTTTCTAAAACTATGACTCATTAGCTCTAAAGATCATAAAATATACTAACTTGGAGAGTGCCATTTTTTATTTTGTAAATAAAAATTTTACTCATGCTTCCAAAAAGAGGTACATTAGTAGAAAAACACAGGTAGTATCACCTCGACTAGGTTTGTTGAGTACCGCTATCAGCATATGACAATGAAACAAAAAGACATTAAGAGACATAATCCAGAACTTGATAGGCCATAGGCCCTAGAAAACAAAAATAAAAAAGAAAATAGTTGTATCCATGCTAATCGTCATAAGTGATGGAGGTTGGGATGTCCGGAGTTGTTCCACATGGCGAAAGAGGACAAAAGGACCATTGGAGATTCTCCTCGAAATGGGCCATCCAGGTCTCCAACTTCTCAAATTTATCAGACAACAAATTATGGCATCGTCAGACCACCACTACATGCTTTTGGACATGGCACTGGAATTAATTCATTTTATACAAAGTGGAAATAAATTACACATGGTCCTCCTACCTAACCTTCTCTGAGGTCTCTGGGCATTCAAGAACTAATTAGATCAACTCTTGATATCTCTCCATGCAACATCCTTGTCATTGTCCATGGGAAAAATTATGGACTGATAATAAATGCCCAAAATGACCACGACGGTTCAAACCCCCATGCTGATCGAGAGGGATCTGGCTTCCATGACCTATCGCCAAGCCCCCACACCAACCACTCCGAGTTGCTGACCCTGCATTCCCTGAATGTTCTGACCTGCAACCACCTCTACCACGTGTTTCCGCATGACTCGAATGACCAACGTGCCAAACACCCTACTCCAGGACATCACAACGAGGTGCCAAAACTAACTGAGACAAGGAAATGCCACCCCTAGTGTTTCCTGAATTGGGATTTGAATGAGAGGAAGACCTGAGCTAGGCATCAGACATATGGATTGCTTCCCGACACCAATGGAATTAGTAGAGGACCCCACATCCGAAACATGTTAAGTTGCCCACATGGAAAAGAGCACCACCCACACCATCTTAATTACCACACACCAGTGCTGAGTAACCACGAAAAAAAAAGAGCTAACACTTGCCGCAAGCCAAACCACTTCCCATTTCCTGAGTAGACCTCTTGCGAGCCACACTAACCTGAACCCAAGACATTTACTCCTTCGACGCCACCCAACATCACAAAATATCATGAATGAGTCGGGGAAGTCCATAATTACATGACTGCTCCAGCATAGACTTATGACCACTCGTCTGAGACTGAAACCGTGTAGAATTAAACACCACCCAAACCATGAAACCATACCTCATCTCTCCTGCAAACACACACATACGAAGACCAATCTAGAAAGTTATAATTATGCTCACCTGAAAGCAGAGGAGGGAACGTCTGTGACGAGGTCGCCCCCTCTCCCAAAGAGGGAAACCTATGAAACGACCATCGCTCCTCATGAAGCCCTCACCACAATCACCATAGCTCGTACACATGTAGAATGACCAACAATCCTCACCACCCTCCATAAAATTCAATTGATCACCACCACCCTTGATACCCAAGGCTACATGAAGTCTCACACGCTAGTAATAGCTGCCTCCCATGCTCAAGGTGTAATGTAAGGGCAGGAAGGCTAGCCTTCCCACGTGTGGCCACGTGCTTACCATATGTGCCCACGAAATCCCTCGAGAATGCAATCCTTGATTTTCGCCACTCCCATTAGGGAGGCCTCTTCTGAGGTCACAACCCTATTGAGGTCCTCAAGAGTTGCATCCTGCAGGGGCGAGGGCTAGTCCCTGATGAGTTCCTGGTCTTGATGGTCACTACCCCAGTTTTCTAACTTGTTCGCTTCTTTGTTTCCCTCTCGGCCAACATTCTCAGTTATTACATATCTGAAGGAAGGGATCCTAGAGTGAATATGTTCAACAATAAGTTTCTGTCACCAAAATTGAATCATGCAGTTCGGGGGGGGCTTTTTATCAGCTTCTGCAACATGGAAATCGTTATTTGTGAGTCCCCTGTGACCTACAACTTGGTCACCCCAAATTTCGCTGCAACTTGTAAACCTTCTTCCATTACCAGAAACTGTGCCACATTATTGGTGTTACTGCCACATGAGGCTGCATACACTTTCACTATTTTCCCTTTGTCATTACCGATTATTCCTGCAAGGCCATCCAGACCCAGGTTTCCCTTAGACGCACTGTCAAATTTCAATTTGAAGAATCATCGAGGCAACTGAAGGAAGGAGTTGGGTGAGTGGTCCTTCATATTCCTTAACCTTGCAGGCCCAAAGGCAAAAGAGTCTGGGTTAAGATCTAGCGTGGTCAAGATTTCACGTTCCCTATCCATTTCTTTCCAATCCTCATCCAACCAACAAGAGATTAAGATGATTTCCATAATGTTTATCATCGTCGTTTTCCTTACCTGGTCAGTATGGATGCTCTATGACTGGAATAAAACATTGTTTCTTTACTTCCAAATGTTCTACAGGGAAAATCCCTATGAGATGAACCATTCTCTGTTGACAATGGGGTTCTTGAAGAGTGACCAATACGATTGTTCTAGTGATTATTTCAAACTATTAGTCGATCGATCACTCGCCCCAAATAGTGGAGCAATCTTGTCCGATATCTCTCACGATTTGGGGCAAAATTTCAATAAGTGGAATGTTTTTTCCTCTTTGATTGTGTATAAGGGTCACTTAGAAGGGCTGCATAAACCTTTTTTCCTGATTTTATCCCAAGTGAGGAGCTTACTGTGCCACATGATCCAAAGGAAAAATGAAATCTTTGGCCACAACTTAGAGTATGAGATCTGTTTCTATAAGGCGTTAGGTCGCTGATCAAATGAGGTAGATAAATGTGAATAATCCTCTTTGAGAGAGAACATAACTTTAGGAAAATAACCCCAAATTATCTTTTCGGGTTTGCCATTTTTTATAATAGGGCGTTGTCGCAAGATCAAGGTGAGGGCCTCCCAATCCAGAGGTGGATCACACACTGGCTAGTGGTATGAAGACTTCCATACTCTCCACTTATCCATTTAATTGGATTCATTCCAAAAGTCTCTTACTTTCTCCATTTCCAAATGAGTGGTAATGGTTTGGATATCCTAGAGCCTATCCTCCAAGTTTAATCTAGGGTATTGCATCCATGCCTCCTACCAGAATACAACTATATTTCCATTTATGATTTTCGAGAAACCATGGTCTTGAATCAATGCCCAGTTTTCCTTTTTCGAATTCCATATGGAAGATCCATTTGGTAGGTTGTAATGAGATTTTAAGGGGTCCTTCCATGCATTCATGCCATATTTAAAGGACCAAATTTCCTTCCAGATTTCCTATCATCCCTATGACCATCTCCACAAAAATTTAATACTAAGTGTGTGTGACAAATTTTCCAGATCCTTTACTACAAGGCCACCATGCACATTCAGTTTGCATAATTTGTCCCATGCTACGATGGTCCATTTTCATTTGATCTGTGGTCCTGACCAAAGGAAATTTCAGAGCCTGGTTGCGATATATTTGTATATACTATGCAGAGAAGGAAGGCCAAGAGATGATAAATTAGGATAGCCTGAAATACAACTTTAATGGGGATTAGACTCCCAGGAGAGTTTAAGACTCGAAAGGTCCAATTGGACGGCTTCCGATCGATACGACTTAAAAAATCCTTCCAGTGTGAGACCTTCAAGGAGTTAGAAACTAAACGAACTCCAAGGTACATGGTTGTAAGAGATTTTATTATGAAACCAAGAGATCGAGCCAGGTGACTTTGCACACGGGGGTGAGTGTTGAAATATAAGATACCATATTTGTCACCATTCATCAATGTTTTAGATGCTTGTTTGAAATCCTCGAGAAAGGATCCAAGTTTTCTTTCCTCTTTTAAGGTTGGTTTAGCGAACAACATATTTTCATAATCAAATTGTTGGTGGGTGATGGGAGGGGTCGGCCTAGAGAGTTTTAGACCCTCAAGGGATAAAGACTCCATTGATTCCTTGATAATCCTGCTCAATCATTTCACAATATTGATGAAAATGAAGGGGAGATAGGGTCCTCCTATCTTAGAACACGATATCCCCTAAAAGTGCAGGAAGGAGCCCCATTCACAATAATGGAAAAGAAATGGGTTTCAATCATAGATTTGACCTTGTTTATCCACGAGGAGGAGAAACCAAAGGCTTAGAGGATGGACTGAATATAAACTACAAGGAAAAGACCCTCTAGCGGATGTTTTTGAGGAACCCCTTATAAAAATACCCTAGACATCTATTTCTAGTGGAGGTTCCTAGAGGAGGTTCACGGGCGGAGGTTTTTGCGGATGTATTTCGTCCAGTGCTCTTATCACACTAAAATGCATTGGTGCGTTCAAGATGAAAAAGCATCAGTGTGGTTAAAAAATTGGCACACTGGACACCATGTGCTCTGTGCACGCCCGACTGGTGTGTTTTATTTGTGTAGAGTACTGGTACTTTACATAACTTCTGCACCGACGCCTCATAAAAAATGCGCGAAAACTGACACTGCCCGAGTCACCCTTAAACAAAACGGGTCGCCAATGCACCGAGTCACCATGATATCCCCACGCACCAGCACAGGGTTAAATAAATAAAAAATTACAGCAAAAAAAATGCACAAAACATAGGCACACTAGGAACTGTGCGCTCCTAACACCCTCACCCAGTGTGTCATTATCCTGTACAACACCGGTTCCTTACATTTCTACCACACCAATGCTTCCAAAAATGTGCGCGAAAACAGATACAGCGCGGTGTGGAATAAAGAAAACGGACCAGGGTTCCCATAAAACATGCGCAATGGTAGATGGTTAAATAAAAAAAATTACGGCAAAAAAACCACACGAAACATTGGCACACCGAAAACCGTGCTCTCCGTACAAAGCTGCCCGGTGCCTTTAATCAAGGAACAGCACCGATGCATTGCAACTCGTCAGCACCAGTGTCTCATAAAAAAGTGCATGGAACAAAAACTGTCTGAGGTAGAATTAGGGAAAAGCACTGGGGCTTGATAACTTCTGCGGACAGAAAAAGGGTTTTAAAAAACAAAATTATAGCCAAAAAACAGCACAAATCATTTGTTCACCAGACAACATTCACAGTGTGTCTTATTACTGTAGAGAACCGGTGCGTTACCACTATGCCACCCCGGTCTCCCATAAAAAGTGCGTGGAACAAAAACCGCTTGGTGCCGATTGACGGAAACCCACCAAGGCCCCATTAACACCATGCACTGGAAAAGGGTTTAAAAAAAAAATTACGGCCAAAAAACTGCACAAAACATTGGTTCACCGGACAACATTCACGCTGCGTCTTATTAATATAGAGCATCAGTGTGTTACTACTACGTCGCCCCGGTGTCTCATAAAAAGCGTGCGAAACAAAAACCGATCAGTGCAGAATGACGGAAAAGCACAGGGTCCCATTAATGTCGCGCACCGGAAAAGGGTTAAAAAAAATAAAATTACGGCCAAAAAACCGCACAAATCATTGGTTCACTGGAAAATGTTCACGTGCATCTTATTACTGTAGAGCACCAGTGCGTTAACACTATGTTGCCCCGGTGCCTCCTAAATGCACGCGAAACTAGAAACCACCTGGGGCAGCATATTGCAAATGCACAGGTATGCCAATAAAAAACCCGCGCACTGGAACAGGGTTAAATAAAAAAAAATTACAGTCAAAAAACCGCATTTTTCACATTTGTCAGTGCTACAGAGTTCTCAAGTACCAGTGCAAGTTATCCTTGTTTGAGCTGCACTGACATTCGTGCTCCCATTGCACTTATTGCATGCACTGCTAATGTGCATTGCCACCAATCTCCAACTTGAATTTTATAAAACAGTGGAGAATTTTTCTTTTGCAAATTCTACAGCCAATATGCCTCCTCGACGGGTAAATGTACAGGTATTTTTCTTGTTTTTCCATGATTAAACCTTCTAGCAGATTAGAATTTGAAAAAACCTTAAAATTAACCATTAAAAAAAAAAAAAAAAATTGTCACCCGGTGCGCTCAAGCTGTTCGACTCGTACCGGTTGTGGTGTTGCATGTATACAGGAAACACCGCACCCGATGCTGACGGTATCCACACCAGTTATGGCGCGATACCGCACGATGCACTGTGTTATTTTAAAAGAATTTAAAAAGTGCAGTGCGGTTGGTTACTAGGCTGCACCGTTGACAATGGTGTACTGCGGAAACTCGGTGCATTGATGGACTTATCCGCCCCAGGGCGCATAATGTTTTCAACACACGTGAACCACAATTATACATTTTCAATGGTTCGGGGTGGTAAACTGGTGCTAAGGGTATCTGCACCAATTCTGGAGCGGATACCAAAGGCCCACCGTGTTATTTAAATTTCTTTAAAATGAGTAGTGTGATCGGCTACCTGGCCACACTGTTGACCTAGTTGAATAGTGGTGATGGGGTGCACTGTCTGAAATAACTGCCTTGGGATGGCTATTTTTGTCAGCACATAGCTTACCGTATTTGGCCTAGGTCGACGGAGTGACATCTTAAACTACCCCACCGACGACTATGTACAGTGGCAGGAGGGCGGTGCGCTGACCTAGCTATAAGCCCCGGGGTGTATAGTGAAGTCAGTGCACCGACCTCCTAACACCGCACGTAGTGAACGGTGCGCTAAAAACATTTTCTGGAGCACTGCTCCCATTCCAGTGGATATCATTAGGTGCACCATATCTGGTGCGCTCTGTGGAGAGACGCACCGGGACTGGTGCATGACTGTGTTTTGCACCACACCGACTCTTGTTTTATTTATTTTTCAAAAAATATTTATATACGTATATTTGTAAATACATGTGTCATTTAATAAAAAAATTGTGTTTAATATGTCAATCATTCAGAGATGTGAAAGGAGAGAAGAGGGGCAATAGAAACAACAGGTGGAACAGTATAACATGCTTCTCCTATGGGAGGTAAGAGAGAGGGAGAGAGATGCATACCCTCACCCTATTACAGCAGCGACGCAGGGGATCCTTAGGTAGGTAGGCCTCCTCAAGTTCTATGAGGAGGCTACTTCCCTAAATTCCCATAGTTTTTTTTTTAGACATCTTATCCGAAGGTGGAATGCCCAACAACAGGCTTTCCGTGTTGCTATCAACCAGTCGTACATGCCCACTAAGGAGGATGTATATTTTATTATAGGGCTATCGAGGAGAGGGGTCTATTTTCCCTCATTCCCCAAGGTTCCAGCCGGCTATGTGGCATGGAGTCGGTTAGTTTACTCCCAGAGATACATTAGAGCAGATTTAGTATCTCCTGCAGAGTTCCAGGTCGTTGTAGGGCAGTTACGTATTGGTGCATTTGGTCATGGGGAGGTCCAGTGTCTCTCACTTATCATATCTACCATTTCGTACAACACCAGTGATATGAAACACATTAGTTGCCATCTTTTATATTATGTGAATTCTTTACTATAGCAGCCACGACTTGTCAGGTGGTTTTCCATTTTTTTGTGGCAGTTTTGTATAGCATTAGATAGATGTCGTTCTCATGTACAAGGGAGGGTCAACTTTCCTTTTCCTTCAGAGCTTTTTTTTAATTTTTTGAGAGGTTTCCAAAGACGAGACATTCTTTTCTTCGGCAACCTCATAGGCTGATTACTAAGGCACGTATGCACATGTGGGGGCATATGATGCATAAGAGGGAGGAGTCTATTTTTCCAGTGAGGATATCAGTTGATGCACTAGCGTTGCTAGCCAGTGTTGATGAGCATACTTTCATTTTGGTCCCCTGTCCTTATGCGGGGTTGGATTGGTGAGGGTGTGCCAACATCCTCTTCACAGCTGATGAGCCGCTAGATGATAGAGGTAATATTATTGTTTTATTTAAAACAATTTCTAACATGTTCTTTAACTTCTTTTTATTAAATTATGTAATAAAATCCTCTAATTATTGTTGCGTACTTGTATATATTTTTCAGACATTGGATCTTTTGACGGTGAGGAGATGCTGCCACCACCACCTAATCCAGGTGTTGATCTTGATGAGGAAGAGGGCATGCTAGTGTTGTAGCCGCTACAAAAGCACCCAAAAATTTGGGTATATTTAAAATTTCGGGTTCCCCCTCTGCTCGCTTAGGCGTTAAAGTTTTTCACCCGACCTGTAGTCAGTGAAATCCCACCGACCTATCCCCAACCCCTCACGAGCTTTCTAACCATCATGATCAGATGTTGTTGTTGCAATCACGCCATATGTGGGAGGGATCATCCAGCATACGCTCAAACACTCTTACCGCAGTCACGCCATGTGTAATGAGATTTCCATGCATACATTTGAATGGAAACCATTTTGTGTATTGACGATTAAAGGCCCTCTCACCATGGGTCATTAAGCATGTTGTTTGAATACTTCTCTTAAGCTCGTAATTCTTATATGTTTATCTAAAGACACCATTCTCAAAACAAGTAACTATGATGTGATAATGTTCCATACAGGTCGATCCCATAGGTGATATACTCATAAATGTCATCACCACACCGATAATAAGGATAAGAGTAGTACGAGTTGAAACATGAGAAGTTCAATGGAAATGCCCGCGGCCCTTTTTATGTTGTGTCCATTAAATTTGCGACCTTGACTCAATGTGACAATACCTCTAGATGTGGCAAACAGTTCAAGCTGCTAAGATATATTGTGCATGCATTCATGCTTTGGCATACAAAAGCTTTACTTGTCAATAATGGAACTCTTACATTGCCACCACTGTTTGGGGTTACAGTATTGGCTCCATTGGTCCCACTTCAGAGGAAAATTTATGTATCTGTATTGCATCAAGAGTGGCCCAGCTTCAAACAAGTAGTTCAGGCACTCAGCATCAATATTTACAAAATATTGTGGTACAACTACGAAAGACATGTAGCCATGCTTATCTTTTCAATGGTGTGGAGCCAGAGCCATTTGAAGAAGGTGAACACTTAGTTCAAGTGAGTGAAAAGCTCATCATCTTGGACATTTTTCTTGAGAGCTGCATAGTCAAGGACATCGTGTCTTGATTTCTTCTCCAACGATGCAGATAATAGACATCTATCACGATTAATTATAGCTTCAAAGGTATTCTTATGAGTGTCTTGATGGATCAGTAAGAGTAGAAGAACGTTTTGCGGCTGTGCAAAGCTTTGGTGGCAAAGAATCAACACTACCAGAGTCAAGTGACTTCAGAAATGCCAATGAGGATACTTGTGAAGCATTTGTATTTTAATATCTACTCGAGCTAGTGGTGCTGGTTTGAATCTTGCAGGAGCTGATATTGTCATTTTATGTGAGTAGGACTGGAATCCACAAGTTGACAAGCAAGCATTACAACGTGCTCATTGCGTTGGTCAACTACATCATGTTTTGGCATTAAGCATTAAACACAGTTGAGGAGGTGATTATGCAAAGGGCCCACAGAAAATTGCAGTTTAGTCACAATATTATTGGCCATGATGATGTCGATCCAGAAGCACATAGATCAGACAGTATAGCAGGTGGTAATTAGAGGTCCATAATAATTTATGGCCTGCACAAATATGACCCATCATGACAACACAGAAGGAAGCTCTTGGTTATAAGTCTTTAGCTATCCAAGGTACATCTAAGAGTTTGAGTGTTGTACCAAAGTTAGATAATGGCGAAGTACATTTCATCTTTGAAGGTTGTACAAATTCTATAAAAGGCCATTCTTCTGAACCGACCTAATTTTGAGTTGTGTTGACAACTCTGGAAAATTGGGGAAAGGAAGCAATGTTTGTTAGACCTCGAGCTAGATGTTGGGCGCAAATATGTGGATCAAGGTTATGGTTTTAAATATGATGTGATTAAACCAAGGGAAAGAAATCATATGGTTCGAAACCATAGGATATCGTGGAGAAAAATTAAGTGATAACTTTATAAAGGGCACACATTCAATGGACCAAGGTTATGTTGTATATTTGATGCCAAAGCGCTAACGTATATGATCTCAAAACCATGTAATACCGACAAGCAGAAGCATACGGGGAACATTACAGCTAGCACCAAATACTTTTATTCTGAAGTTTTAATTAATGAGGCAGATATATAAGGTGGTCGAATTTAAACGCGGATCAGCTTAAATATTTCTTGGCGGGTTTTCAACTTATGGTGAAACGTTGGAGCGGACGTATATATGCAAGGGTCAAAACTTACGTTCAACACGTAGTCATGACAAACCTAGAGTGGCAGCCAACGTATTATGATATCTCCGGTGCGATAATAGTCAAAATTCATCCAAAGCCGTGAAAAAAAGGTTTAACAATGATAATTGGTATTATTTGCAACTTCAGTTTTTTTAACTTGGTGTCCTCGTTACTTAAGGCTGAGGTGCGGGTTCAACGTTCTCGTCAGCACCGATTACGTTCATTACCCGATGTTTACTGTTCTTCACTCGCTTTCTATCATGGGAGGTGTAAATGCCTTTTCTATTCTCAATTAAAGCCGCACATGGAGGGTGGTTTCCTCTTGTTGCCATTACAATGATGACTTAAACCATGGGAAGCACAGTTGCAGTGCACATGAGGGACTCCACGGCGTAATTCTTGGCTCTCCGCCACGTGTCAAAGGATGTGTGATCTAGTTTGAGAAAACTAGAGCATTTTCCACCTCGAGGAAGAAAGTTTATGATGCTGATCGTTGCGACTTCCTCTCCATGCATGACACCACAGGCAGTAGTTGTTTAGTGTGGATGGTGATACCGTTTCATTCAAAACACATGCACACAGGTTTAGCAATAACGGTTTCGTCATTATCATAAGGTCGGTGGCCTTTACGATGCATCATTAATGAATTAACACTGGAATAGCAGAGCGCACTATACACAACAGAAGCGTTGTAACCCACATAGCCTGTCAAACCTAACAGCTATAGTCTTCTGGTCAACCTGAGCTTGTGGTCTGGTGTACTGATGCCATGCATGCACTGAGGACTATTATATCGCAAACAGCAAACGTGGGGCAAAACGTAAAACCTTAACGACATCAAAATAATTTAAAATGGTGGCTGAGAAAACTACGGCTCATGCACCAGATTGCATTCGCCCCGTCATACCTATAGTCTGTGCGTTGAGATCATAATCGATAGGGTTTGAAGAACGGTGATCTTTTGATGCGTCTTTTATTACCGTTCACAGATAGAATCTCAGTTATGGTGTCGTGGTGAGATTGCAGGAAGGATTAATCGTCCTTTTGACCGCTCGATCCTCCTAAGGAGTCTTGAGTCCAGCACAGTAACCTGTTTTTCAACGTGTAGTGTGTCGTGAGTTCAAAAGGAGTAGGAGGTTAATGCTCTTGAAAGTTTGCTACCAAACTTCAATTGCAGCAACAAGGAGTGCGATCGATTCTTAAATGCAACCATGCGACCCCTGATCAAGTCGCAATCCAGCCTGGGTCTCTGAGTCGCAACATACCCAAAATCAACTGAGTGCGACTTGCCCAACATTTGTGACTATGTGACCTCTATCGGGTCGCATTTCTTCGAAGTCGCAAGTTGTGAATCTATGAGACAAATGAAAGGCACGACCCTGCGACCTTTTTAAGATTGTGACCAACGTAGAGATCAAGTCACGCGACCCCTCCAGGTCGCTGAGTCGCGATGCACAATGCTGGACGGAAAGTGCGACCATGCAACTGTGCGACCCCTCCAAGGTCGCAAGGTCGCAGAATGATATGTCCACTAGAGGCTACGCCGCGGGAAAGCTCTGACCATGCGACCCCACTTCGAAATGGCCTCTTTTCTCAAAGCATATATCGCCTACAAAACAGGACTATACAGGGGTCCAAGCTAATCGTTAAAACCCCTTGATGTTATCTGTCAATATACTCCTTATGCACTTGCATTTTCTTTTATTTTTTTGTATCTTTATTTTTTCTTCAACATGCATAAACATATTTATGTGGGCGAGGCTAATGGCTAATATAATATTCTTACACGCAGGTAACATGAGGAGATTATGATGATAACCCAGACAAGGAAGTTTGTCGCTTACCTAGAAAATGCTTAATAGGAGAAATGTAGAAGAGATAAAACCCCAAGTCGCATATTTCTTCAGGTTTCCAGGTCGCAGAGTCGTGTTCCATGCCAAATGCTCGACTATGTGACCTAGCGAACCAGCGACTGGGTCGCAGGTCGCACATCTGCCGAGGTCGCAGGTCGCACATCTGCCGAGGTCGCAGGTCGCGCATCTGCCGAGGTCGCAGGTCACAAGTTCTCAAAGGTCGCAAGTCGCAGGGGTCAACGGATCGCTAAGTCGCATCCCCTATCAAATTCTCGACAGCGCAACCCAGTGACCTAGTGACTAGGTCACAAGGTCGCAGAACCCAGTCAGGTCACAGGTGGCAACAACAGCTCAGGTCGCAGGTAGTAGAAAACACTGGGTCGCAAGGCATCCCAACGATCAAGAAGATGAAAAGCCAAGGAAGCCCAAAGGGCAGGTTTTGTATTATAAATACTCCTTCGAGAGCTTGTAAGGGGATCTTTTGTTTGGGACTCGAGCTGAGTATATTGTATTACCAGAGGATTATACCTTTAAGCATTAATACAATCATTTTGAAAAATCCCTTTGTGGATGTGGTGTTGTCTTATGTATGAGCATTGTTGAGTATTATGTTTTTAGTTTCTGAACATCTTTAGATTAACGGAACTGCATCTTCAATTCACATCACAGTTGCATAACAGTTTGCTGAGTATGTTAATAGTGGCTGAGTTTATTTCACTTTCTTAACGAACGCTGATGGCTTTGTTTATTGTCATTTGTGTTACTATTTAAAACTCTTAGGAAGTGAAAGGCGTTCTTTCCATGAGGAATTGTGTCCTTTGTGGTCAGAACAGTTTACAAGTGTGACCCTAATGAAGTGTTGTTAACAACACTTCCTTCGGTCTTCACGCTTTATTATTTCCTCTTGCTACTCATAGTGTCGCATGTACATTTAATGCATCAATCATATGTCTTGTATGAGTTGATTAGGTGTGTATGCACTGTTTTATAGAGTTTAAGAAAGACCCTAAGCAAAGGAGAAATCAGTGGTAGCTGGACCCACACCCCAGACGGGATCCCTATCCCAAACGGTTCAAGGTCTGATTGGGACTTTCTACCGGGGAGATCCCCTACTATTGGCCGGACAGATTTTCCCGTCAACAGAATTGGCGCTAGAAGGAGGGCCAGATGACAAGCTAAGCCGTGAGAGCCTGCAGTTAATCTCATATCTCTAATGGCTCGTTCCCAAATCATTCTCCCGAAATGTTTGTCGGAGTTTTATGAGCCTCGATACTTCATCCACGATGAACTTATGTATCGCTTGTCCCAGTTAAAATTTGATGGTGATAATGGGGTGTCCATAACCCGACACCTTTTAGATTTCTATGACTTTGGTGAGTGCTACGAAATTGACGATGAAGGTTTGATTTGTTTTCTTTTCTTCCTCACTCTCGAAGGTCGTGCTAAGAAATGGTGTCACACATTGCCGGAAGCTTCCATCCATTCATTTGAAAAACTCGCCAGTGAAATACAACAAGCTTTTCACAGGTATGATTTTTAGAACGTTTTAATAAAATTAAATGACATCAAAATTGAACCTCAGGAACCTCTTGATGAATTTTCTATTAGATTTGTTCATTATTGTTTTGAGTTCCCAGAAAAGGATTTCGATTGGAAGTTGTTAAGTGAACAGTTCAGCTATGTGATTCTCATTTCCCTTGAACAATTTCAGTTATCAACCCAGCCTGAGCCTAGTGTTCCCTATGACAACCCGCAAACCAACGGCTGTTCAAATTTTGAATCTTTCACGCACCATGTTGAATCAGAGCTCAAAAACCATAGTGGCTCACTGCCTCTCCCTTGTCTCGAGCCCACTCGGTGTCTCCCTGGACACAAACCTAAATCTAATTTGCATACTGATTATGGATCGACCCCTACCCCGCATAAAGTTGATTCCCTTACAAGGCCTGCCGGATCATTGTTTTCTCTAAATGACATGGATGCATGTGTTGAAAAGCCTTGTATGGTTAACGCCCATGCGACTCAATCTCTTCGTTCACTATTCCCTGATTTATTTCACGACCCCGCCACAGCCATAGGAGCGATTTCTTGTCTGGGCAACCTCAAGATGTCATCTTTATTGATCCATCCCAGTTGTAACTCCTGGGGAGCCTGACTTGCCAGGTACCCAACTTGATTTTATCGATGGTTGTAGCGATCACTCCTTATCTGAAAACATATTCAATCATACCGACGAGGATAGTCACTCGCATCTCTTTGCCAACCATATAGAGACACCAGAATTCGATGACTCGCTTCGGGAAGATTCAAGTACCCATCATAAAGTCGAAGCGCTTCAGCTTTCGCCGACTGTTTCTGAAATGACGATCCCTAAGTACCATGCTCCTCCCAACATAACCACGTCAATTTCACCCCTCCCTAGCAAATCTAGAGAATCCAATACCTCGGATTATCAATATATCAGTGCGCAAACGTTCGACCGAATTGATACAAAGCCCACTGACATTTTGCAACTCACCACAATCCATTATCACATCCAGTCGCTTGATGATCTCACCCAACTATCAAAGTTGGGAAACCCACCGCTCGAAGGTCTGGAGTTTGTTCAAGATGGTGACGAATTAAGGCCTCCACCGAAAGTGGATTCGGATCCTCATATCCTTGACAGGTTCCAGGAGAAACTCCGAACTAGGGTTTTCAAAATTAGGGTTTCTGCTCTTGGATTGGCAAGTATCTATAATTTTCCTGGCACATGCTTATTATTCCCATTCCATAAAATTGATGACCCTCACTACCATAATGAGCATGCTGGTTCGTTCGACCAACCCTATCTGGTGAATGTGCCTGCAAATAGGAATTGGCTTACCCATCACCCCTCAGATCCAGGATTGTGCATGAATGATTATGTGTCATTTATAAATGTTAAGTTTCAAGAACGTATTGTCGTCTATGAAGATGAGAGTGGGATTTAGCTTGCACAATCTATTTTGGCATGTTCTTTGGTAAGTATCTATGATCGTCTTGTCGTTGCACCTGCTCCTCAGGTAAGTTTTGTTGCTACTGCACTTTTTTGGATACTAGCCCTAATCCTGATCATTGTTGTTGTTGCAGGAGGCAAACTAATGCGGTGGCTGCACTGGAAAGCTGATTTTACATAACCCGGTCACCTCATGGGTTAAACTAGGTTTTAGGTGTAGGCTAGTTAGGACCTGTTAATAAAATTTGTTAGCTCAAAGTTGTCGATTAGGTTACTTGCCAAATTTTTAGTTTATGATTAAAAGTGTGTTTGCTATCTTTGTTTATGATTAATATCTTAGGCATTATCATGTTACAAGTATTTTCCTTTCATTTCCTTTTCAATTGCTTTTTTCTGCATAAATAATCACTGCTTGTATTGCGCCTCTTTTCCACCTACAACTGGTTGATCATTCTCGCACATGGCGTGCATTGCATCTTGAGCCTCGCCTATTACATTGTGTCGTATGCTCTCTTTCTTATATCATTTTTTTTCATATCGCCTGCCACTTCATGAGCCCTCATTGAAACCCTACCATCTTGTGGTCTTGTTTTGCCCCGATTGCTGAAACAGTAACCCCATTTTTTTGCGTGAGGTTGTGGTGGCTATCTCAAGAGGCAACTTTCTCTTAGGACCAGTCATCGAAGTCACATTCTCGACAAGATGCCTATAAGTCTAAACTTATTTAGCCAGGGAGATACGAGCCGGTTGCTTATGGGAGACCTAATGAGTTTCAATGGCCCATACCCATAGCCTAAGCCTTGTGCCCAGCATAGTCTTGGACATCTTAATGACCTGTTTTGCACGTTTCGCCTATTGTGCTAGATGGGATGTGAAGGTTTGGCACTAGGGAAAACCCAAATCAGGATATCTTTCAGTTTCTGTAAAACAAGAAACAACCTCTCTTGCTCGTAAAATAAGCCGGGATCCCTCATCCGCCCATGAAAAATAAGTGCCACGAGCACATGAAAATAAGTGTTGTAAGCACATGAAACAAATAAGGGTAAAGGATCGAGAAAGGCTTCCTACGCAGAGAGGTAACGCAACGACTCCGTCGGTGTACTGACCAGGCTCGCTGGCAGCGGAGCAACATTTGTGATTTCTTCAAGTGACTCCGCCGGGGTACTGTCCAGGCCTGCTGGCAGCGGAGAAACACCGGAAACTTACTTTAAAAATCTTGAAAATAATAAACCCACTACCTTTCTCTTCACATCATCAACAAGCTACGGGCGTCTATGAGATTTCTCTTTGATGTGTTTCTGATTAGCGAGACCTAGCTGTGGCACAAGGATTAGGCATACCTGTAAAGGGCCAAAGTAATACAAAGGGTCCCCATAGAACTTGTTCAATATTCCCTTGCATCACTATCCGGACTCAGACTATTGTTGTGATATTGGCAGAGATGTTGGATTCTACTAGTGGTTCGCCATTTGTTGTAGCCGCTACAACAGCACCCAAAATTTTGGGTATATTTAAAATTTTGGGTTCCCCCTCTGCTCGCTTAGGCGTTAAAGTTTTTCACCCGACCTGCAGTCAGTGACATCCCACCGACCTATCCCCAACCCCTCACGAGCTTTCTAACCATCATGATCAGATGTTGTTGCTGCAATCATGCCATATGTGGGAGGGATCATCCAGCATACGCTCGAACACTCTTACCGCAGTCGCGTCATGTGTAATGATATTTCCATGCATACATTTGAATGGAAACCATTTTTTGTATTGACGATTAAAGGCCCTCTCACCGTGGGTCACTAAGCATGTTGTTTGAATACTTCTCTTAAGCTCGTAAGTCTTATATGTTTATCCAGGGACACCATTCTCAAAAAAAGTAACTATGATGTGATAATGTTCCATACAGGTCGATCCCATGGGTGATATACTCATGAATGTCAACACCAAACTGATAAGAAGGATAAGAGTAGTACGAGTTGAAACATGAGAAGTTCAACGGAAATGCCCGTGGCCCTTTTGGTGTTGTGTCCATTAAAGTTGTGACCTTGACTCAAGGTGACAATACCTCTGGATGTGGCAAACAGTTCAAGCTACTAAGATATATTGTGCATGCTTTCATGCTTTGGCATACAAAAGCATTACTTGTTAAGAATGGAACTCTTACATTGCCACCACTATCTGGGGTTACAGTATTGGCTCCATTGGTCCCACTTCAGAGGAAAATTTATGTATCTGTATTGCATCAAGAGTGGCCCAACTTCAAACAAGCAGTTCAGGCACTCAGCATCAATATTTACAAAATATTGTGGTACAACTACGAAAGACATGTAGCCATGCTTATCTTTTCAATGGTGTGGAGCCAGAGCCATTTGAAGAAGGTGAACACTTAGTTCAGGCGAGTGAAAAGCTCATCATCTTGGAAATTTTTCTTGAGAGCTGCATAGTCAAGGACATGGTGTCTTGATTTCTTCTCCAACGACGCAGACAATATACATTCGTCAGGATTACTTAGAGCTACAAAGGTACTCTTATGATTTTCTTGATGGATCAATAAGAGCAGAAGAACGTTTTGCGGCTGTGCAAAGCTTTGGTGGCAAAGCATCAACACTACTAGAGTCAAGTGACTTCAGAAAGGCCAATGAGGATACTTTTGAAGCATTTGTATTTTAATATCTACTCGAGCTAGTGGTACTGGTTTGAATCTTGCAGGAGCTGATATTGTCATTTTTTGTGAGTAGGACTGGAATCCACAAGTTGACAAGCAAGCATTACAGCGTGATCATCGTGTTGGTCAGCTACATCATGTTTTGGCATTAAGAACTAAACACGGTTGAGGGGGTGATTATGCAAAGGGCCCACAGAAAATTGTAGCTTAGTCACAATATTATTGGCCATGATGATGTCGATCCAGAAGCACATAGATCAGATACTATAGCATGGGGTAATTAGAGGTCCATAATAATTTATGGCCTGCACAAATATGACCCATCATGACAACACATAAGGAAGCTCTTCGTTATAAGTCTTTAGCTGTCCAAGGTACATCTGAGAGTCTGAGTGTTGTACCAAAGTCAGATAATGCCGAAGTACATTTTATCTTTAAAGATTGTACAAATTCTATAAAAGGCCATTCTTCTGAACCGACCTAATTTTGAGTTGTGTTGAGAACTATGGCAAATTGGGGAAGGGAGGCAATGTTTGTTAGACCTCGAGCTACATGGTGGGTGCAAATATGTGGATCAAGGTTATGGTTTTAAATATGATGTGATTAAACCAAGGGAAAGAAATCATATGATTCAAAACCATAGGATATCGTGGAGCAAAATTAAGTGGTAACATTATAAAGGGCGCACATTCAATGGACCAAGGTTATGTTGTATATTTCATGCCAAAGCACTAACGTATATGATCTCAAAACCATGTAATACAGACAAGAAAAAGCATACGGGGAACATTACACCTAGCACCAAATACTTTTATGCTGAAGTTTTAATTAATGAGGCAGATATATAAGGTGGTCGAATTTAAACGCAGATCAGTTTAAATATTTCTTGGCGGGTTTTCAACTTATGGTGAAATGTTGGAGTGGACGTATATATGCAACGGTCAAAACTTACGTTCAACACGTAGACATGACAAACCTAGAGTGGCAGCCAACGTATTATGATATCTCCAGTGCGATAATAGTAAAAAGTCATCCAAAGCCGTGAATAGAAGGTTTAACAATGATAATTGGTATTATTTGCAACTTCAGTTTTTTTAACTTGGTCTCCTCGTTACTTAAGGCTGAGGTGGAGCGGGTTCAACGTTCTCGTCAGCACCGATTACATTCATTACCAGCTGTTTACTTTTCTTCACTCACTTTCTATCATGGGAGGCGTACATGCCTTTTCTATTCTCAATTAAAGCCGCGCATGGAGGGTGGTTTCCTCTTGTTTCCATTACAACGATGACTTAAACCATGGGAAGCGCAATTGCAGTGCGCATGAGGCAGTCCATGGCGTAATTCTTGGTTGTCCGCTGCGTGTCAAAGGATGTGTGATCCAGTTGAGAAAACTCCAGTGTTTTCAACCTCGAGGAAGAAAGTTTCTGATGTCGAGCGTTGCAACTTCCTCTCCATGCATGACAGCACAGGCAGTAGTTGTTCAGCGTGGATGGTGATACTGTTTCATTCAAAACACATGCACACAGGTTTAGCAATAACAGTTTCATCATTATCATAAGGTCGGCAGCATTTACAATGCATCATTAATGAATTAACACTGGAATAGGAGAGCACACTATACACAATGGAAGCGTTGTAACCCGCGTAGCCTGTCAAACCTAACAGTTCTGGTCAACCTTTGCTCATGTTCTAGTCTACTGATGCCATGCATGCACCGAGGACTGTTCTATCGCAAACGGAAAATGTGGGGCAAAACGTAAAACCTTAACGACATTAAAATAATTTAAAATGGTGGCTGAGAAAATTGCGGCTCATGCACCAGATTGCATTCACCCCGTCATACCTATAGTCTATGCGTTGAGATCAGAATCGATAGGGTTTGAAGAACAGTGATCTTTTGATGTGTCTGTTATTACCATTCACAGATAGAATCTTATTTATGGTTCCGTGGTGAGATTGTAGGAAGGAGTAATCGTTCTTTTGACCGCTCGATCCTCCTAAGGAGTCTTGAGTCCAGCACAGTAACTTGTTTTTCAACATGTGGTGTGGCGTGAGTTCAAAAGGAGCAGGAGGTTAATACTCTTGAAAGTTTACTACCAAACATCAATCGTAGTAGCAAGGAGTGCGATCGATTCTTAAATGCAACCATGCAACCCCTGATCAAGTCTCAATCCAGCCTGGGTCACTGAGTCGCAACATACCCAAAATCAACTGAGTGTGACTTGCCCAACATTTGCAACTATGCGACCTTTGTTAGGTCACATTTCTTCCAAGTCGCAAGTTGCAAATCTATGAGACAAATGAAAGGCGCGACCCTGCGACCTTTTTAAGATTGCGACCCATGTAGAGATCAAGTCGTGCGACCCCTCTAGGTTGCTGAGTCGCGATGCACGCTGCTGGACAGAAAGTGCAACCATGCGACTGTGCGACCCCTCCAAGGTCGCAAGGTTGCAAAATGATATGTCCACTAGAGGCTGCGACCCAAGAAGGCTCCGACCATGCGACCCCACTTCGAAATGGCCTCTTTTCTCAAAGCATATATTTCCTACAGAATAGGACTATATAGGGGTCCAAGCTAATCATTAAAACCCCTTGATGTTATCTGTTAATATACTCCTTATGCACTTGCGTTTTATTTTATTTTATTGTATCTTTATTTTTTCTTCAACATGCATAAACATATTTATGTGGGCGAGGCTAATGGCTAATATAATATGCTTACATGCAGGTAACACGAGGAGATTATGATGATAACCCAGAAAAGGAAGTTTGTCGCTTACCCAGAAAATGCTCAACAGGAGAAATGTAGAAGAGATAAAACCCCAGGTCGCAGATTTCTTCAGGTCGCCAAGTCAGAGAGTCGTGTTCCATGCAAAATGCTCGAATATGCGACCAAGCAACTGGGTCGCAAGTCACAAACTTATGAAATTCGTAGGTCGCACATCTTCCTAGGTCGTAGGTCGCACATCTACCGAGGTCACAGGTCGCACCTCTACCGAGGTCGCAGGTCGCACATCTGCGAAGGTCACAGATAGCACATCTACCGAGGTCACAGGTCGCAAGTCGCAAGGGTCGCCGGGTCGCTAAGTCGCATCCCCTGTCAAATGCCCGACGACATGACCCAGCGACCCAGCGACTAGGTTGCAAGGTCGCAGAACCCAATGAGGCCGCAGGTCACAACAAAAGCTCAGGTCGCAGGTCGCAGAAAAAACTAGGTCGCAAGGCAACCCAACGGTCAACAAGATGAAAAGCCAAGGAAGCCCAAAGGGCAGGTTTTGTCTTATAAATACTCCTTCAGGAGCTTTTAAGGGGATATTTTGTTTGGGACTCGAGCTGAGTATATTGTATTACCAGAGGATTATACCTTTAAGCATTAATACAATCATTTTGAAAAATCCCTTTGTGAATCTGGTGTTGTCTTATGTATGAGCATTGTTGAGTATTATGTTTTCAGTTTCTGAACATCTTTAGATTAAGGGAACTACATATTCAATTCACATCACAGTTGCATAACAGTTTGCTGAGTATGTTAATAGTGGCTGAGTTTATTTCACTTTCTTAACGAATGCCGATGGATTTTTTTATTGGCATTTTTGTTACTATTTAAAACTTTTAGGAAGTGAAAGGCGTTCTTGCCATGAGGAATTGTTTCCTTTGTGGTCAGAATAGTTTACAAGTGTGACCCTAATGAAGTGTTGTTAACAACACTTCCTTCGGTCTTCACGCTTTATTATTTCCTCTTGCTACTCATAGTGTCGCATGTCCAATTAATGCATCAATCATGTGTCTTGTATCAGTTGATTAGGTGTGTATCCACTATTTTATAGAGTTTAAGTGAGACCCTAAGCAAAGGAGAAATCAGTGGTAGCCAGACCCACACCCTGGACGGGATCCCTATCCCAAACGGTTCAAGGTCTGATTGGGACTTTCTACCGGGGAGATTCCCTATTGTTGGCCGGATAGATTTTCCCGTCAACAGAATTGGCGCTAGAAGGAGGGCTAGATGACAAGCTGAGCCCTGAGAGCCTGCAGTTAATCTCATATCTGTAATGGCTCGTTCCCAAATCATTCTCCCGAGATGTTTGTCGGAGTTTTATGAGCCTCGATACTTCATCCCCGATGAGCTTATGTATCGCTTGTCCCAGTTAAAATTTGATGGTGATAATGGGGTGTCCATAACCCGACACCTTTTAGATTTCTATGACTTTGGTAAGTGCTACGAAATTGATGATGAAGGTTTTATTTGTTTTCTTTTATTCCTCACTCTCGAAGGTCGCGCTAATCAATGGTGTCACACATTGCCGGAAGTTTCCATCCATTCATTTGAACAACTCGCCAGTGAACTACAACAAGCTTTTCACAGGTATGATTTTCAGAACGTTTTAATAAAATTAAATGACATCAGAATTGAACCTAAAGAACCTCTTGATGAATTTTCTATTAGATTTGTTCATTATTGTTTTGAGTTCCCAGAAAAGGATTTCGATTGGAAGTTGTTAAGTGAACAGTTCAGCTATGTGATTCTTGTTTCCCTTGAACAATTTCAGTTAGCAACCCAGCCTGAGCTTAGTGTTCCCTATGACAACCTGCAAACCAACGGCTATTCAAATTTTGAATATTTCACGCACCATGTTGAATCAGAGCTCAAAAACCATAGTGGCTCACTGCCTCTCCCTTGCCTCAAGCCCACTCGGTGTCTCCCTGGACACAAACCTAAATCTGATTCGCATACTGATTATGGATTGACCCCTACCCCACATAAAGTTGATTCCCTTACAAGGCCTACCAGATCATTGTTTTCTCTAAATGACATGGATGCATGTGTTGAAAATCCTTGTATGGTTAACGCCCATGCGACTCAATCTGTTCGTTCATTATTCGCTGATTTATTTCACGACCTTGCCACACCAATAATTTCTTTGAGACATTCAAAATTTCCTTATACTGGTATTGGCGGCAATCATAAGCACGCAGATGGTGTTTCACAATCACAATTCAAAATCGATGAATCTTTTAGATCTGATGATTCTCACTCGAAATCTTTAGACAGCCATAGGAGCGATTTCTTGTCTGGGAAACCTCAAGATGTCCTCTTTATTGATCCATCCCAGTTGTAACTCCCGGGGGGCTTGACTTGCCAGGTACCCAACTTGATCAAATCGATGGTTGTAGTGATCACTCCTTATCTAAAAACATATTAAATCATACCGATGAGGACCGTCATTTGCATCTCTTTGCCGACCATATAGAGACACTAGAATTCGATGACTCGCTTCAGGAAGATTCAAGTACCCATCAGAAAGTCGAAGCGCTTTAGCTTAAGCTGACTGTTTCTGAAATGATGATCCCTAAGTACCATGCTCCTCCCAGCATAACCACGTCGAGTTCACCCCACCCTAGCAAATCAAGAGAATCAAATACCTCGGATTATCAATCTATCAGTGCGCAAACGTTCGACCGAATTGATACAAAGCCCACTGACATTTTGCAACTCACCACAGTCCATGATCACATCCAGTCGCTTGATGATCTCACCCAACTGTGAAATTTGGGAAACCCACCGCTCGAAGGTCTGGATTTTTTTCAAGACGGTGAGGAATTAAGGCCTCCACTGAAAGTGGATTCAGATCCTCATATCCTTGACAGGTTCCAGGAGAAACTCCGAACTAGGGTTTTCAAAGTTAAGGTTTCTGCTCTTGGATTCGCAAGTATCTATAATTTTCCTGGCACATGCTTATTGTTCCCATTCCATAAAACTGATGACCCTCACTACCATAATGAGCATGCTGGTTCGTTCGACCAACCCTATCAAGGGAATGTGCTTGCAAATAGGAATTGGCTTACCCATCACCCCTCAGATCCAGGATTGTGCATGAATGATTATGTGTCATTTATAAATGTTAAGTTTCAAGAACGTATTTTTGTCTATCAAGATGAGAGTAGGATTTAGCTTGCACAATCTATTCTGGCATGTTCTTTGGTAAGTATCTATGATCGTCTTGTCGTTGCACCTGATCCTCAGGTAAGTTTTGTTGCTACTGCACTTTTTTGGATACTAGCCCTAATCCTGATCATTGTTGTCGTTGCAAGAGGTGAACTAATGCGGTGGCTGCACTGGAAAGCTGATTTTACATAACCCGGTCACCTCATGGGTTAAACTAGGTTTTAGGTGTAGGCTAGTTAGGACCTGTTAATAAAATTTGTTAGCTCAAAGTTGTCGATTAGGTTACTTGCCAAATTTTTACTTTATGATTAAAAGTGTGTTTGTTATCTTTGTTTACGATTAATATCTTAGGCATTATCATGTTACAAGTATTTTCCTTTCATTTCCTTTTCAGTTGCTTGTTGCTGGATAAATAATCACTGCTTGTATTGCGCCTCTTTTCCACCTACAACTGGTTGATCATTCTCGCACATGGCGTGCATTACATCTTGAGCCTCGCCTATTACATTGTGCCGTACGCTCTCTTCCTTATAGAATTTTTTGTCATATCGCCTGCCACTTCATGAGCCCTCATTGAAACCCTACCATCTTGTGGTCTTGTTTTGCCCCAATTGTTGAAACAGTAACCCCATTATTTTGCGTGAGTTTGCGGTGGCTATCTCAAGAGGCAGCTTTCTCTTAGGACCAGTCATCGAAGTCACATTCTCGACAAGATGCCTATAAGTCTAAACTTATTTAGGGAGATACGAGCCGGTTGCTTATGGGAGACCTAATGAGTTTGAATGGCCCATACCCATAGCCTAAGCCTTGTGCCCAGCATAGTCTTGGACATCTTAATGACCTTTTTTGCACGTTTTGCCTATTGTGCTAGATGGGATGTGAAGGTTTTGCACTAGGGAAAACCCAAATCAGGATATCTTTCAGTTTCTGTAAAACAAGAAACAACCTCTCTTGCTCGTAAAATAAGTCGGGATCCCTCATCCGCCCATGAAAAATAAGTGCCACAAGCACATGAAAATAAGTGTTGTAAGCACATGAAACAAATAAGGGTAAAGGATCGAGAAAGGCTTCCTGCGCAGAGAGGTAACGCAACGACTCCGTCAGGGTATTGACCAGGCTCGCTGGCAGGAAAATTTATGTATCTGTATTGCATCAAGAGTGGCCCAACTTCAAACAATCAGTTCAGACACTCAACATCAATATTTACAAAATATTGTGGTACAACTACGAAAGACATGTAGCCATGCTTATCTTTTGAATGGTGTGGAGCCAGAGCCATTTGAAGAAGGTGAACACTTAGTTTAGGCGAGTGAAAAGCTCATCATCTTGGACATTTTTCTTGAGAGCTGCATAGTCAAGGACATCGTGTCTTGATTTCTTCTCCAATGACGCGGACAGTAGACATTCGTCAGGATTACTTAGAGCTACGAAGGTATTCTTAGGAGTTTCTTGATGGATCAGTAAGAGTAGAAGAACGTTTTGCGGCTATGCAAAGCTTTGGTGGCAAAGCATCAACACTACCAGAGTCAAGTGACTTCAGAAAGGCCAATGAGGATACTTGTGAAGCATTTGTATTTTAATATCTACTTGAGCTAGTGGTGCTGGTTTGAATCTTGCAGGAGCTGATATTGTCATTTTCTGTGAGTAGGAATGGAATCCACAAGTTGACAAGCAAGCATTACAGCGTGCTCATTGCATTGGTTAGCTACATCATGTTTTGGCATTAAGCATTAAACACAGTTGAGGAGGTGATTATGCAAAGGGCCAACATAAAATTGCAGCTTAGTCACAATATTATTGGCCATGATGATGTCGATCCAGAAGCACATAGATCAGACAGTATAGCATGTGGTAATTAGAGGTCCGTAATAATTTTTGGCCTGCACAAATATGACCCATCATGACAACACAGAAGGAAGCTCTTGGTTATAAGTATTTAGCTGTCCAAGGTAAATCTGAGAGTCTGAGTGTTGTACCAAAGTCAGATAATGGCGAAGTACATTTTATCTTTGAAGATTGTACAAATTCTATAAAAGGCCATTCTTCTGAACCGACCTAATTTTGAGTTCTGTTGACAAGTATGGGAAGTTGGGGAAGGGAGACAATGTTTGTTAGACCTCGAGCTACATGGTGGGCTCAAATAAGTGGATCAAGGTTATGGTTTTTAATATGATGTGATTAAACCAACAGAAAGAAATTATATGGTTCAAAACCATAGGATATCGTGGAGAAAAATTAAGTGATAACATTATAAAGGGCACACATTCAATGGACCAAGGTTATGTTGTATATTTCATGCCAAAGCGCTAACGTATATGATCTCAAAACCATGTAATATAGACAAGCAAAAGCATATGGGGAACATTAAAGCTAGCACCAAATACTTTTATGATGAAGTTTTAATTAATGAGGCAGATATATAAGGTGGTCGAATTTAAACGCGGATCAGTTTAAATATTTCTTGGCGGGTTTTCAACTTATGGTGAAACGTTGGAGTGGACGTATATATGCAACGGTCAAAACTTACGTTCAACACGTAGTCATGACAAACCTAGAGTGGCAGCCAACGTATTATGATATCTCCGGTGCGATAATAGTCAAAAGTCATCCAAAGCCGTGAATAGAAGGTTTAACAACGATAATTGGTATTATTTGCAACTTCAGTTTTTTTAACTTGGTCTCCTCGTTACTTAAGGCTGAGGTGGAGCGGGTTCAATGTTCTCGTCAACACCGATTACATTCATTACCAGCTGTTTACTGTTCTTCACTCGCTTTCTATCATGGGAGGCGTACATGCCTTTTCTATTCTCAATTAAAGCCGCACATGGAGGGTGGTTTCCTCTTGTTGCCATTACAACGATGAATTAAACCATGGGAAGCACAGTTGCAGCGCGCATGAGGCAGTCCACGGCGTAATTCTTGGCTCTCCACTGCGTGTCAAAGGATGTGTGATCTAGTTTTAGAAAACTCCAGCGTTTTCCACCTCGAGGAAGAAAGTTTCTGATGTCGAGCGTTGCAACTTCCTCTCCATGCATGACACCACAGGTAGTAGTTTTTCAGCGTGGATGGTGATATTGTTTCATTCAAAACGCATGCACACAGGTTTAGTAATAACATTTTCGTCATTATCATAAGGTTAGTAGCCTTTACAATGCATCATTAATGAATTAACACTGGAATAGCAGAGCGCACTATACACAACAGAAGCGTTGTAACCCGTGTAGCCTGTCAAACCTAACAGCTATAGACTTTTGGTCAACCTGAGCTCGTGTTCTAGTCTACTGATGCCATGCATGCACCGAGGATTTTTCTATCGCAAACGACAAACATGGGGAAAAACGTAAAACCTTAACAACGTCAAAATAATTTAAAATGGTGGCTGAGAAAACTGTGGCTCATGCACCAGATTGCATTCGCCCCGTCATACCTATAGTCTGTGCGTTGAGATCAGAATCGATAGGGTTTGAAGAACGGTGATCTTTTGATGCGTCTGTTATTACCATTCACAGATATAATCTCAGTTATGGTGCCGTGGTGAGATTTCAGGAAGGATTAATCGTTCTTTTGACCGCTCGATCCTCCTAAGGAGTCTTGAGTCCAGCACAGTAACTTTTTTTTCAGCGTGTGGTGTGGCGTGAGTTCAAAAGGAGTAGGAGGTTAATGCTCTTGAAATTTTACTACCAAACATCAATCGCAGCAACAAGGAGTGTGATCGATTCTTAAATGCAACCATGCGACCCCTGATCAAGTCGCAATCCAGCCTGGGTCACTGAGTCGCAACATACCCAAAATCAACTGAGTGCGACTTACCCAACATTTGCGACTATGCGACCTCTGTCAGGTCGCATTTATTCCAAGTCACAAGTCGCAAATGTATGAGAAAAATGAAAGGCGCAACCCTGCGAACTTTTTAGGATTGCGACCCACGTAGAGATCAAGTCTCACGACCCCTCCAGGTCGCTGAGTCGCGATGCACGCTGCTAGACGGAAAGTGCGACCATGCGACTGTGCGACCCCTCCAAGGTCGCAAGGTCGCAGAATGATATGTCCACTAGAGGCTGCGACCCAGGAAGGCTCCGACCATGCGACCCCGCTTCGAAATGGCCTCTTTTCTCAAAGCATATATCACCTACAGAACAGGACTATACAGGGGTCCAAGCTAATCATTAAAACCCCTTGATGTTATTTGTTAATATACTCCTTATGCACTTGCGTTTTCTTTTATTTTATTGTATCTTTATTTTTTCTTCAACATGCATAAACATATTTATGTGGGCGAGGCTAATGGCTAATCTAATATGCTTACACGCAGGTAACATGAGGAGATTATGATGATAACCCAGAAAAGGAAGTTTGTCGCTTACCCAGAAAATGCTCAATATGAGAAATGTTGACGAGATAAAACCCGAGGTCGTAGATTTATTCAGGTCGCCAGGTCACAGAGTCGTGTTCCATGCCAAATGCTCGACTATGTGACCCAGCGACTAGGTCGCAAGTCACAAACTTATGAAAGTTGCTGGTCGCACGTATGCCGAGGCCGCAGGTCGCACATCTGCCGAGATTGCCGGTCGCACATCTACTGAGGTCGCAGGTCACACATCGGCCGAGGTCATAGATCGCACATCTGCTGAGGTCGCAGGTCGCAAGTTCTCAAATCTCGCAAGTCGCAGGGGTCGGCGGGTCGCATCCCCTGTCAAATTCCCGACGGCGTGACCCAGCGACCCAATGACTAGGTCGCAAGGTCACAGAACCCAGTCAGGTCGCAAGGTCACAGAACCCAGTCAGGTCGCAGGTCGCAACAACAGCTCAGGTCACAGGTCGTAGAAAACACTGGGTCGCAAGGCAGCCCAACGGTCAAGAAGATGACAAGCTAAGGAAGCCCAAAGGGCAGGTTTTGTATTATAAATACTCCTTCGGGAGCTTTTAAGGGGATCTTTTGTTTGGGACTCGAGCTAAGTATATTGTATTGCCAGAGGATTATACATTTAAGCATTAATACAAGCATTTTGAAAAATCCCTTTGTGGATCTAGTGTTGTCTTATGTATGAGCACTGTTGAGAATTATTTTTTCAGTTTCTCAACATCTTTAGATTAAGGGAACTGCATCTTCAATTCACATCATAGTTGCATAATAGTTTGCTGAGTATGTTAATAGTGGCTGAGTTTATTTCACTTTCTTAATGAATGATGATGGCCTTGTTTATTGGCATTTGTGTTACTATTTAAAACTTTAAGGAAGTGAAAGGCATTCTTGCCATGAGGAATTGTTTCCTTTGTGGTCAGAACAGTTTACAAGTGTGACCCTAATGAAGTGTTGTTAACAACACTTCCTTCGGTCTTCACGCTTTATTATTTCCTCTTGCTACTCATAGTGTCACATGTACATTTAATGCATCAATCATATGTCTTGTATCAGTTGATTAGGTGTGTATCCACTGTTTTATAGAGTTTAAGTGAGACCCTAAGCAAAGGAGAAATCAGTGGTAGTCGGACCCACACCCCGCACGGGATCCCTATCCCAAACGGTTCAAGGTCTGATTAGGACTTTCTACTGGGGAGAGCCCCTACTATTGGCCAGACAGATTTTCCTGTCAACAACTAGATATTACTGAGGATCATTAGGAGGCTGGTGAAGATCAGAGACTTGCTCTTGTTGGTGCGCTAGTGCGCGGTCGATGTCTTAGTGGTGCTAGATATAGGATGGAGTTGGGCAACCAACTCATTGCGTTGATTATTGAGGCGGGCATCAGGCTCGCTGATTTCAGAGACATAGAGGCCGATGATAGGCTAGTAAATATGTGGAGAGGCATGCCACGTGACATGTACAGCCTGATGCGGCATGTCATAGGAGTTACGACAACTTTTACGCGACTGAGGGGGACTATTGCACGTTACGATTGAGCCGCAACACATGATGGACAGTCTGCGACGCGCAACGTACCTTCGTCTCATGATTGTTCACAGTCTTGTGTCGTGCCATATTTGCATGAGCCTCCACTAGCATCTACTAGCAGTCATCATGGAGATGAGGCTGGAACATTGGCCACTAGTACTGATATTGATGTTGTACTACCACCAGCTAATCCATGACATTTATATTACAGCTGTATATTTTTAACATTATTCAGTTATATATATATATATATATATGGTCCATGTTTTTATGTTCATGTTTCAGTTGTACTTAATTTACATGTTGGTGATCATCATGATGTGTATGTGATAACATGAGATGTATATTTGATGTTTGTGTTGTACTAATGATGTTAATATATAATGTTAATTGTGTTTTGTTAGATTATCATGATCACGATGATGCAGTTAGCGATTTTGAATGTGTTTTTTAGTCAAATATGATGTATATATATATATATATAGATATATATATATATGGTCCATGTTTTTATGTTCATGTTTCAGTTGTACTTAATTTACATGTTGGTGATCATCATGATGTGTATGTGATAACATGAGATGTATATTTGATGTTTGTGTTGTACTAATGATGTTAATATATAATGTTAATTGTGTTTTGTTAGATTATCATGATCACGATGATGCAGTTAGCGATTTTGAATGTGTTTTTTAGTCAAATATGATGTTTGTACGATGGTTATCATGAAGGTGATGTTTATTAATTAATTTAATACCAAATGATCATGATATTGTAAATTTGTAATATTTGTATTTTTTATTGTACTATTTAAAATTCTAAAATTGTAATTGTAATGGTATATATGTAAATTTCTAAAATTGTAATTGTAATTGTAATTTTTAAAATTGTAAAATTGTAATTGTAATTGTAATTTTTTAATTTGTAAAATTGTAATTGTATATATGTAAAATTGTAAAATTGTAATTGTACATGAAATTGTAAAATTGTAATTGTAATTCTAATTCTAATTCTAATTCTAATTCTAATTGTATGTAAAATATTTGTAAAATTTTAATTATATTAATGTGAAATGAATTTATTAAAAATTTTTAAATTTGTAAATCCGTAAATTTTAAATAATTGTAAAATAATAAATCTAGAATAATATGATTTATTCTAACATAATGAAGTTTAGAAAATAATGGAAATAAATTCCTATACTTTAGAATTATCATTATTTTATTATGATATTAGATAAAAAAAAGAGAATTAATTTATACAATACGCCATTGTTTTCACGATCAACATAATACCAAATTATCAAGTGAATTATTGATTTTAACATTAACACAATGCAAGTTACCAATTAATTCAAAATACATATTATATAAATATTTCGAAAAACCCATCTTAAAAAGTATAAATATTGATGAAATAACACATGTACCATATCACTCTCAGTTCTCATGATCACCCTCATTATCTTCTAGCTTGCATGGCATGATAACACTATTGTTCTCAAAAATATTTTTTGATCTAGGGTCATGTGTCAATACGAACCACCAATCCCTATCCAGCACATCTGGGTAAAAAACACCTGGTTTCAGTGTTTAGGGAAAACATAGGGCTCCTTAGCTTCATCCCACATATTTCTAGAGTTGATACATATCAGCCTACTATCGTGATCTTCCTTTACATTATTCCGATCAAAGGTGTCCCACCACTTGCACCTAAAAATAACACATTGGAAAGAAAAAAATCCACTTCAATGATCTCTTGTATCTTTCCGATGTAACCTAACATCCCTCGTACTAGTTGTTGATCATGGTGGCTAGATTGAATAGATTGATTGAACTCGACTTCCACTCCACACTCTTGTGTGATGTTTCCAGCATTAGCATTTTCTGTGCAAAAATGGTATCCATATGCCCACATAGATGGGAACAAATGCACCTATTATAAAAAAATTAAAAAAATTAAAAGTGTCATGTGTCTTATAAATGTTAATCCCACAGTTAAAATATGAAATGTAGATGTCTTAATATAAGTTTCTAATTTAGATATAAATTAAAAATATTATTACCGGGTTGTTGCACCCAATCCCTACGTTTAGTGCATCCTCTTGAGCACGCGAGTAACGACCGGTAGCACTGTATTTCTCTATGACTTGGTCAGCAACCCAACTATTGGGGCATATTTTTGGCATATTTTATTTTAAATGATCAGGATAAGGCACACTTCTACCATTCAACTGTCTGAATTATTTCTTGTCACTATCCCATTTCATCCTATTTTGTTCGTACAATGTGACCCACAGTTGTGTCGCTTCAGAATTGTAAAGAATGAATTTATTGATTTCTTCAATTTCTTCATTTGCTAATGAAATTAAACCAACATTATATAGTACTTAGAGATCAAAATATACATTATATCGAAGTTAAACATGAATATTAATTACTTTTTGTAAATTTGAAATATTATAAGTCTCTTAGTCTTTATCAAGTGCTTTTTTCCACTCGTTCGGAGCAACTCTCCTTCTCTTTTATCTTCATCCATTTGATCGTCCCAAATCATCGCACCTGGTCTATTGTCGATCTGCTTGATGTACTCACTGCCATAGTAGAAAATCTCATACGATATGTACCCCTTTGCCATACACCCCTTGGGTTTTGCCCTTTGCCGAACAAAACATTTCAATTTCTTCATGTACCTCTCTAAGAAGAACATTCAAAGACAATAAAAAACCCCAACTAATTCAACCTCATCTACCAGGTGGATTAGAAGATGAACCTATAAGTCCATGAAACTTGTCAGGAGTTCCTTCTCAAACATACAAACAATCTCAATTATCTCTTGACGCCACCATTGAATGCTAGCGACATGAATCTCCTTTGACGTGATCCAACATACAAATGAAAATAATTTAGATATGGCACATCCTAGGGCTTGAGGGAATTCACGTTACACACATCCATGCACAAAAAAAGGATAATGACACTACAAATTTATAAAACACATGCAATAATATAAAAAATTAGTTATGTTTCATGATCCCCGCATGGGATAAAATTTATTAATATAAGAAATAATAAAATCATACTTTTCACATTATACGTACTCTTAGAAGATTCAAATGGTCATCCATGGTGAAGCAGCACCGTAGTGAAGACCCATATGAAGTTGGCACCCTCACATCCATTATAACTTCCTTTGCCAAAGATATATCATCTTTTTTTTAAATTGATGGGACATCACCTTCTTTGAAAAACTATGAATTAGAGGGACCAGTGCCTGCCTCTGATCCCATACTTTCTAATCTTCTTGGCCAATATTTCTTTTTATTTTTTGAAGTATTAAGATCTTTCCTAACAGAAAATGTGTCACTTTGTTTCGATGATATGTGCCTCCATAAAGAAGATGAAATTTTTTTAAATATATGCATGGGATCTAATAAGTGGGAAATATTAAGATGCTCCCAATATGGAAGGTCATAAAAGATAGATTTCCTTTTCATCCCAATGGGAAATTTCTCAACATAGGTGTTGAATAAATCTGGATCATCGAACTTAGGTTCCCCATTTGACTCGAACATTTCTATGAAATCCTTCTCCTTCTCTCTCTCATATGCTCTAAGCCATTCAACTAGTGTCATTATTGGAGGCCTTTGGGTTCTCTCTCGTTTACCATTGAAAGTGGATGTTGCTCTTTTGTAAGGGTGTTGTTCTGGTAAGAATATCCTGGATTAATCATACACTAGCTTTCGTAGGTCCTTGGACCATATAGCTTTCATAGAAGGTCCACAACATTTATATCCAAAATACCATTTTGTTACAAGACCTGTGAGATTATATTTGTATACATTAATTAATATGCATGGCACGTTAAAGAATATCATGAAGATAAGAAAAAATATTACAAATAATTAAATAAATAATATGTGAAATAATATTGTTCCATTATATATAAACAAATCAATAAATTAAACATGTAATTTACCAGAGAAAACTCCTAAGCCTGGATAATCATGTGTCATGTAAGAACATATGACATACAACTTAAAACTCCTCTCTACTGCAATGGGTATTGATACACCATATACATTTATTCCATCCCATAATTCCTTCAATTCATATACCAGTGGTTGTAAGTAGACATCCATATTCTTCACTTGCCTTCTACCAGGGACTATGAGAGCGAACATAAGGTTTTCATTCTTCACGGACAACCATGGGGGGATATTGTTATTGATCACTACTATAGGCCAAACATAATATTTGGTGTTCTGGAGGGAATATGGGTTGACGCCATCCATGGCTATGCTGAGTCGTAGACTTCATACTTCATTCTTGAATTTTTCTAGCCATGTATCCTCTATATGCTTCATGGCTATTGAATCAGTTGGGATTGGCATAACTCCAAACTCACTTCTATATGAGGCATGTCATCCCTACAACATAGCTAATTCTTTGCAACGAAAGAGCCTTTGAATCCTTGGGATTATAGGCATGTGCCTCAATATATTAAGAGAAGGACCAGTACGTGATTTACCCTTCTTTTTTGATTTATCATACCTTTCATGCCCACATTTCGGACACATCTCTTTGTCTGCATATTCTCCTCTATATAGAATACAATCATTTGGACATGCATGATATGATATGTACTCAACACCCAACATTTTCAACAATTTATTTGCCTCTTCACAGCTATCGGGCAAGACATTATCACTCGGAAGAACCTTATCTTTGAATAACCTGTAGTTGGTGATCATGGAAAAATATATTAAAAAATGTACATTAATGTCGATATAATTATTAACGTTCATAAAATTTAACATTTGTAATGTTCATTGTAGTGTACTGATTATATTTCAAATTTATATAAGGGGAGTACTTTATGGTAACTTACCTCAAAAGTTCCGAGA
Source organism: Pinus albicaulis (assembly GCA_034641835.2). Classification (NCBI taxonomy): domain Eukaryota; kingdom Viridiplantae; phylum Streptophyta; class Pinopsida; order Pinales; family Pinaceae; genus Pinus; species Pinus albicaulis. Next base: position 1,172,269,021 of record CM076581.1, read on the forward strand.
AACATGCATTCGACAAGCCAAAATTTTCTTTCAAGTTGTATAGTAACATTGTTGTCCCCAACTAGGTAGACTTTGACTGACCGCCAGGTCCAAAGAGAGGTGTGGTGGAAGAAAATTTAAGGCTTTCGAAAAAGGTGTCAGCGATATGAGCATCATCCCCTAGCTGATCATCATTTTGGAATGCATCTAACAACATTGTCTCCATGGCAGTCATATCCCTTAAGTAATCATCCATACCAACCTCTATTTGATTGCCCCCATTGCCAGCTTGTGAAGAACTACTATTGCCGCAGTCATTCCTAATTAGTGAATTTGGACGTAGCGGGAATTGAATCGGTAGTTGATTCAACCATTCTTGGTATCGTTCCTCTCCAATTTTTTCTCTTAATTCAGTCTTCTCTCGATTTTACATTGTCGTGGGGTGCAACGGAAGATGGTAGGTAGGTCGTTCATCATCACTAGAATCCTAATAATTAAAAAAAAAAAATTGAACATAATTAGTACAAAATATATGATATCAATTAGTAACCATGTTGAGAATATTGCATGTTTATAAATTGGTTTGACGTTGAAATAATTACATATTAATCAATATATATACCAAACAATTATAATTATAATTACCATCGTTGTCCCGGGATTGTGGCTAGAATATTCAATATTCTTACAATTGGCAGGGTGAAGCAGCTGTCCATTTTCATCTACCAAATGCACCTTGCGATATACAGCTCCTGATAAGAACTTCCAATGTTTTGGAGAAGTTTGAATATTTTATGCATCTGAACCCGATGCTGAATCTGCATGAACCTGCGCACCAGTATACATTATGAATTTAATTAATTTGTGTGTGATTTACTACATGGATAAAAAACATATATAAATTCAATTAGATAGTGAAAAGATAAAATAAATCTAAAGTAAATATTACGTCTCCCATGGATAGGGAGAACTCTACGATGGGCTTTGAGAGATATTATGGAACGAGATGGATTTTGAATACTTTTCCATTCCATATAATATATGATATTTTCTCCCTGCATTTGAGAAAAAAACAATAAATTATAACTTAAATGTCATTCCGGTGCATAATGTATAGATAACCGCACAGGTGAGTTTTTTATTTTATTTTCCACACCGGTGCCGTTTTATAACACAACGCACCAGGGTGGTTCAATTAAAGGACGCACCGGTAAATAAATAACTGCAAATAAAAAAAGCGCAACCCTATTTTATTTAAGTGAAAAAAAGCAGTAAATTAAAAAATGGGCAGCAAAATATTTTCGAAAATCTAATTTCATAAAACATTTCTTTAAATACTAAACACTTTTCATTATTTCACTATTTTTGCAAAAAATTCCAGCCAGAGATTTGCAGGATACATACCTAGAGCAAACAGAGCACGAGAGCACCATGGAATAGGGAAATACATTCGAACAGAAGTATTTAGACAATCAGAATTCCAAACCTCTGGTGAGTCAAACCCTGTACCATAGAATTTCAAACAATGTGAGTAAGTTTTTTGTTTTTTTATACTTTTTTCTCCAGATTTTTTATGCAGTAAAATAAGAAATCAAAGTCTATTGTTTTTTTTTTCTGTAGTTTTTTTTGAAGTAAAATAACAAAGGCAAAGCTTCTTCTTTTTCTTTTCTTTTTTTCTTCTGCAAGTTTTTTTACCTTTTATGTAGTTTTCAGAAACAAAAATAAAATGAAATCCATTTTTAGAAACAAAACCCTATATTCTTTTTGTTTCTACCCTTTCTTCTCTCTCTTTCTTTTCAATTTAGATTTATAGGGTTTGTATAGTCATTAAACATCCAACCCATGAGACGACTTGCATAGTCAAATCCCAATCCATGTTGGCCCTTGCGTCAATCTTAAAAAAAATACAGATTTTTTCGTCGGCGTGCCTTGCATAACATAGCGCACCGGTGCGCTCGGTTATAAGAGCGCACCGCGAAATTATAGTGATAAAAAATAAAAAATAAAATATGTTTTTATCAGTGCACCATATGTAACATATGGCACCGGTGCACTATTGCACTATGGCACACCACAAACATGTTGTTTTGCAAAAAAATCATTTTAGAAACAAACCCTACATTCTTTTTGTTTCTGCCTTTTCTTCTCCCACTTTCTGTGATTTCAGAATTAGGGCTTTTCAATTTATATTTATAGGGTTTGTATTGCCAAATATAAGCCTAAGACATCCAGACAATGGGAGGACCTACATAGTCGGATCCCAATCCATGTCAGCTCCTGCATAAAATAAAATAAAATAAAATTGTCAGTGTGCCCTGTGCAACATAGCGCACCGGTGCACTCTGTTATCCCAGCCCACCGTGCAAGTACTATGATAAAAAAATATGCAATTACTGTGTAAAATATGCAGCCGGTGCGCTATTTCATTATGGCACATCGCGAACGTTCAATTTAAAAAAAAAAAAATCAAAAAATAGAAACCTTACATTATTTTTGTTTCTCCCCTTTCTTCTTCCTCTTTCTATGATTTCAGGATTAGCGCTTTTCAATTTAGATTTATAGGGTTTGTATTGCTAAATGTAGACCTAAGATATCCAACTGACGGAACAATTAGTATAGTCGGATCCCAATCCATGTGGGCCCTAGCATGAATTAAAAAAAAAACATACTTTTTTTATCGGTGAGCCTGAAGTAACTTAGCGCACTGGTGCTTTGTATTTTACAAGCACACCGCAAAATTTAATGTGATATTTTATTTTTATTATTTTTATTTTTTTTATTTTTAATCGGTGCGCCATATGTAAAATATGGCACCAATTTATGCTAAAAAACTAACACTGGACAATTTTTATTATTTTATCATGGCTAATCGGTGCGGTCATTGACATGTAATGCACTGGTGCTCCTTGTTGACATAGAGTACCGTATGGTCTATTATATTGTTTTTTCGGTGCGTTTGAAAGAGAGACATGCACTGGCGTCAGTGCGTACACCATGAATGGCGCACCGGTTTCTTGAGATTTTTTTTTACTTGAAAATTTGACAATTTATTTATAAATATATTATTGAATGATATGGTATAGGTTTTAGATTGATAAAGAAATTACTGACAAGATATCAAGTAACACAAATACTAATAACACATAAAGAAAAGCAAAAAAGGCAAGTTCTTTGTAATTTTTTTACAAAAAAATTATTTTTGAACTATATGTAAGTTTAACTAATATGTATTGTTCATTGTGTATCATGCAGAGCCACAAAATGATGAAGCTCGATAAGATTATTTCTAACATAGGACCAGAAGAGCATAAAATCTTGATGGAAAAATTGCAAAAGGATGAATCAGGTGAATGAAAAAATACTATCGATCCAATATGAGTTTCTTTTTTTAGATTTCATTAATAATATAATTAAAATTCTTAGATAACATTTGTGAAAAATTCTATTAATTCACATCTGTTAAATGTTCTACAGGGACCAAAAACTCAAAAAATGAATGTTGTTCTAAGAAAATAAAAAAAACAGAACATGCAAATGAAAATGAATTGCTTCTTAGCTCATCTGGAGTGGTGTTGGAGGTTAACGAAAGAGGGAAAAACTTTTACAAAATTTTGAGGGATCCAGTGGAACGAATGTATAGATGCTCTTTCCACTTACAATACAAAAACCAATCCAATGATTCCAAGAACCAAATTTTATGTAAACTACAGGAAGAGTTTCCATAGAATTGGTCAATGAGACATGTCAGACTTTTAATAGCAAAAAGGTACAACAACAAAAAAGAAGAAATGAAAAAGTAATATTCCTTTATTTTTTGTCTAGAATTATTTATAAATATCACTTTTGTTATACTTACTTTTCATATATCAATATAAAAACTAAATAGTTTATTTTCATGTTACATTTTCAGGAAGATTATGAAAATCTCAAAATATGAACAAGCTGATATCAGAAATATGCCAGTAGGAATGTCCAAAAAGGTGTACAAGGAGATGGTCAAAGAAATGGACAAAATTGCATCGCTGGAGGAGCCATCTCAACAACAACTTGCTTCAAATGTAATATATAAGCATTGAATTTTTCGATCATTTGGTAAAATAAATAAACAATTTAGCATTAAATATTAATTTAAAAGTATTTTCTTGCAGAAAAGAAAAGAAAATGGAACCCATTCAGCACATAAAACAGGACAACAAGGAAGAAAATGATTGATATCTAAGTTTGTGAGTAATTGTTACTTCCTTCTAACAACTTAACTAGATTTCATTTTTGTATTTTTTAAGTTGTTTTACAAAAATCATCATTGAATGCCTTCAAACAAGTGCTAACATACAAAGAAGAACCATCAGGAATTGATTGAAATTGGGTTAAATATGGGTTGTGTGTATATGTTGACATATCGGAACTTAATTGTGGAATTTGTAAGCATCTATCAATCTTGTTTTACTTAGCTCCATCTATAATTAATAGAAAAAATAAATCTTTTATATTAAATATATGATTTGTGATGGGGTATAAAACTTGCAGGAAACAAAGTATGGCACTGTGCCAACAGATCAAATCTTGAAAGATGGCATGTTACCTAGTTTTGAAAGAATGTGTATATTTTATGAGTCAATTGTGGCATTGGTACGTCATCTATTTTCAATCATTTACATTGATGTATATTATATATACACTCATTACAGTTTATTTTTATATTGTTTGTAGATGGAAGTTAATATTGCAATTTTCATTATTCTCACCAATGTATATACACATATTACAATTTATTTTTATATTGTTTGTATATGGAAGGTGAAGAAGAAGAAAAAAATCAACACTGTGAAAAAAACATTTATGAAAATAACCCAAGTCATGGAAGTAGCTCTAGCAGTGATAGCAGTTCAAGCGAAGAATGATGATCACTATGTTTGGATATAAAAGAAAGGCGTTGTATTTTTTGAAAAATGTCTGTGAAATTAGACATTTACTTTAATGTAATGGACATAGTGTCCCAATTGAAAGATAAAGGGATACTAATAACTGTCCCATTTTGTATGACACAGAATGTCTTATTCATATATATATTGTTTTAATTTATTCTATTGCGTTCTCTATTGTTGCTATTGTGTTCTCCATTGTCGTTCTCAAATGCACTAATAAAAAGTTAATTCATATGAATATTGTTATAAGATATATATGATGATATGATGCAACAAATTAATCCAAACATCATATTCAAATCCATTAATAAAAATTTAATTAATATGAATATTGTTATAAGATGTGTCGACTTTTGATGAATAATGAATTTAAAAAAATCACAATAATTGCACTATCACAGGTCGATGTTTCTAAAAAATATAAAATGAAAACTGGTGCATTTATTCTTATAATGGTGCGCTTGTATTATTAAGTGCACGAGTGCATTTTTATGATCTATGGGCACCACACAAATACCAAAACCAGTTAAAAATATCGAGGCATTTGTGCGGTACGACGTTCCGGTGCATTTATGTCTATATACACACCGGTGTCATTTTACGACCTATGAGCACCACACGAATACCGATACCAATTATAAATCTCAGTGCATTGGTGTGATACCATGCACCGGGGCGTTTTTGTGTCTATACGCACTAGTGCATTTAGATGACCCATAGGCACCAGACAAATACCAATACCAATTATAAATCTTGGTGCATTTGTGTGATACTGCGCACTAGGGTGTTTATGTGTCGATACACACTGGTGCATTTGTATGACATATTTTCACCACACGAATACCGATACAAATTATAAATCTCGGTGCATTTGTGTGATACGGTGCACTGAGGCATTTATATAAGTATATGCATCGGCGCTTTGATACGACCTATGGGCATCGCTCAAATCCTAAGACCAATTAAAATGTCTCCGTGCATTGTATAACCAAAAATATGACTGGTGTTTTTTTATACCTTACCGTCTCGGTGCATTCGCCTTCGACCATCCCGGCGCTTTGGCTACAGATACAGATCGGTGCGTTAAATCCTGATTAGCATACCAATGAAAAAAGGATCCGTAATAACCTCCGAACACCTAATTTTTTTTATTTGTGTTGAATATCCGTTAAAAGCTCTGCCAAAACATCCATATCCAAAAAAGGATGTGATCGCATATGTTTTTTTGACAATTTTGCCCAATTTTATAACACTAAAAACCTTCTTTATAAACTCCATTAAAGGGTCTTTTCCTTGTAGTGATAGTTCCAATTACACAATCATAAGATTTTGATAGATATACTTTAATAAAAATACCTATGGATTTTGAAGTAGATAAGTAGTGAACCTCTTTGTCAACCACTAGGATCCATTATTTTTTGGTCCTCCATGAAACCTGACTACTCTAACCCGATGATGTATTTCAATAGGGTCTTTAGATTCTAGACTAGAATACCAGAGATAATTTTGTATATCATGTAGTGCGATAGGGAGGAAACTGTTGGGGTCATGAGCCATGCCTTTCTTCGCTATCAAAATGAGAATTTTTTCATTTATCTCCGACGAGATATTTTTCAAGTGGTGTGAATATTCTACAAACTCATGTATTTATGGACCAAGTAAGTGCCATCCTGCTTTGAAGAATTGGGATGTGAATCGATTCGAGCTTGGAGCTTTGTACGTGGGGTGAACCTGAAATAATTCCTCCACTTCTCCACAGGAGACATCTCAAATGAGGGATTTCTTCTGATCCTCTAAGATTAATTTCGGTATGCACTGCTTAATGCGAGCAATGGAATCAGTTCACTCTTCTGCGAGATCCGTGAATAGGGTTTGGAAATACCGGATCAACTCATCTGATATCTCCCCATGCTGCATAAGTCTACGTCCATCAAATACGTTAAGTTAGAAAATATGGTTAAATTTTCTATGCTTAACATGGTTATATGAAAAATATTTGTATTATGCTCCCCTGCATTTAGCCATTGAACTCTAGATTTTTTCCTACACAAGATTTCCTCCTATATTCTACATTGTTCCAGTTCATTGGGAATCACCCCCTCCTCAGAATCCAGGTCCTCCGAGCACCCATCCAAAATCATTTTATGTTGTATTGACCCCATGTCCTCTTCCAACTGTAATTTTTCCTAATGTATATTTCCAAAATCCAACCGATTCCATTCATTGATTTTCCCTTTTAGTTCCTTCAGTTTGAGTTGGAAGGCTTCCATTGAGTTCCTCCCCTTGAATCTGATATCTTTCAACCTTTTTTCAAAATTAGCCATGAATTATGGCTTATCCAACCAGAACGATTCAAAAATAATGGGAAATCTCAAGGATATATTCATGATTCGATCTCCAGACAAATGGGCCAGTGATTTTATCCAAGACAAGGGAGGATAGAGGTTTGGAAAGAGAGGTCCTGCTGAAGAATATCATTAGAAATGTGAAAATGATCTAGTCACAAATAGATATGGTGCTTACCTCCCCACTAGTTGTTCCATGTGTAGGTTCCATTCAGAAGGTCTGCATTCTTGACACCCAGATCTTGGATTGTCTCTTGGAATGATGAGGATATCACTTCCAACCTTCTAACTCCTCCCTTCTTATCTCCAAGGTTCATGATCAAGTTGAAGTCCCCCACCATAATATAGCTTTTTCTACCCAGCATATCCTTTACGTGGGGAAAATTTCTTAAGAGTACCATCTTTTCCCTAGGCAACGTCGGGCTGTAAACACCAGTGAGCCAAATTCTTTCGGCAGACCCAATGCATTCAAACTGACCTCAAAGGGAATTAGGGGAGTCCATACAATATTTCAAGGAAATGTATCTAGAATCCCAAAGGATTCTCAACCCACTGGAATTACCCCTTGCATGAAAATCCATACATTCTTCTGAGGGCCAGCTTTTTCTTATCATTTCGCTAAACGTTTCCCACACTACTTTATTTTTCAATAGTATTATGATATCCAGTTTCACTTTCTAGATATGATATTTTAAGTACCTCAACTTACCCTTGGAGTTGAGGCCTCTTATATTCCAAGATACCATCTTCATTGAGTAAGGGATGGGTTAGAACACTAGTAGTAATTTTTCAAAATGTTGTCTTTTCCATAGTTAACTAAGATGGACCTTTATTATTGTATCACCTCACTGGTGTGTTGGCTAAGATTTTTTGTGGAGTTTGAGCCGTGTTCTGCTCTCTTGTTGGATGTTTCTCTTTCCCGAATGGCAAGAGCCATCTAAGGGATGGGTTCCATTTGAGCTTGCCATTGTTCCAAATCCTTGTAGATTTGATGGAATTGATCTAGTTGGTTCTGGGGTATTTCTTCCAATCATTCCCTAACCCAGTTGTGAAGGTAGACAACCAATACCGATTAATGAGAGTTGAGTTGGTCCAGTTTGACAGCATGCTCCAAGGCATGATGAACTTGGGAAAGGACTTGTTGTATCTATTTTCATGCTAGTTGTACATCTAGGGACTTACATTTGCTTGGCTACTTCTTCTTAGTGTTTTTTGGGTTGACCTCAACCTCCATTGTTTCTTGAAGTGGAGATGCTTCTACATGTGTCGCTGACTATTTTTCTCACTCAAAATCTCTAGGATGGTGAAGCAGTTTCTAGGTGGCGGCTCAGAGTCGACACAGAAGGGCCTAGTTTGTTATGAGATAGGAATAGAGGTTCTTGGGGAGGAAGGGGGTTTGTTGGGTGGAGGGCGCCGCCTTGGAACTTTTTGGAACCATCTAAGGAGGGAGTGATGGGGGGAAGGGGGGCAGGGCGAGGTGGGGGGGAGCAGCAACCTAGTGGGGGAAATCCCATAACAGGTGATGATACTCACGAAAAAGTCTGCACTTGAAGGGAACGTGCTCATAATCCAGGGGTTGGGACCAAATCTCATCTCGATACTCTATTTCTATATATTCTAACCAGGATTGGGGTATGTTCATGTATGCATAGATGCAGGCATACGAGGAGAACCTCCTTCGTTGTGTGATCTCTAAGGCTTGGAAAAAGTCACCGACTGAGTTTCCCATTGATTCCAAAATTTCCATTTCCTAGAATTCGTCTGGCAGAGAATATAATATCACACAAAAGGGGGTTTGAGGGAACTGTTCCTTCTCTGGGTTCTACCATGGTTTCCAATGGCACATAAATAAGCCAACACTATTCATAAAATAGATCATTGTCTAGGATGCGCTTACGATACTATATATCTTCAAAGATGTCTGTGAAGAAACCCTTGGTTTAGAGCCAAAGGTAAAATGGAGCTTTCAGCTGCCATTTGAGTTGGATCCAATGGAGTATGTCTGCTTCTCGGGGCCAAATTCCCATGAATTTGTAAATGATGGCGTGATATTGCATGAGATGCCTGGATTTATGTAGGCGATGATCGGTTATCTCCACTCTAGGATAATTTTTGGCCTTGGGGATGCACCATCCTTTTAGTCATGTTTTCCACTAGGTTCTGAGCACTAATGATTCAGGTTTTTTTTTTCTTTCGAGTTTCCTGCACTGACAGAGTTGCCTGCAATTGAGCGATGTGCACTAGTCAAGATTGATTTGAAGGAGGGGGCTAATAAGCAGGGACAAAGCCAAAAAAATAAATAACAGTAAAGGAAAAGGTAGGATCAGATCTGAAGCGAGCAGTTTCAGTTGATTCCGTTTGAGCAGACCCAGCTACGTTAGATCTAATTTATTGAGTTTCACCTGTATATGTTGAATTTCCATCAAAGAAAAAGGTAGAAGTAGGACTTACACGATTAGTTCAAGATGTAGGAGTAGTTGTTCCAGTAGCCCCTCCCGGAGGAGGGAAAGAAATGAGATCAACCAGTCAGAACGTGGTGTCAAGGACTATGACAGAGGTGTGGATGAGCAGGAAACTGATCACTGCAAGGCATGAACTACAATTGTAAACCATAGAGCAACGAAACCTTAGCATAACCCTCTTAAAAAAATATGGTAACTTGGAAAATGCAATTTATTTACATAGAAGGAAATAAATTATTCTCAATATAAGAATTAATAATTAATTCTTGTAATATTATTGTAATTAAAAATTAGCAGCACATTATTCTTGTGATATCATTACAATAATTAAAAATATTAAACTATTCAAAAACACTCATTTTATGAGTGTTTATGGTAGCTTATGCCAGGAATATTACATAACCCCCCACCCCCACCCCCCCACTTTAAAGAGAACATTTTCCTTGGTGGTGTTCTCTCATTCGAAATTTAACCTTTTACTCTTCATATAACAATCTAAATATCCAAATAATAAATCCTTTCCCTTCAGAATGAAGGATTTCTATGTTACATAAGTAAAATCAATAATGGTTATAAATAATCATAGTCCTTTACAACTACAAAAATAAACGATTTCTAGTTTTCTTCAGTTAGCCATTTTTTTAGATGAAAACAAAATACCTATACCAACTTACTGTTACTTACCAATTGCTCTTGGAAGTCATGGTCACTTTATGAGATTTTTTTAACTATATGTGGTTTGACAACCTCCATGGTAAGCACCATGTAATTTCTAATCAGCAAATTTAATCACATTAATCATAACATTTTTAATGAAAATTATAAATCACTGCGCTACATGCATATTGTCTTAGCCCCTACTAAGGACATCCAGATATTACTTTTACAAGTAATCAAAGAGAATATATATCTCTAATAATTATAATGATAAACAACCACATTTCCAGTAATTCATCTATGATCAATAGTCTCCTTTCTTGTTAAGACGTACATAAAATTATTGCACAAATATATAGCAAAATCATATTTAACACATCATTTATCTAATTAATTAATTTTTTCTACTATGAGAACTATATCAAAAAAATTATTGAGGAACCAAGCATGTTCCTCCCGACCATGAACTGCCTCTGCAGGCTACCTCCGAGCTAAGATTTACTTTCAATAGAATGGATAAAATCATTATTTACTTGGTGGTTTATTTTATAAGTTTCCTTTCGAGCATATTTTAGCAGCATCCTCCTTGTGGGTATGCCATCCCTTTTACCTAGGTTTTTTGTTTTTTTCTTTTTTTCTTCAAAAAATGCTCTTTCCTTTTTCTTTAAACTCTATCTTTTCCTCCCGCGTAGATTTATTTCACCCAAACTTAGTGTCTTTATCCAACTAAGTGATTTATTATTATATTTCTCTCCCATAATATTGAATCCATTTATTTCTAATTATTTTATTCTAGGTATTTTTAGGATATTTATAGGGAATATTCATCTTAGACTTAACCACCAACAGTTGTTTCCCAATTGGAAATAAACCTTCTAACTTTATCTTTCTTTCCTAAGTATTTTTCCAACATTTTTACTTATTAATAATAATTTATTGATTACATCATAATAATTAAATCAATTTCATCATCACAAAAGTTTAAATATGGCTTCCATAGCCATTTAGTCCAAAAAATTTCCATGTCTAAAATTGACTGTAATTTACATAACTCAACATTTTCTTATTATAATTAAAGAAAAGGAACATTTATGTGCATCATGCATTCATAATTGACCCTCAACATGGGTTCAAAAATCTATAAAAGTAAACTAACACGAAATAATTACATGTCATACAGGTGGTCTACATTCCAAATTTCCACATAATAAAAATCATGCAGTTTTAATAGAACAATATCGATCTTGCATATTGTAAAGTTAAATATTATGCCTTATCATATTTAGTTGCAATTCACATTGCAAAATTTTATCTTTTCACAAGCTTTTCTGCTACGAGTGATCCACCCCTGCTTTAAATCACATCAATAATATTAGTCACAACAATTTTTAATAAAACCATACCTTCTACCAAAATACTATTTCACTTAAATCATTTGTCAAATAAATTCAAGATGCATTTCACTTTCACATGCATATATGCTTTCTATATTTCAACACATAGAATGGTATTGATCCTATTATTTTCCATAAACAACATTTTGTAACATTATTCTATATATTGAAAGTAATATAACTAGGAATTTCCCCAAAAGGTGCAAAGAGAGGCTGCTAGGTTTGTTAAATTGGAAAAATTGTATTAGGATTCCCATAAGCAATCAAACAATAATCAATATATTAAATTTCATTTTTTAAGTGTATTTTTACTACAAAATTCAATTGGATATGTATGTTGTATGTTTTCATTTAGGGAATTTCGGTATATGAGGGTTGATCTATAGGTTTATGTCCATGAGAAAATTTTTTACTACCAATCATATTTGTCAATTAATATGGGACTAAAGTACCTTAAACCAACCATTTCACTAATTGTCTACATTTTAAGAGTTAGTGTATTTTCTATCTATAATGTCCTCATTATTGTTTTTTTTTAAAGGTGTGTGTATTACAGACCCAAAGACATGTATATATTACTTTTTGGAGCAAGATTTAGGTTTATATATACATATGCAACAAATTTTGGAAATTATTGAACCTACCTATAAATAGATCTAGCATGAATCATGTTGGTTTATGTTTTATTTTATTCAAAACAATAGGAGGGATGACTTGAGATACCGTTCGTCGGAGGTAACCTTTGTGTTATGTAGATTTGAACTTGAACCAACTCAATTTGTTTTAAATAGGAATGTGTAAGCCAGAATTTAACTCTTGATTTGAAGAAGTTTTGCATTTCGAAATTGGGGATTATTATGTATCATCTTAGGGCCAGATTTGGAGTTATGTTCCTTGTTTGGTGTTTTTTTATGGGTGGGGTTAGTTGGCCTTGAAGTGTAGCATGGTCCACCTTGGAATATGAAAATTTATGCATCAGATCTTAGGTTTATTTTGTTAGGATTTGATGAGATGATTTTTTGGAGTTTAATTTAATAGATATGTATGAAAAATATGGGAAATTTCAAAGTTGTTTTGATATCAATCATATATTTTGTGATATTGCAATTAACTAGGTTGTGATTCTTCATCATGCTATGAAGTGTGAGGCATCTATATATCACTATTTTTTGGACGTTGATGTTGACATTCAACATGGTGATGGAGTTGAGGATGCATTCTAAACAAAGAATTGGGTTGTGGAAATATTTTTTTCGCGAATTTGACAACTATTTCCCTGAGGTAGGTGATATTCAACACATCATGTGCAGGATTTGGATAACATTATAATTGCGACTATTTTCTTGGGGTAGGTTATATTAAACACATCAAGTGAAAGATTTATATAACATTATAATTATATGAAAACATCGTAAATGAATGTTTTTCTTAATTGGAAGCCCAACATGTATATACATTATAAAGGAGATCTGCAATTTCTTTGCCCCGGATTTTTGTTGAATTATTACAGACACCACTCCCAACATAAAAAATAACTCAAGGATCATAGTTCGACATTCCATTATGATGACGATCACAACCACAAATTTTGAATTCAATTTAATTTTTGAATAAGTTATTTTGTTATGGCTTTCCAAAATTCAGAACTCTGGCCCAGTTACTATTGACATTTATACGAAAGCCCATAAAAATTAATATATGCTCATATTCTTACAAAATAAGGTCAAGGCAAATAAATCAAGAGATAAATCATAAAATATAACAAAGATCAACATTAAGAGTAAGTATGTATCACGAAATTAAATATCTAGAGAATTTTCCTAAAACATATTATATTTTCTTATGAGTTACCCATTTATCCAAGCAAAACAAAGCATGGACAATAGAATACAACAACCACAAAAATTTTATGTTTCAATATATATGGTGTGAGACAGAAAAAACACTAAACTACATGTATGAATCCCTTTCTACTCATCATCAAATCTCTGTCTCCCTCTTCATTTGCAGTTGCATCCTAATATTGCTAATACAGAGAGACCAAGGTCATCCTTGTAGTGTACCCAAGATAGTACTGTAAAACAATAATACCTAATAATTACTTATTGAACTAATGTAATAAAGCACTATATCATGTATTACAAAATATGAATCCATTCTATTGGGTTGGTTTGAGTTGTGGTTTAACGTAAGGTTGGATTTCTTTCCCTAAGTGATGACCCATGTGAAAGCAGATGGCCATATATTTTTGAGGTGTGGGTCATGTTAATGGAACACCATTAACTCTATGGTAACACAAAGACGTTGTTATTAGTGGTTTTTTATGTTAATGAGATCTCTATGGATGAAGCCATGTGTAACTCCTCAGTGACTACAAAATATATACCACTCACTTGCAGCGTCATAGCAAATATTTTCTGGTTGTAAAGCTCTTATCGTATATAGTTTGGCACTCTCTTCAATCAAAATGGGTTTATCTGACTTTAAAAATAATTTAATATAAATTTTGAATGTTGCTCCACAACACTTACCATCACATATTTAATGCCATAATTTATGGATATGGGTGCAATATTTATGCACGTTATTAAGATATTTGTGTAGTTATTTTTTGTTCTTTAGCTTTACATGAAACCCATCCAAAAATAAAATAATTAAAACTCACTGATACTAAAGTAAATAAAATATCTACCATCGATTTCTTCCCTACATAATTTAAGCAAGTATTTGAATAAAAATTTGATATGAATAAGATGTAAAAAATATATGTCCAGTAGTTACTTCCCACCATTATTTATGTTTTCTTTAGCATTTATTCAAGAGTAAAATTGTAAATGTGTAGACTTACTATTGGTTAAGAGCTATCCACTTCGCATCTCAATTTGTTAGTTATTTCCAAATTAAGACTATAGGATGATTTGCTTATCAACTCGTATTAATTTAGCATTGAACAATATAACTTATAATTAATTATGAAATTTTTCCTAGAGCATAATTTCTAACTCGAGTTGGAGGGGTTAAGCTGCTCTGCAAAAAAAAGTTACAATATAGAAAATTGAATGTAATTATTTGTATTACTTAAATAACTTTTTATTATGAATTGAGCCAATATTTTAATGTTTACACTTCAACATCTCCACCTTCCTTAGCTTTATGTTACCTTTAATTCATTAGTCTTTTTAAATTGAGTTGACATATAAATGTTACATCTACACCTATACTACCCCTATACTAAGTTATAAATCACTGAGTGTAATCAATACATAAATTTTATAATATATGTAATATTATATTATAGAAACATATTAAATATTAAAACTCTATTAATCAATTTATTGTAATATATTGTATTTATGTACATTGTAAACATAAATATTTATAATAACATAACATAACCTTATGTCAAGGATTGCATCTATTTCATTATGATAAAAAATTAAAAATGAAAAGGAACAGACATTACGATTTTTGTAAATTACAATTCTAAGGAACCGACATTACAATTTGGTAAATTACAGTTCTTGTAAATGTTACATATTGGAATGCATTGTATACTTATCACATTTTCTCTTAACATAGGAAACCCACAAAACTATTGACCCATAAACTTATTAATGATGTGCACCAAATACAACCCGAGTTCATCTTCTTTTTACGCCAATATTCAGCTACAGTTTGATCATGAGTCCAGAAATTAAAGTAATGAATTTAAAACCTCTCGATTAACCCTTCTGCATGTAATTACAAATCCATTTTCGAATGAGGTAAATTTTCTCTGGATTTAACTTAAAAATTGTATAGAATTTTTTTGAAACTCGAAAGCTTACAAAAGTTGATTAGTCTACAATTTTAGAAATTTTCAGTAGCTTTAAATGGTTACATGTAGCATTTGAGCTAGATATTCTATTCTAAAAATACATGCAAACACAAACCTTGTTATCGTTTCATTACCTCTAATGTAAGAAGCTCCTAAAGGTCATGCAATTAAGATTGCAAAAGAACCTAATCCACATATTACAAATGGTATTGACACTCTATTTAAGCCATCTCAACAATTTGGTCTCGGAATAGAACACATTTCTGACATACGATTTTTTCAGAAGAAAAAAAAACAACAAATTTCTATTAGATAAAAATATGTTACATAAACATGCATATAACATATGGTCTAGAGTAAAAACATCATGGATCAAAATACAGAGAATCACTCAAGAAATGAACACCCAAAACACTGTGGGTACATACATATGAACAATAATCATTGATAATCCAATATAAACCAGGCCAGAAGGCCTATCAAACCCATAAAGGATCCACATAAAGCCCTAGAAAAGGTTAAACGATGTGAGGCACGACAACAACCACCACAGGGACAACCACCCCAAGAAAGTGGTGAAAAGGCATGAAGCTAGAAACCGAGATGAAGAAATCACCAGCCCCAAAACCCAAAGTAAAAGCCCCAAAATATTGGCACTTGCATCTGGAGCACCAGCCCAGACCCATGAGAAACTTCCATAGAAAAGTAGCCCCATCCAAAGCAAACATGGAAATCCTGGAAGGAGACGAACCAACGAGAGCCACAGCAAGAAGCAATCCACCACCATTGATACAATACTGCCAACATGGAATGGGCCCCAGAGGAAGAGAAGGGGCCCCAGTGGCGAGGCAGCAATCGGATCCCTCACACATGAAGCCCCATCTTCTGAAAGGAAAGCTCCCGAAAATTTGAGCCAAAAAACCCAGGCCGCCATGAAAGCCAAAATAACATCTCAGCGGTGAACAAAAACCCTCGATAAATCGTGGTCACAACCGCACAGAAGGGCATCAAAAACAGAATGCAGCAGCAGGAGGAGCATTCCAATGGCATCACCGCTAAAGATCGTCGGCGGAAGCATAAGACCACGCACAGAAAGTCGCCGAAGCACCCGAGTACACTGCAAAGAGAACAAGACGTCTTCAGAGGCACCCACAGAAAGAAAGCCCCAACAACGCGGAAGAAAGGAGGCACGATCCGAAGGGCTGAGGCAGCTAGGGTTCCAGCTACTTGGCCCTCCCTAGCTTCTTCCTGAATCCCTCTAAACCCTAGCACAACAAAAAATGCATCAAGGGGTGGTTTTTCATCCAGATTTCCGACATACCATACCAGAATGATTTTGCAAAAAAGAAAAGATGACCTGTGAGAGTATCCCACCTATCATCTTAAGGGGTGCTTAGGGTTTGTGAGAACAATAAAAATGGTGGAAGGGTGAATATAACAATATTAAGTAGCTAGAGTGGCATGGAAAATTTTAGGGGCGAATTTTAGCCCAAAGGTGAAATTTAAGGGGTTTTATAGTTTGAGGAGGCGAATTTTTTATATTGCACCCATTTTTTCGATAGTTAGAAACTTAGCCCAAAATTTATTTAAAAAATAAATAATTATTATATTTTAGCCCTCAAAATTAAAGCGGATAAAAATTTAAAAGGTGGGATTCGCCGTAGATTTACATTGCAAAGGCCCGATTCGCCTGGTTTCGAGGTTGGACTCATTGAATTTGGGCAGATTCACCTCGATTTATAGGTTTTGAAGTTTGATTTGGTTGAAATAGCTAGATTTCTTGGTTTTCAAATCGAGAGTAAGGTTGAAATTCATCTCTATAAATTACAGTTTGTTAATCCTTCTTTCATTTTCGAGCAAAATACAGATTTGGTTGAAATAGCCAGATTTCTTGGTTTGCAAATCGAGGGTAAGGTTGAAATTAATATCTATAAAATAATTTTTCTAATCCTTCTGTCATTTTTGAGCAAAATACAACCTCGACCCTTTCTGTCATTTTCGAGCAAGAGACAACGATGATCCTTCTGTATTTTTGCTTCATTCTGATCATCTGATAAACATGAGTTTTTAGGTAAGAGGGAAGAGGGAAATAGCACCCTTAATCGCTGGTCAATGAGATCACCTCGCATTCCTACACTAATCATATTTATTATAACCATCAACCCTCCTACCATGCCCTCCTTGGGTCTTTATTCACTATACAAAGGAGCGTAAGGGAGGTCTTCTACACTTAACCGCTAGTGTCTCCTTACCCTAGGAAGCGTGCATGTTAAAACCCATTTAGGCGTTTTACATAAAATTTCACCCCTTAATACTTTGGTCTTTAGACAGAGCAGAGCTGACGAGACCACATCAAACCAGAGCAGCACCAAGGAGACCATCGAGATTTTTCACCGATATATTCTCATATTTTTCAGCTTAATTCACGTGGTGGAAGAGCACAGGTTGAATTGTGGAAGAGCATAGGTTATTTTCAAGGCGAGGTAGGATAATGTCAACTCTTGGTATAAATATTCCAGCAAGAGACTTTGGAAGTCATCTTTTTTTTCTCTTTGTAACCCATCATTGTTGAGTTGCAGGTGTGTAAGTTGTGGGTGTGTAAATTCTATAGCCTAGGTGTGTGAAGTCTACAGTGCGGGTGTGTCCTTGGTCGAATGTGCTCCTGTTTGAGGCAAAGTAGACTGGTTACTACTACCGGAAAGGTATTTCCCACTAAACAAAGCAATAAAACAAGGCCAATGTCGATGACTGTCACTAACGAAAATGGCCTTAAGCATCCCCACAAATACACCAACAATTTGATGGCAAGTATCAAAGTAAAAATACTTAGTTATCCCTTGATTTATAGTGACAACACTAAACAAAGCAATAAAGCAAAGGCAATGTGGATAAATGTTAGAAATGGCAATGGTTTTAAGCATCCGCACAAATACACGAACAATTTGAGGGCAAGTATCAACTTGGATTCTAGGTATTGACATGCTGACTTCAATGAAATGTTTGCAAAATACAAGGAACAACAATGTCTCTAGGTTTAACAACAACTGGGCTTAAAGACATTGCCATTGTCAAGCATCTTGGTATGTAATCCAACCATTACTATTTTGTAGCTTTGCTTGACTGTAGAAACCTTGTTGGAAACGACTTGTATAATCATATTTTTGGTTCTGATTGCCAGTTTTGTATATACGTTCATTTGCTCTGAATCACTATTGGGTCTGCTACATAGCTTTTATTTCCAATTTTTTCATACAATGGTCAAAGATATAAGGTGCATTATAATTCTAATTGAGATATTCTATGATCTACAAGATGGAAAAGTTCTTACAGAGAGTGTCAATGTCAAGCAATTTCGACTTAAATGGATAAGGAAAAAAATGGATTTGTAACCCAGGAACATGTCCTCTTTACATCCACTATTGAGATTATCTTGCATATAGTAAAGATGAAGTTATACAACTAGAAATACAAGTTGCTTCCATGCTTGTTAATGAAAAAAAATTATGAGCAAGATGTACTAATTTTTGAGCTAATTTTACATAATAATGGGTGTTAGATATTGCATTGGCCAGTAATAGAAATATTACATACAATATTTCCATAGTATGATTGGTAGCAATCATTTTCACACACATCATATTTAAATTGGTCACTTGGGTTGCATAATAGAATATGCTTGTTTTACACTTTTAGTTCTTTTAGGATTAAGAATTTATTTGTTGATACCCTTTGGATTTGATATATCATAGATAAAAGGGAATGAATTTGTATTGTTTACTATCCTTCTGAACTTACCTATACTACAAAAGGATATAAAAGATTCATTGATTTTTTCTTACAAACATGCCTTATTAGAGGTTGTTATTGATTTTTTTCAGTAGTACTGTATAACTAATAAAGTAGTAAATATATGGAATTTTATTTCAAGACTCAAGTTGATCGGGAGAAGTTTGAAAGAGTCCAGATCCTATTTCTTAAGTACATTTAATGCAAGAAAAAGGTACCTCAGGTTGTTGTTCAGGCAGTGTTTACAGCCCAACCTGTTTTCCTCAAGACCATCTTCAAATTGGTATCATTCCTTTGCAGATTTAGGGATTTGTGGGATTTAGCTTCAAGGAAAGACATAAATTTGTAGTTATAAGTCAGCACTCTATTATTTGGAGTTCATTACCTCGTTCAGTCTCTTAAAGGCATGCTCAATGTTGACTCTCAAAGGTCTCTCGGTTACTCCAGTTAGTGGATAGCTCTCTAGATCATCTTCCACATTCACGTATTACCTATATGTGCCATGCCATATCCTGTCATTCAATTAGGTCCTCAACTGAGCTATTAAAAAGGACTTCCAGGATAAATTTGATAAAATGTAGAAAAATATAAAAGCTTTGCATTTGAGGTCCAGGGCCAACAATATGAGATTGGAAATTTTTCATATATTGCAAAGGTTGAGCTGGCAATGGAGGCATTGTAGACTAGTTAGTGTAGCCTTGAATATAGTCATTACGTGCAACCATCCTGGCAGGTATCTCCTCCATGGGCGATTCATTATATGCTTCTTAAGCATTGAGTGCAATTCATTGCAGCAGTTTCTTATGATAAATTTTGAGTAACTAAATCATAAACATTTAAACGTGAGTAAATGTGGAAGCAAAAGTTTGAAGTGAGTGCAAGTCTATAGTGCGAGTGTGTCCTTCATCGAATGCGCTCCTGTTTGAGGCAAGGTAGACTGGTTACTATTACTGGAAAGGTATTTCCCACTAAACCAAGCAATAAAACAAGGCCAATGTGGATGACTATCACTAATGGAAATGAACTTAAGCATCCCCACAAATACACCAACAATTTGATGGCAATTATCGAAGTAAAAATACTTAGTTATCCCTTGATCTATAGTGACAACACTAAACCAAGAAAAAAAACAAAGGCAATGTGGATGAATGTCGCCAATGGAAATGGTCTTAAGCATCCCCATAAATACACCAAAAATTTGAGGGAAAGTATCAACTTGGATTCTAGGTATTGATTTGCTGACTTCAATGAAAGGTTTGCAAAATACAAGGAAAAACAATGTCTGCAGGTTTAACCACAACTGGGCTTAAAGCCACTGCCAGTTTCAAGCACCTTGGTAAGTACTCCAAGCATTACTCTTTCATAGCTTTGCTTGACTGCAGAAACCTTGTTGGCAACAACTTGTATAATCATATTTTTGGTACAGGTTGCCAATTTTGTATATACGTTCATTTGTTCTGAATCAATATTGGGTCTTCTTCATAACTTTTATTTCCAAGTTTTCCATATAATGGTAAAAAATATAAGGTGCATTATAATTCTGCTTGAGATATTCTATGATCCACAAGATGGAAGAGTGCTTACAGAGAGTGTCAATATAAATCAATTTCAACTTAAATGGACAAGGTAAAAAAATGGATTTGTAACCCAGGAACATGTCCTCTTTACTTCCACTATTGAGATTATCTTGCATATAGTAAAGATGAAGTTATACAACTAGAAATACAAGTTGCTTACATGCTTGCTAATGAAAAAAAATTATGAGCAAGATGTACTAATTTTTTAGCTAATTTTACATAATAATGGGTGTTAGATATTGCATTGGCCAATAATAGAAATTTTACATGAAATATTTCCATATTATTATTGGTAGAAATCATTGGCACACTCATCATATTTAATTTGGTCACTTGGGTTGCATAATAGAATATGCTTGTTCTACACGTTTAGTACTTTTAGCACTAAGAATTTATTTGTCGATACCCTTTGGATTTGATATATCATAGATAAAAGGAAATGGACCTGTATTGTTTACTATCTTTCTGAACTTACCTATACTGGAAAAGGATATAAAAGATTCGCTGATTTGTTCTTATAAAGATGCCTTATTAGAGGTTGTTATTGATTTTTTCAGTAGTACTGTATAACTAATAAGGTAGTAAATGTATTGAATTTTATTTCAAGACTCGAGTTGATTGGGAGAAGTTAGAAAGAGTCCAGATCCTATTTCTTAGGTACATTTGATGCAAGCAAAATGTACCTGAGGTTGTTGTTCGGGTAGAGTTTGCAGCCCAACCTGTTTGCCTCAAGACCATCTTCAAATTGGTATCATTCCTTTGTAGATTTAGGGATTTGTGGGATTTACCTTCAAGGAAAGACATAAATTTGTACTTAGAATTTAGCACTCTATTCTTCGGAGGTCATTACCTCATTCAGTCTCTTAGGGAATGCTTAGTGTTGACTCTCAAAGGTCTCTCGGTTACTCCAATTAGTGGCTAGCTCTCTATATCATCTTCCCCATTCATGTATTACCTAAATGTGCCATGTCATCTCCTGTGATTCAATTAGGTCCTCAACTGAGCTATTAAAGAGGACTTCTAGGATAAATTTGATAATATGGAGAAAAATATAAGAGCTTTGCATTGGAGGTCCAAGCCAAACAATATGAGATTGGAAATTTTGCATATATTGCAAAGGTTTAGCTGGCAATGGAGGTGTTGTAGACTACTTAGTGTAGCCCTTAATATAGTCATTACCTACAGCCATCCCTGGAGATACCTCCTCCATTTTTGATTCATTATCTGCTTATTAAGCATTGACTGCAATTAATTTCAGCAGTTTCTTAAGATAAATTTTGAGTAACTGAGTCATAAACATTTAAACTTGAGTAAATGTGGAATCAAAAGTTTGTCGTGAGTTCAAATCTACAGTGCGGGTGTGTCCTTCGTCGAATGTGCTCCCCGTTTGAGGCAAGGTAGACTGGTTACTACTACTAGCAAGGTATTTCCCACTAAACCAAGCAATAAAAAAATGCCAATGTGGATGACTGTCACTAATGGAAATGGCCTGAAGCATCCCTACAAATACAACAACAATTTGATTGCAAGTATCGAAGTAAAAATAATTAGCTATCCCTTGATTTATAGTGACAACACTAAACCAAGCCATAAAACAGAGGCAATGTGGATTAATGTCGCTAATGGAAATGTTCTTAAGCATCCCCACAAATACACCAACAATTTTAGGGCAAGTATCAACTTCGATTCTAGGTATGGATTTATGAATTCAATGAACGGTTTGCAAAATAAAAGGAACAACAATGTCTACAGGTTTAACAACAACTGGGCTTAAAGCCACTGCCATTGTCAAGCATATTGGTAAGTACCCTGAGCATTACTCTTTCGTAGCTTTTCTTGACTGCAGAAACCTTGTTGGATACAACTTGTATATAATCATATTTTTGGTACAAATTGCTAATTTTGTATATACGTTCATTTGTTTTGAATCATTGTTGGGTCTGCTTCATAGCTTTTATTTCCAAGGTTTTTATACAATGTTCAAAGATATAAGGTGCATTATAATTCTGATTGAGATATTCTATGATCCACAAGATGGTAAAGTGCTTACAGAGAGTGTCAATATCTAGCAATTTCAACTTAACTGGAGAAGGCAAAAAAATG
The DNA here is from genome assembly GCA_034641835.2 of Pinus albicaulis. NCBI lineage: Eukaryota > Viridiplantae > Streptophyta > Pinopsida > Pinales > Pinaceae > Pinus > Pinus albicaulis. The sequence goes on from CM076581.1 coordinate 1,172,292,066, forward strand.
GATTTGTAACCCAGGAACATTTCATCTTTACTTCCACTATTGACATTATCTTGCATATAGTAAAGATGAAGTTATACAACTATAAATACAAGTTGCTTACATGCTTGTTAATAAAAAAAAATTATGAGCAAGATGTACTAATTTTTGCGCTAATTTTAAATAATAATGGGTGTTAGATATTGCACTAGCCAATAATAGAAATTTTACATGAAATATTGCCATATTATGATTGGTAGAAATCATTGGCACACTCATCATATTTAAATTGGTCACTTGGGTTGCATAATAGAATATGCTTGTTTTACACGTTTAGTACTTTTAGGATTAAGAATTTATTTGTTGATACCCTTTGGATTTGATATATCATAGATAAAAGGAAATGGATTTGTATTGTTTACTATCTTTTTGAACTTTCCTATACTGAAAAAGGATATAAAAGATTCACTGATTTGTTCTTACAAACATGCCTTATTAGAGGTTGTTATTGATTTTTTCAGTAGTGCTGTATAACTAATAAGGTAGTAAATGTATGGAATTTTATTTCAATACTCAAGTTAGAAAGAGTCGATATCCTATTTCTTAGTTACATTTGATGCAAGAAAAGTGTACCTCAGGTTGTTGTTCGGGGAGAGTTTGCAGCCCAAACTGTTTTCCTCAAGACCATCTTCAAATTGGTATCATTCCTTTGTAGATTTAGGGATTTGTGGGATTTAGCTTCAAGGAAAGACATAAATTTGTACTTATAATTTAGCACTTTGTTCTTCAGAGGTCATTACCTCATTCAGTCTCTTAGGGATGCTCAGTGTTGACTCTCAAAGGTCTCTCGGTTACTCCAATTAGTGGCTAGCCCTCTAGATCATCTTCCCCATTCACGTATTACCTAAATGTGCCATGTCATCTCCTGTCATTCAATTAAGTCCCCAGATGAGCTATTAAAGAGGACTTCTAGGATAAATTTGATAATATGGAGAAAAATCTAAAAGCTTTGCATTGGAGGTCAAGGCCCAACAATATAAGATTGGAAATTTTGCATATATTGCAAAGGTTGAGCTAGCAATGGAGGCATTGTAGACTACTTAATGTAGCCCTTAATATAGTCATTAACTGCAGCCATCCCTGCAGATTTGAAACAATGGAAGTTGGCATACTGTGTAGCTTGAAGATATTATCCACGAATGCTTGGGAAATTGAGAAAGGAGTGAAAGGATGAGTGGAGGTGCGAAAATGAGTTTCTTTTAAAAAGACAATCTACCATGACCTTACTTACTGTTTTGTTGCTCGCTTTTGGAAGTACAACAATAAAATTCATTGAAATGTCTGTCCAAATATGCACTGGGATTAATAAAGGCTCCATTATGCAATGCACCTAGTAAATTCTTTGTGTTTCTTTGGCAAGCATCCTAGGATGCTACAAAATCTTAGATGTTTGTTTTCATGCTTCCCCTGAAGATTGAATTCTTAGTTTTTTCATAAGTCTTAGGAAAGCCAAAATGTGATGTTGTTGGTGTTGGGTGTAGCTTCACTAAACTTGTTTTAGGGTTGAATATTTTTCTAAAACAATGGGCCCTTTATATCATAATGTATAATTTTTAGCAGGTTTGGGATCGATCTGAATATTTTGGATGAGTCGCCTTAAAAAACTATTTGCTAGTCATTCCTTATTTTCCAGAGGAATTATGAATAAATTTCTTAAGCTAAAAAGCTGCAGCTTATTTCTTTGTGAGCTCTTGTACTTGGTCTTTTGTTTGGTTTGCAATTATCCTTGCAAACCTGCTTCTTTAATTATCCATCGGTTTTTTCCTATTTTGCAGCGTTTTCCTTCTCTCGGGACTTTTTGTTTTTTTTTTTTTTTGTTAGAATCCCCCGAGGCCATCCTGCAAAATTTGATATTTTTTAAACTCTTCCTATTTTCCCCATGTTGACTGGGCATTTAGTACTTGCTTCTTTGTTGGTTGCATCCAAAATTCTTTCTTGTGCAATTATTTTCCCCACCCCTTTAGAAAGAAAGTGGAATGCTTGATTAATGTTATGCAGGTTATGAGATAATAATAGCCTTGTACCTTAAATTCTCGTTGATCGGGTAACCTTTTATTTACACTCGGAGGAAAGATTTCACTTCACTTTGCTTTTTTTCACATCAGCTTGTGGGAAGACATCTATGTGAAAACTAATTAACCAATGTCAGTTTCAATTTTACCTGAATTAAAAGTCTGGAAACAGATTTATAGGAACAAGTTTCAATTGCATGTTCTTCCATTTATTTTGATATGCAACTTCCTCTAAACATTTTTTAGTGTAGAGAATGTTGTGTATAAATTATTCTTGAGCCCTTGAATTCATGTTTAATTGAGTATAATTACTAAACATCGCTTCAGGCATCGTTGGTGACAGTGCGTAATAAGAAACGAATTTGTTACTCTTATGATATCGCCTTGAAGTTTCAAGGTGAGGCTTATTTAATATTTTTATATGATTATGAAATGTATAAGGTTGGTCTATAATCTGAGTCAGATTTTGGTTTGAAATAGGTGAGTGGTTGATTGAGGAGGAAATGAAGAAAATTCAAGGCGCTCTAAATGTTCTAGAGGCTTCTTATGGTGATTTGGAGGATATGCAGGTGTGTATATGAAAAGTATTAAAAGTAATAAATTGCTTGAATATTTCTAGCGAGTTACTTTTTAATCGTGTTGTCAGTTTCTTTCTATGTTGTTTTGATATTCTAGAGAGTGATGTATGTGGTTTAGCATTTGTTTTTTGGATACCTTTAGAGCATTGTTATAGATGGACCCCCTTTAGGGTATTGCTAGAAAAATTAGTCTTAGGTAGATCTGTATCAAAGGGTGCAGATGTAGACTGGTATTGGGTAAAATCAATGTTCTTAGTTCATTGGAAGTAAATACTGAGAAGATCAATGATTGCACTGAATTGAGGCACACTCTACAACCTTGGTGGAATAGATGTGTTATGTCTGTGGTAATGCTAGCTCTAATGAACTACAATGGAAAACTAGCCGTGGTTTGGCATGTAATGTCAAAAGTAAAAAGATGGCTATTTGTTAATTTCCATCATGTTAAAAAGACAAAAACCTAGCATATATTCATCTTGACTCTGATCCATTAACAAGCGAGACATTTATGCTTGTAGACTAACGTGTGCCTGTTTGATCTCTCTCTCTCTCTCTCTCTTTGTATGCTTAATGGGTTTGCGTTTAAGATGATCTATGCTAGTGTAGAAATAAACATTGCAAGATATTTTTAGGCCTATCTAAATACAACGTGGCATGGTAAATATGTGCACATGAGCTAAAGAACTAATGAGTTTTTAATGTGTTGGAAAATTTGGACGTCTGTTTTTCCCCAATGTGTGAATTTAGAGTTTGTTAATTTTTAAAATGACCTTATGAGCATGTTCTAAAATTTTTGTCCCTTTTGGGTTTGTCATTTTTATAAGTATTAACCTTAGTTTGTGAGGTTACTCCATAGCTGTATTAGTACAACTACAATACAACTTATACAGATTAAACTTTAGTTATACAGATTGACTAAAGTACCTAAAAAAAAATTGACTAATCCCAAATTAGTCGTGAGGATTCTCTATAATTTGACAAGAAAGATCACAACACTTCCTAGCTTGTTTCTTCAGTTTTTTTTTAATATATAATTTACAAAATTCAAGAAGAGGAAGAGATAACCAAGGAAGATGATATTTTGTGATTGTTAGTGATTGCCAGTATTTTGTGTGCAAACTGTTAATCTGTCCAATCATGCTAGTGGCTATCAGTGGTTAATCTCTGATCTCTTTAGGGATCAAATAGACATCAATTACATGGTGTGTACAAATGAAAACTTGCAGAACTTGATCGACCTACAAACTAAACAAGAAAAGGGAATATAGAAGAGCAATGGTAGAATGATACCTCATAAACATTAATTACAATAAACCGACAATAGACCAAAGCATCACCCTTCCTTTGTGTAAGATTCAATGATGCCACATTTCCAATGTTGTTGTAGGAGCAACATCTTAAAACATGGGTAGATTCTTCCACCATCTTTTCCTTTATCCTCTTTTCCACTAGCTTGTGGAGGTTTTTCCATGTTCACATTGTCAACATTGTTATGCCATCCATGTTTGAATAAAAAATGACCTGATTCAGATGTAATTGTTAATTAGGATTTAGTTGTTTCTTAATGTTAGATGCCCAGCTTGAACCTTAAAAGATGCTTTGGTGAACATAATGCTCATTGATTTGTTGAACTTGGGCCAAATCCAATACGTCATCATATCCAGATATTGGGCTAATTCTAAAGAGAGCATAGAGTCATCTACAAAGTGGATTTTAAAACATCTTGTAGGCACCTGATAAGGATCATTCCTTTGGTTTGCACTTGACTCTAGCGAACCTAGAGAATTAGATGTGATGAAATGTTTTATTGGACAAAGAAAACCCTTTCTGAAGGACCATTTCTGGCTTGTTGTCATCGTATTTGAAGTAAAATACCATTCTAATCTGTGTAGGACTTTATCAAAATCAATTTTGAGGAGCAGATCTTCTTAATGGATTTCTCCAGCCCACTTGATAGCTTTGAAGCTTCCACAATGTTATATAAAATGAATCTATCCATTAAGTAGCCATGTGTTCATTTATTTGTGGTTAATACTTCTGTAGGAGTCTTGAAAGCCATGTAAAGTAGAATGATTAGCATGGGATCATTAATTGAGTTCCTGTTGGATGAGTTGTGGTTTATAACTTTATATTGAATATGCCTACATTAGTTTGCTTTGCAAGTGGTTCTATATGAAGAGCTTCCAAGCATACATTTAAAAGGTTTCCCAATGGTGTCTCAGAAACCCTTGTAGAATTTTATAGGGAGACCATCTTTCCTTGGATATTATCATGTTTCAAGGAGGGATAGATTTGGGGTTAAGTCCAAGACGAGGAAGTAAGTTCCACATTCCCACCACAAATTCCACTCGACACGAGCAATAGAACAGGGAAGTAAGTTCCACATTCCCACCACAAATTCCACTCGACATGGGAAATAGAACAGGAAGTAAGTTCCACATTCCCACCACAAATTCCACTTGACAGGGAAGTAAGTTCCACATTTGCTGAGTAATTTTCCTACACTCCAATGATTTGAGGTGGGAAACATTAAGCTTAACAATGAATTTATGTTTCCTACATAATGAATTTGATATCATAGCTTGTTACTGAAGTAAGGACCTCTATTACATGAGTAAAATCACTTGGGAATGGAAAACCCATTTTGTTTTGCTTGTTGGACCAAGTGTAGTGCATTGGCATGGATCATGTGCTTTTTCTTGCCATCAATGAGAGGAATGAACCTCATATTTATCACCTTCCCAATTGATCGTATTCAAACCAGCTCCTAGAAGCCAACTGATAGCAGTTGATCAGCTATCCATTGCCACAAACAGTTATCAGCTATCCATAACCACAAATGGCTCCTATCTGGCTCTGAGTTAGGAGAGTATCAGTGGAGCTGAAATCCAAAACACTAGCTGAAAGAGTAGTAATTATATAAGCATACCTGTTTTTTGGATCACAAATAGGTCTCTTTCGTGGTCTTAGCAAGGAGAAACGAAAAATACTATTTGAAAGAGAAATAGGAATGTAAACACACATGTTTTCTGGCTTATATTTATTTAGAATGTGGGGTGGGACATAAGTAAACACTACTAAGTGTCGGTGTTTACCAGATGGATGTTCTTTATCTACACATATGTTGAGAAACAGTTTTATTTTAAATTGTTGTCATGCTTAAGATCTGCTATGTCAAGCTTCTGGATGGTGTAAATCAATGTTGGTAAATTATCCTCATCTAAATAGCAAAGATCCCAGCTGGTACTATTGTTTATTTATATTGTTGTCCAGAAATTCAATGTGTTGTATTATATACATATTTTTTAAAACTAGTTTTAAAGTCTGCTAGTCATATATGATATTCAAAAACTTGATTATAAAATTTCCTTGTCTTTTTTTTGTTATTTGAATGTGTCTTTGGACACTGACAAGGGAATCCCGGACTCCAAAAGAAGTACAATTATTAAAGATCTTACGTCATTCTTGTCTCCAATTTAGAATAGATTGTTCCAGTTTGAAGCAGAGCTGAAAGAAAGATGAATTTATGGTTTTGTTTAGAGTTGTTCAGGGTAATTGGTGTTGGGCTAAGCCTACTGTGGTTTTGTAACGTTTCCTCTTTCTGTCTAGAGATTTTTACTGTGGTTTTGTAACCTTGAACTATAACTCTTTTGATATATTGTAACATTGACTGAGATTGGACTGTAGAACACGTACAAAATCCAGTTTTCCTCTCAGAGAGTGTCCTCCACTGCTCATTCAAACTGGGCCCAAACTTTTGTTGGTTATAATAACTTGCATGCAAAATCCATAGATCATTACACGTCAAACTGACTTTACACCTTGACTGACATTGCATTC